>JAWWMK010000032.1:1315801-1340987 GCA_035047105.1 Galeopsomyia nigrocyanea | reverse complement strand
CTTGGTCTTGTAGAGGGTGCATGTTTATTGGACGCATATAGTTCCAGGCTTCCTGCTGCCTTTCCCTTCCCATTTTTCTCTCCGTGTAGTTGTCCGCTCGACACACGTCAAAATCCCTCGAATACCTTCTCATCCTTTTACCTCGCCGCGAAGCATTGACCCACAATCGTCATTCGTCGCGAACTGGTGTTGATAATCGTGTCTCTCTTCAATTTTTTTTGTTCTTCTCAGTGTTAATTAGTCGACGTCGCGGATAGGCATTATACATACATTGTGTGTTTGGCTCGTCGGGCGATTTGATTTAGTTTTCATTTATGCGCCGCAGCCCGGCCCCCGCGCTCGCAAACGACTCGCTGACGGTAAAACACTCGGCACTATCTCGCACGCCCACAGCGCGCACGACCCTGTTCGACGGCCCCATTCTCTCTCTCTCTCTCTCCCCCTGCTCTGCACACCCTCGTGATAATAAAACAACCCCTTTTTGCACAGACTCTCGCTTAATACTTTCTGCCGCTCCTCGCTAGTATACATTGTTTTTTTCCAGTTTGCCATTCCGTGTCCCCTTCCCTACTACCGACCAACTTCGTTGCGTCGACGCGCTTTCAATTCTTATTGGCGACCACTCGGCGTATCGAGTGCGTAAACTTTGCACTGCAACGGCAGCAGCGAAATTGCCGCTTTCGAAAACACGCGACGATTCTCGAGAGAGAGAGAACACAGACGGGCCGCGTCGCGTACACACAAAGGTGCGCGAGGGAGCAAGTCAATATTTCATTAGGTACTCTTTCGTGCTACTCCATCTGTAATATTGCCGGCGAGCGCCCGCCGCCTGCGAGAGAGCAGTATAAATATCCATATAATAGCTTTGTTTTCCCCAGTGTCACAACTCTCTCGCGCACTGCGCTTCCTTTCACCGCCTTTAATGAACTGGATAATTTCATAACAAATATTCGACGTTTTCTAATTTAATAACAAGCCGAGATTTTAATTAAAACACGCTGCTGCTGCCGCTAGCTGCTGATTCATTGCGCGCGGAGACTCTCTCGAGGCTTGTTTTATTATCGCGATGCCTAGCGCTTATTATTCATTTACCATGCCATGAGGCTTGACGGAGTATTCGCTCAGATTTATTCGCGTTGTATGCTTCAAAATTTTTCGTCTTGTAAAAAAGTTTCTCTCGCGACGCAGCTAAACTCGCGAATGAGCGACGTAGACAAGCTCATAAAGACAAAGACGCTTATGGCGTATGGCAGATGGACTGTCTATAAAATCAAACGAGTCTTACTTTTATAGGTATAGTATTCTTTCTTTCTTTGCATGCACACTCCGTTAAAGAGTGCTAATTAACGCGTCGTGTGCACAACCGATAAATTTTCATCTCACTCGAGGAGTATTGAGATTTGTCAAGCATTAACTTACACAAAAGTCAAAAGAGGATACTTGCCTAAATTGAATACCGCAATTTTTCTCGACTGTTAACGAGTATTTTACAGCGCGGAAGTAAATAAAAGTCGAGTTGCAGCCGTCACACGGCGAAGCGCGCACGAGCGACTTGATGCGCGCGCTCAGGGAACTCGTTAAGTCGGTATATGCAAATAAAGAGCTGCTCGCGGTCGAAAGTGTCGCCCTGGAGGAAGAGGCGCCGCTGGCTAATTGTGCGACTCCTCGGTGGGCCATTTTCTTTCTTTTTTTTTACGGCTATATACTCGAGCGCGTGGGAAAAATCACGCGACGTATTAAATCACAATGCGTTGGTGTAACCACTCTGCAATTATTCGTTCCTTCCGACGGATTAATTATCAAGGCGATAAATTACGCGCTCGTTTAATCAGATTTTTTACTCGATGGTGACGAATAAAAAAAAATAGAAAAGAAGTATATACGATGAGTATAATCGTCGGAGGTATATAAACAGTTTTGGAGTATAGTAGCTGGCAGCAGGGTAATAACAGCGGGAGCAGTAGCTGGCAGATAATAACCATCGAACTAAATCACGAAAAGTTTCGGGCTTCGGAATATAGGGCGCTCGGAGGATATTATTATACGGTAGCCGCACGCAGCAGCTAGCAGCAGCCCTTCGCGTCAGACGATCCTCTCTTTTTCGCTTTCTCCGCCTTCTCGGGACGTATCCCATTCTCGCTACGTTCGCTTCCTCGATTATATATACCTATATATAACATATATGCTGCTCTAGAGCTAAAATGCGAGTGCGAGGATCATCCCGCGACGCGCGATCATCGACCAAACAAAATATCGAATGTCTCACGGGGGTAACGCTACACTTTCGCCCGTTTAAATGCCCAACGATACGATATAGCCGCAACTCCAAATTGCTTGTTGCGGTCGCTTCTGAACTCAACTCTCACTTTTTTTGCTCGCGCGCTCTACCCTTTTACTTTTTTCTCTTTCTCTCTCTTTGATTTTCAACAGTCACCCTCTCGTCAAAGTACGCGACAGCGGCAACTTTTGAAAAGCTAATTTGAGTATAAATAGATCGGCAGAAAAGTATATAATGTGTCTCGCAAAAATAATTTATCGCTCTTATACTCGTCTCGAAACCCTTTCGCCGCGGCTAAATGTTTGGCTCAATTGAAAATTCATTAATCTCGGCGACGACGGCGCGCGTTTTTCCCAATGGGGAATTGTCTCAGTCTCGCGGCGCGATAAATTATTTTTCTGGCGCGATGCGCGTGCCGATTGGAAATGCGCGAAACACGTCGAGGACGTAAATTTCATCGGCGTATGAGTTTCGGCAGGCGTGTGGTATAAATTTTCGACAATAAAGGGACGATATAACGCAACGCAGGCGACGTATAAGTAAACGAGGCTCGTAATAATCGAGACTGCGAGACAAGAAAAAAAAACAAAGAAACTACAATGGTTTGGTAGACGCGCACGCATATTATGTGCACAGTGCACGCATATAGCAGCAGCAAAAGGAGAACGATGAAGAGGACGATATGAAGATAGGGATGGCTCGCGCGCGCGTAGGAGGGGAAGGGGGAGGAGGTCATCTCGGGAAAAATATGGCTAAAGCTCGGCAAAAATCTTTTTCCCACACTTGGCACGAGCCGGTTATATGTCTCGGGCACTGGCTATACGCACACATGCATGCAGCGACAGCAGCAGCACGGGTGGGAGAGAGAAAGAGGAGCGAAGTTGGCGAAAAAGCAGCACACAAACACACACACACACCACGGAGAGCCAGAGCCAGAGAGGATGATGAAAAAAAGAAGCGAGAGAGAAAGAGAGACGGAGATACACGTACGGGAGAAAACAAAACGGAATTGCGGACTGGCTCGTGGATGATTTAGGGGGCGAGGGTCGGGGGTCGAGAGAGAGAGAGAGAGAGAGAGAGAGAGAGAGAGAGAGAGAGAGAGAGAGCGAGGCCTCTGCGGAATGTTGGCGGCCACAGCCTCGCGGCGTGTACAGCGGCTCTCGCTATAGTCGACTCATCGGCTCTGATAACGAATAGGCCATTTGCATAGTGCACGCGCACGAGCCGCTCGTGCGGCGGCGGCGGCGGCTTGCACATCGACATTATATACCTTCCTGCCTCCACGCGGAAGATTTGTCTTACCTGCCTCCCGAGCGAGCCCCCGATACATGGCTCTCTCTCTCTCTCTCTCCCGCTCGCACCGTTGCGATTTCGTGGAAACGGTTACGTATACAACCAAACCCATTGTCATTGCAACGCTTACGTAAAACTACTTGCTCCTTCGAGGAGAAAGCTCCGTTGCTATATATATATATGTATGACAATTTTTGAGCAAAAGGGAGTTATGCGTGCTCGTTTGATGATATTAAACGTCGGCGAAAATTAGCGGCAAAAAAAAAAAACAAGTCGCGGCAGTCGACATCAAAGGTTTTTGGGTGCAGCTGACAGAAATGAAAAAAAAAAAACGCGCGTTTGAGTCACAGGTAGACACCCGATTAAAATGACTCTCCATCCGTATAATTTAAGTCGCTGCTAAACTAAAGCAGCCGTCAGTTATTGCCATCACGGAGAGTCGAGAAGAAGAAGAAGAAGAAAAAGCAGCACGAAGGACGAATACTTTGGCCGCAGCAGCGAGAAAGTCGCGCGCGCGCGCGCCCAGTGAAAATCCAAGAGGTATACCTACAAGGTCCGAAGGTCGACGGACCCAAAATTCACGGCTGCGGCGACGCTACCCTATACACGTCAAAATCAATGCGGATATCGTTGGACGAGAGAGAGAGAGAGAGAGAGAGAGAGCGAGAGTCAGAAGACTCGAGCGGGATAGAAAGAGAAAAGGGCCCGCGCGCGCGATGTATTGTAATTTCATTTGGATGCGTAACTCGATATCTTTTTCGCTCGTCTTCATTCGCTCGCTACTACTTCATTCCACGAAAGGGATATTTTTTTTTTCTTCTTCCTTTCGTTATTTCGCATAGACAACGGACTTTGCTAACGATTTCCTCGCGCGTGAGACAGCGAGAGAGGGAGAGAATTGCATTGTCGCGATGTATAAAGTGTGGCTGAGGAGGCGCTCATTTGCAAACGTTCATAAACGAGCCATTAAATCTCCGCTACGTGCGAGGAAAACAATATATCGTTCAAAAGCGGTTCCGCAGCTATTCTCTCACGCTCGAAATCAAACGGGGTTGAAATGAAAAAAAAAATAATAATAAGAAAGGAAGACAGAGAAAAAAAGTTAGATACAGTGCGGAGGCCGTTATATTTACGAAGACGTCTGAAGTCTCTAATGGTTTCGATGCGCGCGCTGCGCTCTCGTATATATACAAGTTGCATTTTATAGGTAGGTGCAGAAGGGACACACCACGCGCGAGCGAGAGAGAGAGAGAGCGCGCGCGTGAATTATGTTTCATGCGAGATGTCAAATTGCTCGCCATATCGTAAAATATACAACTCCGCGCGCTGTGGGAAACATTATGTTCCTTCGTCTCCTCTTCTTCGTCTCTCGCTCTTCGCCTCTCCCCCGCACATTGCACAGCGCTATCTGTCTTTCTCTCTCTCTCTCTCTCTCTCTTTTTCCCTTCCCGTGCAGTGTGTGTATGACTTACGTGTTGTTATGGAGCCGTGAGCGTCGATTCACCTTGAATTTGCTTTGTCGAAAATCGAGCGAAAAAGTCAAAGAAATTGTGGCTTGTCGATTGTGAATATAATAACCGGGTGGTTTGTCCGCGGCGCAAGGAGCGCATTCCACAAAGCGAGACATGATTAATAACTGCGCTTTGGATCTCAAGAGAGAGAGGAACAGCAGAGATTCCCAAGACAATGTCCGTGAAATATGGCGAGCTGCTAAAACTAAACCGAGGCTCCGCGCGGCTATGGTGTATTATGTATACGTAAGCGACCCGCTAATTAATACATCCAGCAGCTGCTTGCCGCGGGAGAGTATTATCTAACGAGGCAGAGAAACAAGAAGGAAGAGGGTGAACTGGCTGGCTGCCTGCCTGCGTGGGAGCTGCAGAGGCCGTTTTAGCAATCTTCGCGCCACGCCCTTATGTGTCCAGAGCATATTAGAGGCGCAATCCTAGTCCTCCTATCCCCCCCTTCATTAACGAGCTGCGGCGGGAAAACAAACGAACGAGAGCCCCAAAACAACGGGCCACACGCGTCTGCTGAGGAGCAGAGGCCAATCGGTGCAGGATGAGTTGCATGGCATGGCGAGGTTAACGAAACGCCACAAAAAGAAAGACGTAAAGCCCATGCGCGTATACTATACGGCTCTGAGAGAAAAAAATCGTCGAATCATCGACAGTCAATAAAACACGGCCAATCGATCTCTCTCTCTCTCTTTCTCTTTCTTTCTCCTTCTCTCTCGCTCTTCTTCTCTCTTCCTCGCGTGTTTAATGATCGAACCTCGAGCCTGTAACCAAATTAACCGTGACTAAAGTGCATTTAACGGGTTTTCGCCCTCGGCAAGGCGCACATTGTTTTAGGAATGCGCGCACACGAAAGCGAGAGAGAGAGAGAGCTTTCTCTCTCTCTTACTCTGACTTGGAATTCAAATTACTTTTTATTTCTCCTTCTTCTTCTTCAACAACAATGCGCACAATCATCCGATTAGAAAACAATTTTCTCCGCCACGAAATAACGCGTGTGTGAGTGTGTGTGAGCAGCCAAATCGCTTATATAGAGCCAGAGCGTAAATCACTTGCACGTCGTCGCGAGCTTTTCGAAGCTTCCTTGGCGCGCGAAGTGAGAAAAAACGTGCGCTGCACAAGAGTGTGCGAGGATCGAAAAGTTTTGCCAGAAAGAACTGCATTAGCTGCCGCTGCTGCTGCTGCTGCTGCGAAAAGCGCCAGTGCCGAGAGGAAGAGCTTACCAAGAGTTATGCCTTTCGGATTTGGCTTATGTAAGCGGGATGACAATTTTTTCCTTCCTCGCTACTTCTTCTTCTTCTTCTTCTTCGGCTAGCTTATACTTGAGATCGACCAGACCCACATTTTTATACACCGCCCAGTCGGCGGGATTCCGCACACACATATACACATGACGATGATTTAAACCGCTGGAACAACCAGCAGATAACACTTTCCTATATGTACTCCAAACAAGTTTTACTGTCGCGCGATCGGATAATGTGCGCGCAAAGGATTATCCTTCAGCTGCAACCGCACTGGTATTTATACACTACAATATTATGACAAGCGGGTAGTTGGAGTACGTGTGCTAGGGAAATTGTTATTTTCATGCGTGTGAATTGAAATAGAATCGATATTTGAAGAAGAAAAAAAATCAATACACACAAACACACACACACACACACACACACACTTAGCGGTGAATCGAGGAGCGTGCGACAGCGGAACCACAAAGCAATAGGAAGAGCACTCGAGAGCGAAGGAGAGAGGCGGGCAAGCAGGAAAGAAGGAGAGAAAAAAAAAAGTGCGTGCCGACAATGGGCGCGTCTAACAAGCGGGATCGCGCGCTTTACCTACACATCGGAGATTTAACGTAGTGCGGCGTTTAGATGTGTACAATGGGCTCTCTCTCTCTCTCTCTCTCTTTCTGGTCGGTGTGCAAAAGTTGGAGATTTCTCGAGCCCTCGAGTTTTTGTGCCAGGAGAGAGAGAGAGCTGGAAAAATAGCCGTGGCTAATAATGCACTCGCGCGGGCGCCTCAATGGTTCTTCACTTCACGGTCGAGAGACAGACAGACAGACCGCGACTCCACCCAGGGATTATAGACCAGCCGAAATTCGATCTTCGATGAGCTCTATTCGATGCTTACATACACAAACACCATTTCCAGAGCTATTCGATTGAGCTTTATATATCGTATACAGTTCTCTCAATCGGCAACGAACTTGTATCATTTTCGATGCGATCGTCGAGTGAAATCGACTGATGCCCGATTTTTATTATTGCTCACTCGGATATTGAACATCGCACCGCGTCAATTGTTCGAAATTATTCGCCATAACGAAATTGCTTCGATAAATTATACGTTCGCATGAATTAAGGAAATAAAGAGAGAGAGAGAGAGAAAAAAACGGAAGAGGAGAGTGGGTATATAATGGCAGGCGCGCAAGCCCAAGAGCGTCTGCCGCTCGACCAAGAGATATTCAATTACGGAAGATCTCGGCAGCGCGATAGCGCGCCAAAAGCCGTGACAACTGTATATATACACGCGCGCAGGGGGAGTAGGTGTCCGAAAATAAAGAAACAGGGGGAAACAGCGCGTCGCCGCCAGACACTATACACGCGGATAAAGAAAACATATTCCAATGCTCTCTTCCTCATACACGATATATATCGGGTCGGACTTTTAGCACTTAATCATTTCGATTTGCATGATTTTTCGACAATTCATTATTCATGCCGCATTATAATTCAGCTTGTGAGAAATTTGCGAAAAGAAGACTGCAAGACAACGACATTATCTTTCGATCGAGTAGCGATCGTTTTTGCACGACAAAACATTACGAGAACTGTGGATCGGAAAAATTAGAGCAAACATTTGGGGGATGACGTGCGTTTTTCAAGTAAAAATCAGCATGTCGGCGCCATCGTCGTCAAAGAAACCGAATTCTTCGTGGAAGGATCTCCAAACCAATCGAAATGGCATTCGTAATTACGTAAGACGCGTGCGCAGCTCATCATCATCATCATCATCATCATCCTCATCGCCGAAAACTCGGGCGTCGGTGATTCGGGATTCCTCGTTAAATTCTCCGAATACCAGTCGGATTCCCGCGCGCCGTAAAGCTTTCGCTCGCGCGCAGAGAGCGTAAAAAAGATGAAGAAAAAAAAAATAAGTATAAGAAGGTCGAGGCAAAAGTCTCTCTTGGGGCCTTAGGCAAATGAGAGTGAGAGAGGTAACTCTAGCCGCATACCAGCACACGCGAGGCGCCCCATAGCAGTTTTTTTGAAAATCTCCGGCTCGCATCTTTCGGACGCATCGTCGTGGTCCGACACACACACACACACACACACACACACACACACACACAACACACATACGAGAGAGATAACGTGAGTGACAGAAGCCCGAGAGGTGAAAAAAAGGACACGCGCGAGAGTGGAGAACACGTGTAAACGTGTGCCGCCGTTGCTGCTGCTGCAGTCGAGAGTCTCTTTAATGTTATCCACGTCGTGTGCCGACGGTAGCCCAACGACTCAGATAACAGCCCCGGTTTCTTTCTCCCTCTCTTGCCGCTATATATGTAATACGTGCACGGGTCCCGCGCGTATAGCTACCGAATTTTCTCCTCCCAAAATTTATGCCTAAGATGACGTCTCACGATTTTTCGGAACTGCCAGCTCGCGCCTCTCCATGCCTTATCAGATTGCACTTGCGTCGAATTTTGTGTCGGCCCATGCAGGCATTTAATCGCCCCTGCGCAATCGCTCGCTCTCCCGCATGCGATTTAACTTTTCTGCTGAACCCACCTTAATGTTACGCTTTCTCACGAGACTACTTTATGTATATATACTACTCCCGTGCGCGGATTAAACTAACGCCGCTCTACGAATAATTATATATTAGAGTTCGCGTGCTATTCCAATCTTCGCTGGGAACTATATAATTGAGATTACTGCATTTTACGAGGCAGCTCCTCATAAATCTTCTTTAAAGCCCTGGCTATCCACTTCATTTGCATCTGCCCATTGCCAATCGTTACCAATCAATTTTCTCTCTATAGTCTATTTTTTTTCTTCTCATTCCTGTCACTGCTTCGGTATACGGCAAAATATCACTTTCCAGCATAAAACAGTGTGTGCTGCGGATATCCATCAATGAAATCCAGGCGCATAAATCATCGACGCTATATACTCGCCACGAAGCCCGAATCAGATCCGATATAACGATCGAAACGGCAAGAGAAAAAAAGAGGAGAGAGAGAAAAAAAAGAACGTCTCGAGGATTAATCCGTGATAAATCGTTTAATGTCTCACTAAGCCGAGAGCTCGAGCTGCGAGAGGGAGAGAGAGAGAAAATAATAATAATCAGGTCGCGCAAAGTAGCTCCCCGAGGGCTGCATGAGTTTATGTATATATAGGACTACGGCTGGTTGGTGTCGGTGTCTGCGTGTGTGTACAAACACTCGAATTATCTCGGGAAAAAGAAACATCTGTCCGCGCGCGAACCGAGCGCTCTCTCTGAGCTCCCTTTTCAGGAGCAGCATGGCGGAATGATCGCACACATCAGCAGCTAGTTACGCTACTGCCGGATTTGCGGTTCCTTATTCTTCTGGAATCGTATACGTATATATTCTCGATCTTCGCCGACGATTCGTCTAATGCGCGCTATAATACTAATGTACACACGCGCATTTGGGAAAATGGTCACGGAGAGAGAGAGAGAGAGTGAGGGATTTTATTATGTGGGGAAGTGTTTGTGTACATTAGACGTGCGCGCGCCCACTGTTTAACCATGACCGCGACTCTCTTTCTCAAGAGAGATTATTGCGTTTCGGCGCGATCTATTCTTGAGTCGCGTAAGCAGCTAAAACTGCTGTTACTCCAAAATTTTCAATGCCAACTGTCGGAGCATAAAAAAAGAGAGAGAGAAAGATGCCGCTGCTCCAAACTCGTTCGGAATGCACGCGAAGGAATATAAAAAAAAGGAGAGAGAATAAAATCCGAGGGAGTGAAGATATTATCTGCTGACCAAACGATCGCGAGCGCGCATCTTTGATTTATAGGAAGTAATAGCGGAGAGTACAATTTTCGGAAAGTCCATAATGTCCATCGTGCGCCCGCGTTTCGAAAAAAAAAAAAAGGTCGCACCTGGATCGTTAAGTTTTATAACCGCTTCTAGGAGACGGCAAACGGCCGTCGTTACGTCCGTTTCTTTCCTTGCCTACCTCTTCTTTCCCTTTTTTTTTTCTTTTCTTTTCTTTTTTTTTTTTTTTTTTTGCTGAGAGTCAGAAAAATCAGAGTCATTCCGGTGTGCTCTGCAGCAGCAGCAGCAGCAGATTGCACTTTTATTTGGGCGGAGTGTCCGAGAAAAAGGTTTTGGCTCAGGTATAATATACGCGCGAGGTGAGCTCGTCCACGCACAAAAGTAATCGATCAATCGATCTACAAACAGATCTGGCCTCGCTATCTAAATCCAATATCTCTCGAGCGGCCTAATCTGACCGCCAAGTCGTGTAGTCGATCCTTATCGATCCACGCGATCTCTAATTTTTTTTTCTGCTCGCCTCGTAAACTGCGGCTTCTCAAAATAGATATACTCGGAGAATCTCGAAGGAAAGACGATGATCGCGTGTATTCGAGGTTGAAAGTCAAAGTTAAAAGCAAGGTGATCGCGAGAGAGAGATGCATTTGAAATAAATACGGAAGGTATGAGAAGCAAATTATCCAGTCGAGGGCACTCGAAAAGGGGGGTGAAGGTCGCGGTTATTCGAGCGTCGCCTCCTCCTCCCGCTCTCTGTCTCTCATTGTCGCCTGCTCGAGCTCTAGCGTAAACTAGCTGGGCTCACAAGGTGCGTCTGTGTGTCGAGTGGAGGGGTCTGTCGCCGAGGTTGGCAACAATGTGTCGGTGGTGCAGCAGCTCGAGGTGTCTCTCTCTCTCTCTCTCTCTCGCTCTCGCTTCTCCATCCCCGTCAACACAATAGATGCGAAAAATCATCCATTATCCTCGGCTTGGCTGCAGAGCGTTCTGAGCGAGAGAGAGAGAGAGAGAGAGAGAGAGAGAGAGAGAGAGCGAGAGAGAGAGAGAGCGGGACAATGGCGTACGCCCATATATCACTTGGGCCGAGGGCTTTTTCCGAAAAGCGAGAGTAGTAGTGGGGCGAAGGTGTGCTGCTGCTGCAGCTACCGGGAACAAGGCCAAAATAACCATTTTCCAACTAGATCCTCGTTTGGCCCGCGATACATTTGTGATGTGTGTGCCTGCCTAGACTATTATGCGCGACTTTCGAAAAACCCACCCCTCCGTTTATTGCATCCCTTTTTACATTGGCCATTCATCCTCGCCCCCTCTTCTTTATCCTCTGATGCTGCTGTTGCTGCTGTTGCTGCTGAACGAGAGAAACTGAAGAGAAAAAAAAAACTTCACTTTTCACGAGGCTTTATTAGATGCTCTTGACTCGCGCGCGCAACGACGCACGTCTGCTTTGAGACAATTCGCGCGCGCGCCGTTGCATTGTTGGATACTGCGGGCAGGAAGTGTAACAGCCGCAGATGTTTTTTTTTTCTTCTTCTCTATATGCCTTCGTCTTCTTCTTCTTCTTCTTCTTCTTCTTTGTTGCTCGAAATTTGTTTTTCCGCGTAAGTCCTCGTTTGGAATTCTTCGAGCTGCGCGCAGGCCAAAGATCCGAATTTACAAGGCTTTACGTACCATAAGGGATGTTGGTCCATTGAGAGAAGCGAGCTAAGAGGAAGTGGCCATAAATCGTCGTGGCGTTAATTTTCCGTTTGATTTTTGCGCAAGATGCTTATTTTCCCGCGCGCAAGAGGCAGAAAAGCGGATGCAGCGTGTTTGTCTGCGGTTGCGAAGGTATAGCAGCAAGCAGCAGCAGCAGCAGCAAGTGCTCTCTCTCGGTTGAGGCTGATACATCAGTTGATTATTTCTCGGTACTTTCCACTAACGATTACAAAGCTGCATATACACTGTGTTATCGCTCTCGATCGTGAATCGCGCAACAAACTTACAGCCACAGCAGCAAGAGAAGTCTCTCTCTCTCTCTCTCTCTCTCTCGCAGGCACATGCACACAAGAGGCAATCTCGTAAGACTTTGCTTCCAAGCGAAAGCGACTTCTCTCCCTCGAGAGCTCGCTTACTCGTCCGCCTGCTTCATAACAATATCTCTTCGTATTGTACCTTTTTGGGTCTCTTTTAGCTTATGCACACATACTCGAGAAGAGCGTGCACGCCACTCGGACGAGAGAGCAAAAGGAAAAATTAAAAAAAGAGAGAGAGAGAGAAAACTCGCGGAGAGCACAAATAGATGTAGAGCTGCAGTTGTGCGGGTCGTAGTCGCGTATATATAGCAATGCATGCATGCATCCGAGGATCATCTTCTGCGCGTTCTCTCTCAACTAAAACGATTATAATAACTACTTTATCCCGCGTGAATCTGGCCCATTGTGCTGGCTATTCTCAAAGTCATAACAAGATATCTGTGTAGGGTGTCACGAGGGACTGACTCGGCACATACATATACACACACGGACGAACCCGACCAACCCAGCTATAATGTATATAATACAACGAAGCAACGCGCCGATGATCGTCATCCTCTCAATTTTTATCCGTGCACGCGCAGCCCTTACACTATACTATACGGAGGAGTCAGGAGACGTGTGGGGGCCCAAGCAATCCAGGCAATATTTCATGGGCATATTGTTGCCATCTGCACCGATAGAATGGAGAAAGTGCTTTTATTTATTTGCGCCCGGCCAAGGAGCTACCGCGACGATATTCTCTGCCGGCGACAGATTCCCGAAGGTTATTAATCGTTCTCTCTCGCTCTCTTTCGACTTTTCGGATCACCTTCTTTTTTTTTTTCTCGCTCACTCGTATATAGTGTGACTGTAACCGAGATCATTGACTGTGTTTGTACACACACGCACGCACTCACACATTCAGCCACGCGTGCTCTTTTTTTCTTTCACTCCATTGTGCCCGTCGTCAAGAGAAGCCGAGCATCTGCGAGATTGATTTATCAGCGCAGCTCTTTTGCCAGAAGCGACGACGATGATCCTCTCAAGAGGCACAGAGATATAATCGTCGAATGATTGCTTCGGCGTTTGCATCCATTAGACGCAGCTTTGTCATCCTCTGCAGCTGCACGCTCGTGCTCCACATTTCCATAAACACGTCTATCGCAAAACATAAGCGGCATTAGCCGTTTACGGTGAAAAGAGAAAAGATCATTTTGAGCAAAGAGAAAAAGAAGGCTCAGGCGGCGTACAGAGCAGCCGGCTGCTGAGCATTAAGAATCAATGGCTCGTGAAAAGCGTTTCATAAATATTAACGGCGGCACTTGGCCGCGAGGCAGCAAGCAACAGCAGCAGCAGCAACTCTCTCTCTCGCAGAGATTATTCGCATATAAACCGTGTCAGGGCGATAAGTCGTACGTCCCCGCCGCACATATAACGAGCCGCGTTATCGCGCTTTTCGCACGTGAGACGAATAACATAAGTCGCGCGGGATAATTAATTGCTCCTTGTCGCACGCGCAACTACTCACGGGATTATGCTTGCCTTTTCAAATCGCTTGACATCTTCATCGCGACCAACTATTATATTCCGCTAAATACACTGCAGTTTTTAATACTACACTAGACGAAATGAAAATTAGCGGTATTGTCGGGGGTTGGAGGAGGCCATAACTCTCGGTGAAAGAAAGAGAGCGGCCATTTCCCCGGGCGATAAAAAAGAAATCCGCCAAGTTTGCGCTTCCGTTTTTTTCGCGCCTCCGCTCCGCTTTTTCGTCGAGACGACTGCGGGGAGGGGCTAGAGGGGAAGGGAGAGTAGGGTGGTTGCGGAAAAAGATGGAGAAACTGTAGGAGTGAAGCCAGGAATCGCCTTGAGGGGTCGCGCCGCTAAAATATATGCGGGCTGCTTCCGCTGGAAATAAATAAAGTCACGCCAGCCCGATTCTCACTCTTATTCTCGCTCTCTCGCGCGCCCTCGCCGACAAAAACTCGCGACACGCGCGCTCTGTGTATACTGGGGGGGTGGATTGTACACTCGAAGCGATATACTTGATTCACTTTTAAACCACAAAACTCTCATTGTTATGCTTACTCGATAGCAGCGCGGAGCTTAGAGGAAGTGGCGCAATAATTTCGCTGATTAACGTCGTAAATTGTGACTTTCGGTAAAAACAGCTATAATTCACTGGAATTTTTATCGGCTGCGAGAGAGATAATATCGCCGGTCAATTAGTTCAATTAGATTAGGCTTACCCGAGCGATAAGAAATATAAGTTATATACGACGTTTTGAATTTGCGTAACTGATTGTAAAGCGTTGATGTGTGAAGAAAAATAAAAGGAAGAAAACTAATCAGGTTAAAATTTTTCTGTGATTTCAGGTGAGAAGCCGTTCAAGTGTGAGTACCCAACATGCGACAGGCGGTTCGCCAACAGCAGCGATCGCAAGAAGCACAGCCACGTCCACACGTCCGACAAGCCGTACAACTGCCGGATCCCCGGCTGCGACAAGTCCTACACCCATCCGAGCTCGCTGCGCAAACACATGAAGGTAATTATCTTTCCGTTATTGTTGGCCTCTGACACGATATAACCCTCTGACCCTTTCTCGATATGCTCCGCGAAGTTAACACAAAACAAAAAAGAAAAGAAAAAGAAAGAGGAAGAAAAGCAAAAGCAAATGGGAAGGCACGTATATATAAACTCGATAAACTTGCGCGCACGGCCTCGGAATCTTAATGAGAAATCCGCCAGAGATGAGCAAAAATCCACCGGTAATAACGTCAAAATTTCGCGGAGGAGCGCGCAACACACACACACACAGCGCTCTGTGTTCTGCTGCTACCACTTACTCCTTTTTCATCGGAGACGCCCGTGAGTTATTGCCGACTGGAGAAAGAGCGAGTTTAGCTCTCTCGCGTTTGTCTTGTTGCTCTTTCTCTCTCTCTCGTGTTTTATAAGTGAGTTATTGCTATACGCTCGGCTCTCCGACGCGATTATTAATTTGATTTTTTGACGGCTCGAATGGATTTGCGATTTTTCCCCTCCTTTTTTTTGTCTTCCTTCTTTTATTTTTCGCGAGATAAATTATTCCGTTGCGTTGCATTCGCGCTCGCAGATCAGAGCTCGAGATTAAAGCTCGCTTGGTGTCGCTTTGATGATTGCAGGTGCACGGAGTGACGCTCGGCGAGGGCAAACTCGGCGGCGGCTACGAGAGCGAGGGCGAGGAGAGCAGCAGCAGCGGCGGCAGCCTGTCGGTCACCGGGCACAACGACTCGCCGCAGCCCTCGCAACCGGTCGCCTCCTCGACCAACAGCTCCTCGGCCACCCCCAACAGCCACGACAACGGAGCCGGCGTCCAGATCAACCACCTGCAGCACCCGTCGCCCCTGGGACACAGCCACCACATACCCGACACTTGGTACACGGTCTGCCAGCCGACGGCGATGGCGCCCCAGCACAGTCCTCTGCCCCACCACGGCCCGCCGCCCACCCACCACCTCGGTCATCACTTCAACCCGCTGATGCACCATCAGGCCACGGCCTACTAGACACACTCACGCGAGAGAGAGACCAAGCTCTTGCCTGCCTACGCCACCAAAGCTGTATCAAAGATCTCCAACTCACCGCAGGGGCCGCCGCCGCCGCCGCGACGATGATGATTATTACACTCCAGTGGATGAACCCTGTGCATATATAAGCCCATTGCTTCTCATGTCGGCCATTCTCCCGGCTGATGCGCTATAGCTAAGTGTGCGTCGCATTAGTATTTTACCAATCGTCGCGACAAAAGCTACTCTGTGCTATATATAATACTTGTACATATGTGTCTTAGAATGTTTTACTCTATCATATAGCTTCTATCACTGGGACTGAAAGTGTCAATACTTCCGTCTAGTTTTTACGTTTTTTTTTTCTTACGCGATGCTCGCATGCACTGGCGATTTACTGTTTTTTTTTTTCTAATAAGAGTGCCGAGAATCCCGACATTTTTTTGCAATTCGCAACGAACTTCGCGCGCGCTCATGCACTGGAGTGGGGCAAACGCATGTATAAATGGAGGAGACAACCGCGATCGCGATTTTCTTTATCGTCGTTCCTAAAGACAAAACGAGTGTAACTGATGATTACGGATAGTTTTTAATGACAAATTCATGTATCTCTCGAGGAAGGGGAAGCAACCGATTCCGCGCATGAATACATTTACAAAACACGCACGTGCCTCGTCGATGTTATTATACATACACTTGCAAAAGTCTTTCGCTCTAATGTAATGATGAGTTGTACATGTGATTGAAACTTTAGTCGATTAACTCGCACTGTATCCATCATGATTGCGAAACGCTTTAATTTATTTTAAATCTCCTGTAAACATGTTGAAACTGTGTATATAGATGTGAAAACTCGGAATGTACATTGATCGCAAATTTTATCCCAAAAAATTCAATGCTTTCTATTTGAGTTTCTTCTTTTTTTATTATGCAAAATTTATTATCCTATACTTCGAGTTAACTCTGCCGCTTTGAGTGTTTAATCTTCGCGCAAGTGCATCAACGCTTTTTTTTTCCATTACATATCTAATTGTCAATGTGAATCGATGTTTTCAAATAAATTTTAAATTCCGATAAAAAAAATTTTAATATGTGTGCATTAATAAAAAAGCTTGATTGATCTTTAGCAAATTTGATTTGGCTGTTTTACGAGTGTACGTCTCAATTTTGCTTGAAAAAAATTTTATGAATCATTAAAACTGCCAAATTTTATCTCATTGAGAATTTTAAACAAAATTTTAAACTTTTGGTACGTATGAAAAAATCTTGTGCAAATGTTGATATTATTAAAATAAACAAAAGTATTAAAAATTATTGCGATCGAATCAATCAATTCGATTTCGCCAACTTAAATACTCAAAGCGAACACGACGAAAAAACAATGGCTATATTGTAACGAATGAACATATTATTTCTATATTTTAAAAATAATTATGCTCGTATGCGCAAAAGAAAGACTAAGAGATGCGACGTTATAATTATAATAGAGTATGACAAAAACGATAGATGCGATGCGAGTATTTTCGAAAACACGTGAGAAAAATGAAAAAAAAAACCTGTAAATACTGCAAAAAAAAAAAATATGATCGTGTAAGTTATATACGTGAGTGCGAGCCCTTGCGAACAAGAGAGAAAGTAAAGAATGTATCTAGATTTTAAATGAAATTTCTAAAGAGAGCGATCTGTGTTCGGTGTAAGATATATCACGTCTTATGTATATTGCGACTTTATTTGATTGTGTGATAATACCCTGTAAATATTATATACTATATAGCGAAGAAAACAAAAATGCGCGCATATAATTTGATCGTATACATAAATAAATATTATATATAAATGAATAACGGGCTACAACTTAGTTATCACAGCTAAACTTTTTGTTCAAGTCGAGAGTAATGACACGCGCATCAAGATTTATTTCGCGAAATCCCCGAAGTGTCGGGCGAACGCACATCTCGTCGCTGCCTTAGAATGTATTGAAAACAAAAATGGAGAATGCGAATAAAAAGGCTGATTATGTTGTTCAAAAAAAAAAACGAAGAGAAAAAAAACGAAATGCTCACGAGTATCCATTGAATGTCAAAAGCCAGCATCGACTCGAATAAAGATTTTATCAAAAGTATAATTATAGTTTTGTCTTTTCTTATATACACAGTTACACACACACACAAAGTCTTAACCCTGATAAAATCCCAAATCGAAACTCGAGAAACAGAGAATAACGCCGAGGACTTGTTTAGGACCGTTACGGGATCGTTCTCTCGCTCTCTCTTTCTCTCCGCTTATTTTATTCTCGCGTCGAAATTTATGAACGAGCGAGATAATAAAAATCGCCCCGGCATTCGACTCGCGCGAGCGTTTCGATCTTTCTTCCCTATCTTTTTTTCCCTCCTTCTCTTTCTTTCTCACTCTCTCTCTTTCGGATTATAAGGGTATAATGCTCGCCTGATGAGCTCGAATGTGCGGTCACCCCATTCCCAATTGACAACGTGCGTCCACGCAGATGCCAATGACGATATCATCACACAGAAATTCACGTCTGATCATTACAACTAATAGAGCTCAATCCAATTATTGACAGATCAATGACGCGGTTTCTCCTTCTATTTATTCACCCACTCGATCTCCTTGGTGAAATTTGAGCCATTAACGTAGATATTATACCCAGTATGGGCACTTCTTTTTTCCTTTGACACTACTCGTTCGTAAGTAACTAATTTGTAAAACAACAGACTTACGATGACATTTACAGCTGTACAACGCGAGGGAAAAAAGCTGATTAGCATAATGAGAATTTGATTGTGGTTAAAAATGTCTCGGACAAATTTTCGTTGAAATATGAAAAGAATTTTAATTAAATGAATATTTATGAGGACTCGCTGGCTATCACATCCTAAATTTAAGATCTCTCTCCCGAGGATTTAATATATATATTTATATATGAAAGGTATAGTTCGCGAGAGGCGGAATATAACGCGCGCGAGTGATCGAGATGCCGAATACTCTCGCACGGTATATTTCAATGTGCAGAGGACGCGCGCAAGCGCCACGCGTATAAATCTCGAGCTTTATCACTGCGGGTCATTAAAAATTAATTATGAACTTCTTTTTTTTTTTGTATGTACCTTTCCGACGGACTTGTTTAAATGCCCTGTTGCCCTGTAGGGTAAGCCGCGTCTGATCGATAGTCAAAATCTTTGGGAATAAATTACGGGGCAAATCGCGCGCGGTCTCGAGAAATGAAAAAAAAAAGCGAAAGAGAGAAAAAGAAAGTCAAGTTGGCGCCATACACACACACACATTCAGCATACTTGCTTGGGAGCGTATAAAAAATAGCGAAGAGATAGCATCTGAGAGTCGCGCAGAGGAGGCGTGTGTGTGTGTGTGTGTGTGTGTGCATATATACGGGAGAATTTTATTGCTCGATATCTAGATGAATTCGTCAGATGATTATCCCGATGGCAAAATCGAGAAAAGGAGAAAAGGAGAGAGACGAAGAAAGAAGAAGAGCTGGAGAGAGAGAAGAATGATTGTGTTATGGTAGTGGTGGTATTTTTCGGGGAAGGGGCAGGAATGACACGCCCCTGACGAGATCAGCCGAGATTGTGCCACGCGCTCGCTCAGCTCTGGATTCCCTGATTCGACGACTGATCCTGCGTCGGATCTAAGCTGGCTATAGCTGCCCCTTTACTTTGCGCCCTCGACCCTCACCGACAACAACGCATATACACACAACAAACTCATCACCACTCGCGCGCCAAAATCGACCATCGTATACCTTTTTACCTTTTTTTTTGCCTCGCAATTTCATCTTCGACAAATTTACTTCTCGCTTTTCGCGGAATCTGCTTGATTGGTACGTTTTCGAATTTGAGGATCAAAGGAAATATTCGAATAACGAATTATTCGTCGAATATATAACTCGCTATCGTAGCGATCGATCTAACACACTTCTATTATTCACGGCGGTCAGTAAAGCACGACAAGTTAACAAGATACCATCTATCTTCTGTACAGTGCACAATTGTAGCAATCTTTTTTTCTCAAATTTTTATTCGATCTTCTCGTGAAGAAGCTCGCATAGTCAGAGGTATGAAAGTCGAAGGTAGCTCGCAATATAGAAAAAAAAATAAAGCCACGATAAATTTTCTTACTTTTATCGCAACCACCGCACGAGCGAACATCGCGCGCGCGAAATGATGTTCTTTTTTTTCGCTTTGTGCATCATCTCTCGCCCCTCTTGTCCTCAACTCTACTCGCCTTATTTCAAGCTTATCGATCTTTCTTACGAGCTGACATCCAGTATACTACGGCGGAAGACTCCTCGCGAACCTGCAGCCAGCGCGAGTAAGGGCAAAAACGAATCAAGAGAGAACAAACAAGAGAGAAATAGAGAGAGAAAAAGGAGAGGTGGAGGGTGGCAAAGAGACGTGGGGAGAAAAAAAAAGTACAAAGAGAGAAACAAAGAAATAGAAAAATTGTCAGACAGCCAGAAAGATACATTATGGTTATAGAGAAAATATTACAACTGCCGTAGATAAGACACTTTGAACAAACTTCCTGCGCACTTTATTGGTGTGGGATAGTATGTACTTAAACTTTAACCAATTTATTTACCTCACATCTATTACTTTCCTATAGTAAGCGTTCTTTTCAAATTTCTGTTACAAACATTTTTTAGAGCCACTACCTAGTCCATCAATTTCTTCCAGCGAATAAGAGGTAACGCAAACATATTGATAAACCTTGACAATATCACGATTTTTTTATGCAATAGCATGTTTCGCAGTAAAATTAATAGTTTCGAAACTGAAAATATTACGACTCGAACCAAAATTATCAACTTGGAAGTTAAGCTTCGATATGCAATTGGAAATATTACTTGTACTGATTCAACTTTTAGTATATTTACGTAAGTTTTCATTTATTGGAATTATATGAAGATAATTAGATAACCAAACATTAAACCTTATAGAAGATAAGCAGGATTTTCATTAAAGTCGAAGCCTTAACCGGTGAGAATGTCACAGATGCACAAGAAAATCAATTTCTATTTGTAGTTTCTATTGGAATCGAACATAGCAAGTACGACGCTGAGGATCGGCACATGTGCACTGGTACTCTAATTTCGCGTTGGCACGTTTTGACTGCTGCGCATTGTTTAACAAATCCTGTCCGACATACTCTTCAAATAGTTGTAGGTTCGGTTGATCTCAGAAATGTTACAAATATTTTTTCCAAAGACTGGATAACTTATCAACCAGTGGGCCGAAAAGTATAACGTCACGAAAAAGTTTAAGGAAAATGACATTGCTATCATCAAAGTAAGATAGCGAATTGCGTTTGGTCATTTTTCAGAATGAGTTTTTAATAAGTCTTCATAGTTGAAGGGGGAAGTATCAGATGAATCAATCAAACCCGCCATTGTGTGGGATAGATCGAACGAGGATTTATTTAATAGAATGCTGTATTGGCTGGATGGGGTGTCACAAATGATGTAACAACTACTTCGAGATTTCTGCAAATTGGGCTCGTGAAAATCATCAGTAACGATAAGTGTGCTCGATACCGTGATAATATAGTCCGTATATCAATTGATTTTTGACAAATTAGTGTGCAGTCATGCTAAGCCTTATGTTTTATTGGATCAGGTACGTATTCTTTCCCCATTATGCTGCATTGCGAAGTAAATGTATACAATTTATTATATAGTTGATAAATATTACAGGGTGATAGTTGCGGTCCGCTTATCATCAAAAGAAATGTTGTAGCAGGCGTCAATTGCGGCTCATGCACCGTACACGAAAAGGCAAAAAATCATTCATAATTTTATAGCCTTCTGGACTACCAAGTTAATTTGCATGTAAGTGTTGTATCTTATAAAGACTTTATTGATCATTGTTTAGAATATTTTTAACACTTATTCATGTTAATTGCATGTAAATTATAAATAAATGATATTGTACTATAATCCAAAAATAATATATATTAACTATCTTTTGTCAAATGTATTACTAATATCCAACTAGACAAATCGTAAATGAACACACAATGTTTCCTATGGGTACAAATAATGAACGAAAGAGGAAGGGTGTAAGAATATTGTCACGGGGCAACGTATAACATCGAATGCGAATGAGGAGAAAGAGAATCGTGGAGCGTATAATCTAGCAGTATAGTGTTCTCGTTTGTCACTCGAATTTACACCCAAAGCGTTTTCACTCTGCACTTTTGCTTCTGCCACTTTCACTTTTATTTTGCTTAATAGATTATACAAACTATTTTCACCGGTCGACGATATTTAAAGGGTCAGATTGTTTTACATTTTCCTATTGAAAGATTTTTCATCCTTTATTCATCTGATATGCTTAAGGTAGTTCTCTACCAATCTGTTATAGTTTGGTCATAGCTAAGAAAAAATCAAGTTGAAAAAAGTTATTACAGTTTGTCTAAATGTTTAAATGACGTTTCATACTACAATAAATCTTACTAACATTTTGTAAAATAAACTATAGCAACAACAGTATAAGCACTCAAAGTTGCGAGTATTCAGCACATACTATAGAAAATTATCAAATTACAATATTTTATACGGTATAACTCTGAAATTAGACGGTGACTTGTAATTTTTAAAACGGAATTCGATTCTTCCCTGTTCAATCTAGATTTGCTCAGTTTTTGGAGAAAAGTTAACTGTTTTTTCATAGATAGAACCTATTTTATACGTTTTTCTGGGGTGCGAGCGCCATCACTCCCATAAGAGCCCGTGTTAAAAGATGAATTTTTTATTGACGATAACTCGAAAACAAGACGGTGAATCGATCCCAAACTTTACACACTTGTCAATGAGTACATTAACTAGATTCGCTCCAAGCTTCAGCAAAAGTTAACTGTTTTGAGTTTGATAGGGAACTACCTTAAAGAAAGAAATTAAAAGGTAGCAACGTGGTGTTTTTCGATGCGTTATCCTACCACTAATATAAGCATATTCATAACATAAATTAAAAAAAACATTTTCTATTATAAATTTGGTTAATCCAATTTCGTTCAATTAATTTGTGGAGATTTGTCGTGTTTATCTGCGGGATCCTCGAAACAGAATATTACTAATGACTAGAAACGATAAGAATCAATGCATCTTTTTATAACCGGCGGCTGAACGTTGGAGTTCGACCGAGCTATCCTCGAAAAAAAAACTAATTTTGACAAGATAAGATCTCCTATTAATCGCATCGTTGGAACAGAAAGAGAGGATGAGCAGAGAGAGAAAGAGGAGAGTCGACGCGTGCGTGCGTAAATGGGTTACAAGGTGGAGATTCCAAGCACGCAGCAGCAGCAGCAGCAGCGGCGGCAAGTCGCGTCGCTAGGGCGCGCAATATTATAAATTATTTATTTGCGTTTCCAAATGATCCTTGAAAAATCACGGTATTATGCTAATGCTATGATTAACATATTGGGAAGAGCCAACATGATATTTCAACTCGTCGTATATACATCGCAGCGAGAGGTAAAAAGAGAGACAGAGAGAGAAAGCGAGCGGGAAAGAAAAAGTATATATCCGAGGAGGACCGCCAGGCCGCCGAGCGCGAAGAAGGGAAGAGACGTGGATGAAGAGAGGAGCGTAAAAGTCAGCTACGGCAAACAAATATTTTTCCGAAATTACTGGGCATATTGTTTGCCGATGCTCGTGTCGAAGGCTCGTACGAGCTTTAAAATCGCGCGCGCCCGGACAAAGAAGCGGTCCAAAAAAAGAAAAAGCGAACGAGCGAAAAAAGAGAGAGAGAGCAATTCGGAGCACGAGGTCGAAGCGCCTCGGATGATTCATAGCGGCGAATTCGCGTTCGCACGCTCTTTTTCTCTTATATTATATATTGGAACGGCCGACGTGGCGGCGTCCCTTGGGGGGTGGTGCTGCTAGTGGTTGATCATAAGCAACGCAAACGTAATTAACGTTGGCCTATCATTATGTGGTAGCGAGCGACCACTCCCTCGTCACATTATATGTTTATAAATCAGAGCCGCAGAGCCCAGAGGCACGCTCGCGCGAGATATGCGCCGAGAGCACGAAATATGCGAGAAGGAGAGCAGCGCACGCGGCCGCGCAGCAACGAGAACAAAAAAAAAAAGTAAACGGGAGAGCAGAGCAACAGAGACGGAGAATCGCAGGTAGAGGAATTCTTATGCTAATGATTTTATGACTGGGGAAACGAATGCTCGTCATATTTTTAATCGTGTATGGCCTTTTGCATCTTCTCACATTGTTTGTATCGCAGACTATAACAGATCACACGAAGATGAAAAAAAAAACAAAAACAAAACGACACAGCTACGTCTTTTCGACTTATTAAAAATTGACACGTGTGATATGCATCTCTATTATGGCTTGCCTATTTTATCGTGATTGATTGTGAATGATTCTTCATTGTCATCCTTCCAAAAGTTGTTTTTATTTTTGATAATTTTGTCAATCATTTGTATACTCTGATTAATTATCCAGATATATAGTTAAAGTCAACAGTTCTTTGAACAAAAATCTTGAATCAATAAAAACTGTTCAAGATTGAACGAAGTCTTTACCACGCAAATCGACGGTACAACATTCATTCGCTTGCAATTACACATTTGAACATTCATATTATACGTGATTTCGCACACTGGCATGTATACATTTTCGAACATTCTCGCTCTGCAATTGTTATTCATTTATACGAATTTGCATAATGACCCTCGCTTTTGTTCAGTCTTTGAAAAGCTTGTTTTGCATTTAATTTATTTTCTCACTCTTCTGAATCTTCGCAGCGTCCTCTCGCAAACAAAAACTTTTTTTTTCTTCTGGTTTATTTACTCTGGTCATCAATTATAGGAACACTGATCGACAAATTGCTCCATACATTTTTATGTCTGTTTTTTTATGACACGAATCAGCTCTGCTGTTTACAAAAGTCTGAATAATGAAATCTCCCTGCTAGAAATTCTCACGAATAATTCACGAATTTTTCACGAATTTGATGAGTTAAGAGCGACACGCTTTAACTGCAACAACAAAGTGTACTTAATATATAAACAACTTGTCAGGGTTGTTCTCAGACGTACTAGTAATAGTCATGCACCGTTTGATATGATTATAATAATCATTGAAGAATAATTTAAAAAAAAATATAGGTGGTTTTACTTGATTGCCAAATCCTATAGGTTATTATACGATTCACGAATTTTTTTCGTGAACTTTCTGATAAGGGGGTAACATTATTTAATTATATTTGACAGGTAGATAGTAAACGCTTTTTTTCTTCCAAAGTTATTGAATACATAAGATAACTTCGTTTTTATTCTACAATCATCAAAATTTTTATAATAAATTAAAATAGTTGCGGCGAATTTCATGTTTAAAATTTTAAGCAGCTCTATATGAGCAAATCCACAAAAAAACTGCCGTAATTCGAGAAAGTTTGGGCGAAGTTTCAAAAGGGGTGCACGCTCTTGGGGATGCGATTTTCTCAATCTATATTACATACAGAACCTAAAAAAACAGGTGC
>JAWWMK010000032.1:1253401-1306612 GCA_035047105.1 Galeopsomyia nigrocyanea | reverse complement strand
TAATTATCCGGTGGCAAGTTATCAAAAAAATTGCAAAATAATTACATTTTTAGTTTGTTATTAATATCGGAAAAATGAAAAAAGTAGTTCCTGCGGACTTTTCTAATGTTCACGAGAATTTTCTGTCACTATATACCTTAAATAAGAAGAGGAAACAGATCCGGAAGCCCTAGCGGCGAAAAAAAAATGTTCATTTCTGGTCCTCAGAAAATAGGTATTGTTTTCTGGATTTCGTCATATACTTGCGTGTACGGTGCAACTGCCCTTGTACTTAAACTCTGACTGATTAGTTTTTGGCCGTTTACGAGACAGTTATGTTTTTTTATAAACTTAAATTTTTTAACAATATTCGAATAGAGTAGAATACGTTTTTTATTCGAAATAAACGACTATTGTCCGCAGGCACTCGAACGTTTATTCAAAAGAAGAAATGCGGTGTGGCGTTTGGAAGAATAGCCGGAAAAAGTTATTCAAAAATCCGAGAGCCACATTATAGAAGGCGCTTCCTCCAGAAAAAAAAAAATCCGGAGATTAAGGAACACAAGCTCGTCACCTGCTTTGAATGAAATACATCCGAACGACGATGATCGGTCGAAGGCGAGTGCCATCGCAGCGAAGAAAAGAAAGGAGCTGGCGAGCTTTCCTTTAAAGTTTGCGCGAGCGAGCGAAAAGCCTATACTACAACTACTCGTCCGACACTATGGAAGTGGTGGGTTGTGGCCTCGAGAGGAAATCAAGCAGAAGCTGCAGTATGCGTATACGACAAAGGGGGATATGCAGTAGCGGAGGAGTGAGCGAAGAGGACACAGGAAAAAGAGGATCCGCCTTCGGGGAAACTGGGAGGAGGCGAATAAAGAAATCCTCGTAATCCAGCAAAGCCGTAAGCCGACAAGGTGAGGAGAGCCAGTGAGATGATCCGCGTTGGCAGACAAGCAACAAAAAAAAAAGAGTAAAAGAGTGAAGAGAGAGAGAGAACCGAGCGAGCGAGCGCGCGCAGGGTAAAGTCAAGCCGAGAGGCACTCGAGCGCGGCCCACAAAGGACGCGCGCGACACACGATACACAGCTGCCTTGTAAAACACAGAGATCCCGTGAAGATATAGAGTCGAAAGGAGAACGAGAGCTATATAAGCTACCTGTATGTTGTATAGTCGACTCGAGTGTGAGCCCCTATGAGTTTGAAAACCCGCCTCAAAAGGGTGAATGTTTTGCGACCCGCAGTTTTGCCTCACAATACTCGCATATAGAAAGCCCACCTTCTCGTTCTTCTTGTAGGCGCCAGCTCTTCAATGTTGACCTCTTGATTTCGTTGCTCGATACAGTTGTTGCTTTTTTTTTTCTTTCGTTTATTTTTTTTTTTTTTTTCAACCCATCGTCTCCCAGGGGTTCTTTTACTATGGGTGGTAATACAAGTGCGGCTACACGACGCTCTTTTACACCTATGTACTGGATAAAAGCACAGCGTGATCGAATTGAGTTATAAAACGACTATTCATATTCGTTAAGGACTCTTAAGGTCGTGTGAATTTTCAATTGGCTGGCAAATTAGCTAATATAAACAGTTTGAGTCTTACTAGAAAACGTTAAACTTGTCATTCACAATGTTATTTTGTAAAAAAAGATGAAAAAACATATATCTTCGTAAAATTTATTTACTAGACAAAAGTGACTGCTTTACTGGAATCACTTGTAAATTAATTTCCGCTATCGGGTGAAATTAGTCAGTAATATGTCATTTGATAAGTTAAGTAAAACCAAATCGATAAAAAACAATAAAAAAAATATCGAACAAAAAGAAAAAAACCATTGAAGACAAAAATATGAAGTGGTAGAAAAATAACAAGGATATAATTTGCGGAGCGTCGCGCTGGTCGTTGTTAAACTTAATCCGCAAAATATTGAAAGAAAGGTGGCTGCGGGTGCAGGTAGTAGGAAAGAATTTTATTAGTTAGGACAACTCATCCGTCAAATCGAGGGAAAAAAAAGGTATGAGGTATACTATATTGTATCCGGGGAGCGACGAGTTGGTTCGGAGGTTCGCGCGCGAGTGCATTGTGTTGTTTGCAAGCGAGAGAGGAAGAGAGGGCCGTAGCATATAACGCTTATGAAAATCCGATGTGAGCCGGGTAATCCGAGAAAAGCAGCAAACAAATCTGGAGAAGCTGGTTCAGTGGGCCACGAGGATATTCCAGGGAATTCAAGGATCCTAGCAGCTACTACTACTACTACTACTACTTGCCTAGAGGCTCAAAGGCTTTTCCTTCGCGCGGTTTATTCTCTCCAAAAGCTAGCCGACTAATCCAGCCATCCATCCTCCTCTCATTCTCTCTCTTGCCTACTTCCCTTTTCTTCTTCTTCTTCTTTACGCGCCACGCCAGCAACTGTATTCAAAATACAAAAATCATTTACGGGTCGCCGGCGTCCCGATATGCCTATTCGCTCGAGCTCACCTACAATCTAATCTTCTTAAGAAGGTCGCATCGGCTTCTGCTAGCTCCTTCTCAGATCTTATACCTTCTATAATACGCTAGCCAAACTGTCTGACGATGTTGATACTTATCGAAGCTTAATTTCAAACACTTTTTTAATTTCACTCGTTATAGATTTCGAATGCCAAAAAATGTATTTTCTTTGGGCACAAAATTTTTTTACACTCATGATATTTTGTTTTCTAAAATTGTATCTTATTTATTTAGTTTGATATAAATGACAACGTGAGATTAAGGATTTTTTTCTCAATACTCCAAATGACGTGACTTTTCCCCCTAAATATTCTCGTTTATGGAGTATTCGATGTAAAACGAACTAATGAATCAAGCGTATAATGTTATAAGTATCGCATTAAAAAGTCGAAAGAAAAGTAAAGGCAAGAGCAAGCTCCGCGCAAACATGATTAACATAGTAAACGTCACCGAATCACGCCGCATTTACGAGATTTCCAAATCCTGAGCAAATAATTAACCGTGACAGGCGCAACTATAATGTCCCGAGTGAAAAAAAAGGGCCCACGGCTGTAATACGTGGTAGACGATAATGCGTGCAGGTTTGATCCCAATCCAAACAGAATAAACTCGCGACTCTCGGAGTTATATATGCATCAGGGTGCTATAATACGTCGTCATCTCGTTCCCTTGCTTTTCTTCGCCCCGAGGGGGTGTCGCTTGCGGTGAAACGTCGTGCGTGCGCGTGAGCCACGTGCACTGCTCTCGCGATGAACGCTTTTATTTAATATATTGAAAATTCAATGATTGTCCTTGCCTAATGTAATCTCTCACGGTCTTTATTTTAACAAGTGCATTTAACGTTGATTTCAATTTTAAATAAATTTGTCAAGTTTAAGTTTCGAAAAAATCTCAACAATTCGAATATAAACCGTTTAATTAACGGACCACTAATTATATCTGCTGCACATATATCATCCTCGAATGTTAATAAACGTTTACCTTGGTTTCTAATTAAATTAGCAGAAAATGTGGCTTTAATTTTGTCTGCCGGCAGCCGATTATATTTACACCGCGCGGCGCGCAGCGGTTATTGGTTTTCGTGAGCGATAGTCTTTCAAGGGAGCGCGCAGGGCTGCTGCGTGATGAAATGAGAAAGGGGAAAAAGGATTTATGTATTTATGGATGCTAAGCTCGTATTGAGAGAGATATATATTTTAACCCTTATTTGATTTTTTTTTTCCATCCCCCTTTTTTCGACCCGATCGTTTTTCATTCTTTTCGATTTGTTGTGTTGCAGATTGGTAAATATTTGTAAACTTCCACGGAAAAGACGCTCCAATGAATATGAAGCTGTTACAAATGAATTGAGACAGCTTATCGAGTATGTGAGCTTTGAAATATAAAAGCAATTGGAAATACGGCGAACGCGGGCTTTAGAATTGAATTTCGATGGAAGCTGATGTAATTTTTATCAATGAGCAGTGAAATCCAGACAAAGTGTTGAGCGTTTGACTAAGAATGCAAACAAAGCGCTGGACGGCTTGTCCACAGACTGCGAACAGGTCAGCACCCTCCTGTTTTCGAATCTGTGCGTCTAATGTCGTCTTGAATCTGTATAAATATGGGGGGAGAGGAGAAGGTTGAAAGGAGAAAACACTCGCGTCCCGGTGCCGAGCACGTAATTAATCATCGTCAGGCGCACGAATGGTCTACAGCGCCTGCAGTCAAGCAACACGACTATAGACGAATCACGCGAGCGACACAGACACACACACGAGCTGCTGCGAGGCGCCTCTAAATAATTTATTGGCAGTCTGGAAGGATCGGATGCAAATCAGATTCATTATGGAGCCCTAAGCTTCGGGGGGAGATCCAATGAACCAGAGAGGTGCAAGGAATTGAGGGTGGCGACGCCTGTTTACCGTCTCTATGTATACATATACTTTAGATACACACTAAGGAACAAGACTGCGATGTATAGCTGGAAAAACTAATTAAGTCTCATCAGTTAACCACTCTAACTTGATTATTTGTCTGTTACGCTATCACTTTAAACTTTGATATATTAAAGCAACAAATAAATTAGAACACGCGTACTTATCAAATTGATTATCAAACATTCACGTGCTATAACATCAATCTTCTTTTAATCTAAATCTTGATGACATTGTTTTTTTTTTATTTCGTATCGCTGATCGGTAATTAACTGTCCTTCTTCACCATTTTTACTCCGACATATTTCAACTTTATTCATCTCTAACGTTTCGGACTTTCAATCTGCAGTTCATATTCAGAAAATCAAATACAATAAAAATAATTCTTCCAAATACTGAAAACGCTGACATGAAATTATAATTTTCCCGCACAAAAAAAAAGTGTTTATATTTTAATAATAACAATACCGTGAACACACGTCAACAAAGTAATTGAAGACAATCCTTGCTGTAGAAAATTTTCAATTTCAATTTCGCACAAGGCGGAAAAGAGATTTACATATACAAGTCAATCTTTTTAGCTCTTGTTACATTATCAATGTAATTAAAGGTGCGGTCTAATTGGACGCATGCGTTTTTGCTCTTCCTACACCTATTATATAATCATCTACTTTTATTACATCATTTCCACATCTTCACATTTGGCATAATAAAGAAATTTGTGTATAATTTTCACAGATTACCGATATTCATGTAAAATATTTTCATAATTGATTTTTCAAAATTATTTTAATAACAGTTTGATATCACAAAAAGAACTATTGAAAACCATAAAGTTGTTGGACCAATGTCGTTTCTACGTTTCTATCTCTCTTACGATTCTTACGTGTAAATACACCTTAAATAACATTGTGAATCCCCTTTGAGCTCTTGGGATTTACGCTCGAAACAACTTTATCTAACCGCCGACATTTTATTTTTGTTATCAGACGACAGACTTAAGCAAAACGCAGAAGAATGCAGACGTATTTGTAAGCAAGTGACTGTTAAGTGAGGAGCATTACTTTTACATCATGATTACTACGCAATATCAATCAGTTGTCGATACAGTCCAGTAATTAATTGGAATCCATATGTTGATAGGATGATGTAAAGGCAGATATAGTAAGTACCATGGAATATTTACCTGCATAAACTTTGGTTACGTGTAAATAGAATATGCACAGTGAAAAGAATCAATCTCATTAAAATCATTTTTATAGCAGCTAGAAAATTATGCTTTTGAAAGTGACAATTTAATCGTTTTCGTATCCGTTATGATATTTCATTATACTATTCAAACAAGCTTCGTGTTTCGTAATTTATTCATCTGAATATTTTTATGATTTACAAGATTCAACGAACGAGATAAAAGCAGATTTATATTGAAAAGATTCTCAAAATGAACCCCAATCAACCTAAGTTCTTTACGCCGAGGAAAAATCAAGTGGCTAAAGATTGGCAAATATGGAAGGACGAATTTACGGTATATCTAAGGTTGTCTAATAGCTATGAAAAATGGTCAGAAGAACAACGAGCTTTATTGCTTCTTAATTTAATGGGCGCAGAAGCCCATGAGGCTATTAGCCAAATAACTTTCGAAAATCCAATCAGTGACAAAAAAGATATGGATATTTTACTGGCAAAGTTTGATGAGTATTTTAATCCACCTTCAAACGAAGTTGAAGAAAGATTTAAATTTTTTTCTCGTAGAAAAAGTCCCAACGAAGATTTAGATAGATACATATTAGATTTGAAGGTATGACAATTTATTATTGTAATAAAACTCGAATTACAATTTTCTGTTCTTTTCAATTTTAATTTACGTTTTGTTAATATTAGGAAAAGGCTGCAAAATGTAATTTTGGCAATGAATCGGAAAAATTCATAATAGATATGCTTGTTCTAAGCATGGATGATTATTTACGACAATTAATTTGGGCGGCAGATTTAAAAACCTTATCGGAAATAGAACAGAATTTTAAACAGTACAACATAACTCAAAGCAAAATGGAGGAACTAACAGAAACAACGAATCGAAATTTGAATTCGGGAAACTTCGGAAATGCAAAATCGTACGATGATGAACAGTCTCAGAAATCTTTTCCCGCGAAACGTGTTTGCTCAAAATGTGGCGAGAATCATCCGTACAAGCAATGCCCTGCTTATGATGAGATTTGTCAAAAATGCTTTATGAAAGGTCATTATACACATATGTGTAAACGAGTGGACTCAGTCTATAAAGAAACAAACATATCAAAAGATGAGAAAAATAATGCTAGAGCAATGTCTTCGCGTGAAGAAAGTAAGCCATCGACTAGCAGACCAAAACAAAATCAAGAACATCGTCCAAAAGGTAATACATTGCATAATTGTCTTTGGTGCAACACTTACCATATCCCAGGAAAATGTCCCCATGATGAAACATGCACAAGGTGCAATAGTTTTCCACATAACATATGCTTCAATTGTAAAAAAAATCCTCACGAGCCGAGTTGCTACTACAAGAACATTCTTACTCTTCCTTCAGAACCATGCACTAATTGTCGATATAATCATGGAAATATTCCTTGCAAATATTGCACTACTTGTCAAGTTTACGGTCACTGGGACAATGAGTGCCCAAGGAAAATCAACCGAGCTAATAATCCTGTACAACATACTGTAAGTAATGAAAATTCACATGTCTGATGTAATTATGCAATTTTACAATGAATTGTTGTTCGCGCATTTTCCTTTTCAGATCAACGAACTAGTGGATGGTTTCGTAGAAATTGGAAATGCATTGCGCCCGCAAGCTCAACCTCACGCACAAACTCAACCTCGCGCACAAGCTCAACCTCGGGTACAAGCTCAACCTCAGAGACAAGTGCCGGTACACCAACCAAGACAAGTCAATTCAAATCAACAAAAACAAAATCCAAGACCTCAAAGAAATAACAGAAACAGAGATGATAAGTCAGATTCATGCTGCATTTCATAAATATTATGATTGAAAGATATGAATGACATGCAAGTACAATATTGCTGATTCTTCTAACGCAAGCATTGTTACATTTAAATCATTACATTTTGTAATTAACTTGACAACATATATTTCTAGACATTTTTGGTCTTTTTGAATTTTCTCTATATTAACACTGTATAATACTTACTAAGTTAGATCTAACAGAACAAATGTTGGTGGCATGCAAAGTATTTTAAATATCAAAAAATAAAATTACATTATTTATAATGTACTTTGAAAGCAAATATTTAAAATATACGATTTTGCAGATTATAAATATTTAGCATAAGAGATATGGAAAACCGATTGAGGCAAACAAATTTTTTTGGAATTTGACTATTCTAGTAATAACTCATCAATACAATGTGATGATAGTTGGGGAGTTGAATAAATCTTCACTTTTTATGAATTATGATAATATATTATGTATAAAATGACACTTTATAACAATAAACAAATGTTTTTCTAAAATTTTTCACTGCCCAATTTACAAAAAATTGGTCCCCGAGAAATCGAAATGTAAAGACTTGACAACAAAATGGCACGATGACAACTTTCGATTTCCGAAAAAAAAAATTGTTATAAATATTTCATCAAGTCGTTGAACTAAATAGACTAGTGTTAAATATTTAAACAGAAGCATTTATGGCATGCTAAGTTAAAATTTCAGGGACCCTTTTCAATACTATGCCTTAATTGTACAAAATTGCTGCTGACGTTCATACATAATACTAACAATGGTTTCTTTGGCATGATAATGAAAGATAGTGGTATTTATTTCGGTGTTAAAGAAAACAATAAATATCAACAAGTTTCTTAGACGAAAAATTTGAATGATTCTAAATATATCTTCAAAAGCTACGGTATTTAACAAGTAATAAATTTGTGTTTAGTAATAAATTGCACAATTATAAAAGTTATGTGTTTGTGTGTGAAATGTCCGAGTATTGATGAATTCACAAATAACTCACGTGGATGAATGAGTTTTTAAATATTAAACATGCGAGCCGCTGGTTCATTAGTAATAAACGCGATATTGCTTTGTCAAAAATTGATAATCACAATAACCTGCGTAAAAAATGGAAGACTTGGTTCTTATACCACTCGCAAATGGGAAGTCTCAATGAATCTCGACATTGAAAATGGAATAGTATCAAAAAGTCATGGTTTTCAAAATGGTTTGAACGATCGATAAAACAGTTTAAAAAAAATTGCATGATTTGTTAAAAAAAAATGTACAATAGCAATAAAATTGTTATAAAATATAAGCTAGACATATATGCTTTGTTCGATTTGATCCGTATAAAAGCTTTCTAGGAAAAATACGCTAGTATTATTATAAAGAAGTAACAGCTACAAGTATCTCAGGTAATGTATGGCTAAAAGTAGTTAGGACTAAAGTCATGCCGTGGACGAGTCCTGATTTGAGCTTTCGGAGTCGCTCGGCGAGATGAGGGCGGCGGTTTTGCTCAACGAATGAATCGGTCGCTTAGGCTTTGGCGGTGGCGTTGGCGGCTTTCCATGGCCGTCAAGGCTGTCAATTGGAATGGGCAACTTGCTCTTCGGCCGATATATGGCCGCGCGAGTTATGCTGGCTAAGGTGCTGGCCGAGCAGTAATTGATGGAACTGTCGTCCGGAAGATTGCAATAGTCCACCTCGCGAGTTTTTACTGGCAACGGTGGTGGTGGATCGTCTTCCGAAGCTGTACTGTCAGTGGTACCGATGCTGTCCCGATTACCCTTTCCTAAACTGTGCGTGTCCATGCCGTTGCTCATCGAACGAAGGTACGATTGAGACTGGCCTGACCAACGATTGCTTAATCGGCGCTCTTTTTCGGCTTCCGACCTTAATGGTCGTTTTGGCGTCAACTGCAAAGTTATCCAATTAGCTTTTTTATTCAAAAATTCACGTTTAACAAAGCTTTTAAATGTCATAACGGCTTACCTCCTGCCTGAGTTCAAATACTGGGGCGGCAACGAGGCTAGGTGTTGAAGCAGAAATGAGTGGCGATGATTGAATTTGTATTGGTTCTGGCATAGTGTACCACTGGCTGGTTGGCTGCTCTGTTTTCGAGTTATTTGCAGAGTCACTTTTGCGGGAACTGCGTCGTTTAGAGTCCTTTTTCTTGTTTGTACCAGTGTTCGAGTTGCCCAAAGCTTTTTGCAAGGAACTTGTGGATAGTAAATGCGAACGTGTCGAGGTGTTGTTTCTAAAAAAGAAAGTTTAATTTTATTTTTCTCTTGCGGCAATGTCAAAAACCATTTTTTTTTTAATTTTTACCAACATTGATAAAGAATTCGGTTAGTCTTATTCGTCCTTATTTATCTTTTACAAAAATAATGAAAAAAAAAAAAATTATTGACTCTACGTAACAAATTGATAGATCTTCCTATGCTGATCAAACTTCACTAAAAAAACCCAATTATTCTTTCGACACTCGAGAAACAAGTGTGAAACGCGATGAAAATGCAAATAAATGAACACCTTTGAAATGAATCAAATGAAAAAGCAATATTAAAATGTAGTTTTTTTTACATAATTTGACTGAAAAGTCAAACTTCTTTTAATGAAAAATCGGCGTTAAAACTTCAATTAATTCAAATTAAATTTTAGTTTCACAGCGTGGAAATATTATTGCAGCATACGCAAGTAAGTATTAATGAAATCCAAAATAAAAAAAGCATACTAAATTAAAACGCTGTATTAATTAACATTTACCATATTTACAAAAATATTAATGCTCATGCTCAGCAAAAATTGAATTAATTTCAATTAAAAAATGACATCAAACTGTGGCTTTTGATCAAAACAACTTAGAAACGCAGTTTATAGAAACTGGATTCGTGTGTTCATGTTCTGTAGAATGAATGTCTGATTAATTTGAAGAATAAAAGCAATATTAATCATAGGAAAAAAGTGATAAATATGAACAGTGTGTGCGTTGCTTCCAGTTTGAGTGTGCGATGCTCCCGAGAAAATGTGAACGTTGTCGTTCGATGATTTTGTTTCGTTAACGTATTTATTAGCTTCAAAATGTGATGCTGTTATCGACGCTGCAATTGTGAATGAATTGTGCACTATTGCAATCGACATAGGTCGCGAGTCCTTTATTACCTTGTTAACCCAACGCTCGGAAAACCCGAGCTATGGGAACCACTGTTGAAATTGAAGGTCGCTAGAGATTTCAGCGCGGCTACTTGGGATCTCGTAAGCGAAGTAACTCTGGATCGAGTACCGCAACTGAATGAAACAAATTGCCAAAATTTTCCGCGCGATGTATTAGCCAATTGTTCGTCATAATTTTCATTCGATTGACATTGTTTTGCTCAATAAACCAATCTCAAAATTTTCAATTCATTCGGTTACAGAGAGTAAAATGTCCGCAACTTTCAACCAAAACCGCAATCCAAGCGTAAAGCTTGAAGAAAAACAGTCAACAATAAAATAACAAACGATAAAAACTTACTCATTGCTTGTGATACTTGTTTCAGACAGACGCGGCGGATTGTCGCCTTTCGGTACATGCCTTCTCATGGTAACCGATGATGAAGCCATTTCAATTTGTAGATCGCACGTCTAAAAGTTCGAATACGTATAATCAGTACGCAGCTTTGAAATTATTTCAATTGATTGAACAAAAACTCTTTAGTAGATTAATTGCAACAATGTTACGTATGTGAGCCAGCATTGTAAAAAAAAAAAATGAAATAAAACTGAAGTAGCCCAAGATAAGGTTGTTTAAATGTTAGTAATATATGGCTCACCCTTTTTCCATATCTGGCTTCCACTTGAACACGCATAGTCGCATAGCATTGCTCAAGATGTTGATGGAAAGGCGCAAGTTCCAGTGATGCTCTTGCCTTGTGCAGCTGAACACCGACTCCAAGTAAGGGTATTTGCTCCGCGATTAAATTTTCCAATTTTTCCAAATCTCTTGCATCTTCGGGATGCGCTTCTCTGTATTCGGGATTCAAAAAAGCTTTCTCATAGTTGTCGATGCCTCCCATCACAGCAGGATCTAGTACTCCATTTAATTTCATGCTAAGCGGGTTAAGCGGAAGACTGCTGTCGGCTCTGTTGAAAATGTCAATTGAAATTACATATTAATTTTTCAATCGTTTCACCCGAATCAGTGAACTAAAATTCAACGTTTCTATAAATTCGTACCTATGTGCTACTATGAGATCTCTTATAGCAGCATTCGCAACTTCCATCGTTTCAATAGCATTGCGCAGTGGGCTAACTAAATAGGTATCGCTGAAAACGACGGGAAACCACCTAAGTATACCAGGCAACGAATGACTAATCGACAGAACAGTTCTCTCCAGCCACAAAGAGGCAAACTCATTGCCTGATTCTTTTTCGCCATTCGCGGTAAATTCCTTTCTCGGAGCTGGCCTTGAAAAACGGAATTTCTGCACGTTGTTGACACGATGATATCTGTCGCGCGAAAGGAAACGATTAGCGTCTCACATAGTAAAGTATAGTTTGTAAAAAAAAAAAAAAAAAACAAGTTGCATAATGAATAATCAAACCTCAGAACCGGCTCGGCGGTAATTGGTTTTCCGCTCAATCTGTGCTTCTTCTCGTCCATCACAGGATCGACTTTGTTAATTTGTACATACTGAACGTTCGATTCCATCACTTTGTCGCTAGGCGGCGATAATTTATTCATTTGTTCGGCATTAGGTAACTGATTCAACGTCCTCGAGCAAAAATCGCTCAATCTCTCGTACTCTTTTCCTCTATATACAAAAACTTTATTTCGTAGGAACGCCGGATGACCGCGCCCGTAATACGCAACGCGAAAATATTCGGGTTCTGGCCTGAGTTGTTTAACGATCGAATCGTAAAACTTGGCCATTCGTCTCAACAACACGGACAGTTGAAGGTACTCATAAGTTTCCTCTTCGTACTGAGCAGACAATTCTTTGCACACTGCAACAGCAGACTCCCACATTTTTCCTTTATCGAAGTAGTCAATCATGTCGTTATACAAGCATTCTTTCAATTCCCGATGCGTTTGGCAATGTGGATATCTACTCGATTTGAGCAAAGGAGACAAAGGCTCATCGCTCCACTTTAATAGCCGACTGTGCAACTGTAACGTGTAAGCTGCTTCTGTATAGTTGTCGCATTCCAGATGAAGCTCACACAGTTTGTTGACGTATCTGCAGAAATGTATTTGTTAACTGAGTTAATTTTATTAAATGAGATAAAAAATGTTATTTTCAAGAATTCCATCCAAAGAAAAAAAAACGTCATATAACGTGACATGCAATTTTTAATTTTTCAACGTACCTTATGTACATCTCGTTTCTATTAATTTCCGAATAAAATTCCAGAAGATTAACTGTACAAAGCATCCTGTGTTCTTGAGATTCAGTATGAATCACGTCGCGATATTGCAACAGGTGATCCATAAGCTCGGCAACAATTTTAACAAATCGAAGGCCTTGTTCTTTCATTGACGTATGATGCTCGCAGAGGGGTGTCATTTCTTTTACCCACAAATCGCGAAAGTCCTCATCTCCTTTTCCACCTTCAACCTACGCAAAAATATTCGTGTAAACCAAACTGATAACTAATTGAAAATTTTTATATCGACACGAATACTAACCAAAATATCAAGTTTGGCGATCATTTCATTTTCAAACTGATTAAAATTAGCTTTAGTATTTCCATGTGATTTCTTATCGCTAAAGGTCTCGACGTATTTCGAGCTGTAGAACTCAGTTTGCATCATGTCAAAAAATATCGGTATGGCCGCGTCTTTTCGGAGTTCCATGTCGGGAATCAAAGCCATCTCTAGGATAGCTCCGACGAGAGCCGGTACGAACAATCGTTTTCTAGCCCCCAAACTGATCCACATCTTGTGAATTTCCACGGCCGTCTCTCTCCTCATGTCTTTGTATTGCTCCACAATGCGTTTGCGCTTAGCTTGCGTGAAACTTTCCAATTGCAGAGCTGGCTGAGTCAGGAAAGCGATAGCGCAGTGGAAGAAATTCGACCAGGCTTGCTGCTCGAAAGAGGCATTGAACAGTTCTCGAATGGTCGTCGAGAAGAAGCGCAAGGCTTTGAGAATGACGCTGTTCTGCAGCATTATCATTTCGCACCAATCGTTGGCAAACACACATTTGGACACGAGGTCTTTGAAAACCATCAAAATTTCCATGATAAAGTCGAGCAAATCGAACTGCGTGCCAAAATGCTGAATGTAGATTTCGTAATGCTGTTGATTCATTTGTCTGCAAATTCAATCTCGCGTTATTTTCAAACAAATCTATACTCGTACTATCGATAGAAGAAAGAAATCGTGGCTTTTGAGATCCACGCGCACGAACCTGAAAATTGACAACATAACGGATACAAGATTACCCACTAGGGGATTTTCCCTATCCATTGTTATCACAGTCTGAATGATCGTTCTCAGAGCGGTCAGCATGATTTCTTTGATATCCGAGGCGGTCGAGCCGACGTCCCTTCTGAACGTCAAATCCAACACGTCCGACAGGATTTTAACGCATAATTCGACCTGTGCAAACATTAACGAGAAGATCCATTGAGTGTTTTCGCCTTTCGACGCGCGCGTTTCTCATTCGTGTATATTGTTCGGCAAAGAAAAAAAAAAAGTTAACAAAAACGTGAAAGATAAAATATTGGATTCATCTGTCGCGAAATTACCTCTTCAGAGTAGCCGCGATGTTGATTGAGTCGATGCCGATTTTCACCGAGCAGCCTGGCTACCTTCGCCACGCTCTTTCCAGGCTTACCCGACAGTCCCTTTACATCGCGCGCCATTTACCAAAACCATACCAAACACAAAAAATAAAACAAAACCCGAGGTTAGTGCAAACTCAAAAAATCATAAAAAATAAACCGTATCCAAATACTTAATGGCTACGATTCTTTCGTAAATAATATGACACATACATATAAGAAGCTTTACTTTTACTCTCTACAACTCAGTTTCTATATATTAATGACGACAAATAATAATTAACTTGCTACTGATCAAAGCAAAAGATAGTCATACGACGTTGTGAATTGTAGAATAAACATGAAGGAAAGCCTGCACGTGAATTGATACAATACTTTTTACAACACGTGTGAATTTCTACAATAAATTATCTAATTTTAATTGATATTGTGTAGAAAATTTCTTGTCCGTTGACTTCCCAGACAGACATTTTTGCTTCGCTTTCGATATGATTTGAAAAGAGCAAAATCTGATAATTTAGATAAGATACAGAGTGCTCACTGCTCACGCACATTAAACGACTTTCTATGGTCGTATTCTACAAGAATATATCTATAGTCCTCTGCATTCATAGAATGCTTGAGAACGTAGTTTCCCGGAAATATTACCATAATTATTTTTGATCATTTTTCAACAATACTAAAAACTAATTGTTCATGTATTTGTTTGTAAAAAATCATTCTACGAAGTTCTTCCTCTCTCTATATATAAAAATACTTGCATCTCATAAGCTTTAATATTTATCCAAAAAATTGTCAAGAAAAATTTGTAGTTGTGCGTTTGAATCAATCGCATATTATAGTTTCATTCAAAATAATTGTGAAAAACCGTAGATTGAAATATTTATGTGAATAATTTGAAATGAATAAATGAACTTCCATTTTCATCAAATTAAATCATACACACTCAATGAAAAAGCTGAAATTTTCATGATTTGAGATACTTAATATTGTGTGAATGAAAATGAAAGTAATTGCCATCTTCCATAAATTTGAAGAGACTTTTTTAAAGGTGGAATCCAAATTTGGTATCCAGCTCATAGTAGAATAAGTCTGATATTTTGTTATTTAAAATAAGCATTACTTGTTTTTATCTAAAACCGACATTGGTTTTATTCATCATAAGACTGTCACATCAGGGTTGTATGATAAACAGATACCACCACCCAGTTTTCTATTGATTGTTGCGCATGCTAGATTAGTAACTATCACCACTACAGATCAACATGCTATCCATTGCGATTTTCAAAGTATCATTTGTAAGTCCACTGATTATTTTGAAAACGACATGAATATTACAATAAGCACACATGATAGTCGTTATAAATTTAATTCTTATAATAAAATACTCTATTCAGACTAAATAAGCTATTGTGAAACAGTTATAGCATAAAAGTTTGAGCGTTTAATAAGTGGGTGAAAGCTCGTCAATAGAATTTACTAATGTGTGTGTGGCGAAAGGACGTCAGGCTGCACGGCAAACAAAAAGCATAGACTACACTCATTTGCCGATTGAAATTATTTTATGGAGCGATGATTATTTTCGTTAGTACGACCTAAATGCAGTTATTAAATTAGATTGGATGTCCAACTTACCTCTTCTTTCGCTTCTAGAAGATCTCGAACGAGAATAGTGATTCTTGGTAACAAAATTTGCCTACACTCCATGTTTAAGAATAACGGACTGTGAACGATATCGTTGACAGTCATCATTTTTTGTTTCGTGAGTCTACCAGACGGAAGAGTGACCAATAGGTCTATCAAAATCATGCTAAGTTGTTTACCACTGTAAACTTTTAGCAAGTGGGGTATCGTGGACGGCAAATATTTCAAACAAGCACCTTGAACTAATAACGTTCCATCAGTCTCATACTTCATAAGATCGACAATAGATCTTAAAAGTTCAGTAAGAGTTTGTGAAAATTCTTCCTCGTCTTGATCTAATCTACAAAACAAAATAATATTCCATTGATTGCTTTTCGTCAGGTGAATAAAATTTTTCAGTTTTATAAATAACTATTGTTCTTACTCGGTAAATAGTAATCTAGACTCGACGATAAACCTCATACAATATTGCAAATTTTTCATAGTTTTCAATAAAATATCTTTTTCTAGATCTCTCCCATCACTAGCACTTGCGCCGTCAATACGCTTTTTCAAAACTGCTATCAACTTTTTGTACGCTAACGTTGCAGAAAAACTTTCAGAAATATATAAATCTAAAACTGGCTGGAAGTGCTGATACTTCCGATCTGAAACTAAACTAATTATATGAAGAAGGCACTCAAAAACCATATCATCATAATCATCACTATCCGTGTTACTCATTAAAATACTAAACAATGCATCCAGGACATCCTGAAAATTATTTATCAATAGTACAAGAAGTTTTAAATGCAGATTGACATAAATCACTAAGAAGACTCACTTGTAAAAACTTGACCACTTCTTCACCATCAACTTTCATTAGGGCCGCTAAAGATTCTTTCAAGTCTGTTTTTGAGGAAGACCAATTCAGTAAGCCTAATAGTTTTACATTTTGAGTCAATTTGGTAGAACAAACATTTGTAGCAATCAAGAAGTTATCTTTTGATGACAGACTCAATGGACCCAAACTTGGTTTTTTCTCCAAACCAAGTTCATTCTGCAAATGAATAAAGAATGATTTTATAATTAAATGCAAAGTCTCACTAATTGTAAGTTCACTTATAAACGATGAATTTTTAATAAATCACTTACCAGTTCTTCTTTAGTTGATGGTAATCTCAGGTAATTAGAATCATGATCATCGTATTTTTTATTATCAATTTTATAAACTAAAAGTTCATGCTGTGTATCTTGTAAAGTAGTACCATTCCTTTGCATGAGTTTAACGTAACTCATTGCAAATGGTTTCTCTGCCTTATCTTTAGCCTCATTTGAGCTTCGATGTTTGAAAGTAAACTTTAAATGTGCTAGCTTAAATTCTTCTATAGGAACAGCAATTTTGAAAGTTTCACACCATCTTGGCTTATCTTCATGATAATATATGACACTCCGATAGTCGTCGATGCATGGTGCACCCCCGCCAAGTGTAATGACTCCTGGTATAGCTACACCATCTTCATTGCACACTTTTACAGTCACTTCGACATTTTTATCCGTTGATTTTGAACCTTTGCTAAATTCACCACTTACAAGTGTCAGATATAAATCATTGCGAACATCTCCTGGTAGGATTACTTCTGGAAATCCCATCTTACGTGCAATGGATACATTGCCAAGAACTAAGTGAGGGTTTTCATCTCTCACCTATTTAATATTATATTCATTAATTATTATATACGAAAAATGTATATCAATATATTGACACAAAAGTTATTTATGCTTAAAACATACTTGTTTGACATCCCCTCTTAGTAATTTTAAGCTACACCAAAGGCCTTGACCAACAGGGTTTCCTATGCTGTTGTTTTTTGGTAAATTGACATCTTTTTGTGCAAGGATCCTTCGTAGAGTACCATCTAAACTTTCTTTCTCACAACTGTTGAAATAAAAATTTAAAAACGATAAAAAGACCTGAACAAATAACAAAAGTAGTGCATGAATCATAAATGGTTGAAAACTTACTGGATAAAAGGAATACAATATTCAGTTTCCGAATCACTCTCTAGTTTGCCATTTATAAAGACTGTAATGTCCATAGCAGCAATTCCAAATGGCCTCCTCATACTGTCCTGACCTTTTGGCTTTTGACTATTTTGTACAACACTAGAACGCCTATGGTCAACTTCCTTAGCTTCCATACCTCCTACTCTAATGGCATAACAAATTAGATAAACTTTTTCTCTAGATAAATCTCTACTTCCTAAGTCTGTGAATAAAACTTTAAGATTATGCAATTGATCTATATCTGGCATAAGACCTTGTTTACTCCATGAAAAAACATAGTTTTCTGTTATTGCTTTCATTTCTTTACTATCATACAAGGTCAGCAAAAGTTCAACATCCTCTGCCATTTTGCACACAAAATTCTTAATATTAACGAAAAATATATAGGAATAAACTGGAGCTTGTGGTTTCACAGATTTCTTTTTAGTTTCAGTTGTGGCCTTTCTAATTCTTTCTGCTGCAGTTTCATGCTGATAATACAGTTGAACTGTACTAGTCAAGTCTGGATTTAAAATATTGCCATGTTCATCTCTGACAACCATATCAAGCTCCAATAACTGATTGCCAATATCAATTTTGGCAGTGGCCAATTTTTTCATATCTTTCAACTCATCAACGGTCAAAGTTCCACTTAAAATTTTACTTCTGTAGCTTATCAATTCCAGAATTTGTTGATGGATTTTTGCAAAGTTATCGGAATGACACTAAAAGTGAAAAATTTGTCAATTAAAAAATATTTTTTCGGTGTAAGTACGAGTACGATGATTAATTATGCATACCACATAGAGCTGTTTCCAGTAATACCCCCATTCTCTCAAAACACTGGTAACTTCATTCATGAGACTTTCCATATTCCCAGACCTTTCTTGAATGCAAATATAAGATTTGGGGAAAATCCCATGTTTGCCATCGTACTTTTTGTAGCCATAATACCAATCTTCACATTCACGTAATACGACAACTGCATCTCCGACATTTAAATGCAGTCGAAATTCTCCTTCTTCCACAAAATTGTAAATGGCTTGAAAAAAAAAAAGATAAATCATAATCATAAATCACCCATATTATAGTTTAAAGAAAAAAAAATAGAAAATTTAGTTAGAGAAACGTTTGTGTCTGAAAAATTGAGGATGAATCATTGACAAGAAAACTTGAGTCATTAGCATTTCTCAACTACGAATTTAAACTTTAACTGTACAGTGTTTCAAGGATAAGTATGCATGGAGGCAGAATCAGAGAGTGGTGACAATCAAGTGGTCACAGAGGCGTTTATGTATATGCGTGTAAGAAAAATGGCATTATCTTGAAAATAAAAATAAAAATAACAGGTGTACAGCTAATAGCCATAGGAATGAGGCATCAAGTGACAATGATTGAGAAGCGTGGTAATGCAAAGAAAGACAATAGTTCCATACCAACGCCCATCCGATGTTCCTTGACTCTTCTCCATGTCGTTGTCATCATGATTGCAAGCAGATCGGTTGAAACGCATAAGCGCTTCTATAGCTTGAGGTTCCAGCTGAGCGCGAGATATATTTTTAACAGGCGCTCAAAGACGAATTAATAAGTAAAAAAAGGCATGAGGTACGAGACGAGCCACAGCAGAGTGGTATTATCGCACGACATCGGCACGAAATCGTTTTGCTCCGAAACAGGATGCTGCTGCTCATGCTATCATCATCGGACCGCTGCCGCTGCTCCTGCTGCTACGAATCCCTCGACGTAAACGTCGCAGTGTATGTCGCACGCACGTCACCGTCACAGACTGTGGGGAGTTGAAAAATTCGTGATTGCGTTTACGCCACAGCATTTAAAGGCGGGGAGAGGAGAGAGACATATAGGCGCGACGATGTACACACTCTACACTACAATATACACGTCTCGTTGCTCGCCTCTCCAACACTTGACTCGACGCGCGACAATACAACGTCACCTCTTCGTTGCACACACATGTCTCTCGCTCCACTCTATACTATGTGTGAGCTTATTTGAAAGCAATATATCATTCCGAATGCTGCGTTTTTTCCACTATATATTGCCGTGTGAGCGAATACGCTACGCGCTTGTGTGTTGGTAAATACACAAAACTACGCGTCAGCATCACGCGACATAACCATGCTCAAATGGCTCTCACGCACACACTGTTGCATGTGCGTGTCGTAGACTGTAGAGGAATGTACTATACAAGCAACCCATGTGGTGCAAGAGAAAGAGATAGAAATCGTTGCAGTGTGAGCGCAACGAATAGGCTCCAGCACTCTGCCACTTCGGTAGCGCACGACTCTCATTGGATACAATTCCAGAATTCCTTTTGGCGCAAATATTCAATTTTTTTTCCAAGTCGATAGCTACATTAAATCAAAATATTTACATAAACAAAAATGAACGTTCAACGAACACTGTTTTTTTTTTATTTTCATTTTTCGAGAATTCAATTAATTGCATATTTCAATAGTACAAAGTAATTGTCTAAATTGAATTACGTTCTTACAATATTTTAAATATTTTTGTGAAACACTGCACTGCAGACAAATAATTTTTTGATCGCTTGTACTAGTAATACATTTTTTTAAACTTGCTTTAATTGTTAAAAACTAATTACGGCTTTTCATTATTGAATTACGTGGTGAGATTTTTAAATCAAAATTTTATTATTAAATTTTGTATAATTTGAAAAAAAGTAAAAAATCAAGTCAATTAATGCACTAGGAAATAAAAAGGAAGTAGGGTGCAAGTAGAAAACCAGGGCAATTGAATGCTTCCTTCCTAATATATACCTATGAGAAGAGAGTGAAAGATATTTAAAAAAAAAAACTCATGTTCTATCAGATATACGGATTACGTGCAATATTATTGGATGAGGTAGAAAGGTGTAAGGTGTAAAAAAAATAGATAACATTTATTTGAGGAAGAAAAACATTTGTTTATTGTACAAGATTACGTCAAAGTAATACAATAGTCTATCAACGTTTTAATCTTCTGAAGCTTGATCTGGAGTTTTTACGATATATAGATTTTTTTGTGTATGTAAATGAGTACACATGAATTAAAAAAGTAATATTTTTTTTATTATGCATAGAAAAATGCCGTTGACACTCAAGACGGCTTCCTCTAATATTATTCTATAATATTTTTTACTGATAGCACTTTTCACTTAAGTTCAAAATTTTTATGCGAATTCAATCGCAATTTTTCCTAATCTGCACTCGGTCCAGCTTAAAAAAATTATCTTCAAGCTTAATAAACGATAAATAAACTAACTGAAAATAATATACCTATACGAATAAAACGCGCTTTTATACAATCGGTCCTTAATCTGTAGACTAATAAAAAGAGACTATATACTCCCTTCAAAGCTGGAAAGTATTTTGAAAAAGTCTAACAACAGCACCAGTTTCAAGAACTTGAAAAGATCTTACAAAAGTTTCGACGTCATCAATTAAAATTTAATTAATGTGTTACGTTAAAATGATCGCCTTGCTTAGAAGATTTTTCAAAGTCTAAAAACACGGTTTTTTTTTTTAAACAGAGGATCATGCCACCGAACCACTTTTCGAAACATATCGAAAATATCACATTAAAAACTACACCGATTGAATACACCACTCACGTTACTGGCTTAAGCGAAAAAGAGAGCTTCGGCCTGGAGTTGTTTTTGCCAAGGATTTTCTTTTGTTCTTCCTTGACTCGTTTTTCGTGTTCTTTTCGCATTTTCTGTCTTTCTTCCTCCATGAGCCGTTGCTCTTCGACCATGGCAAGTCTTTCCTCAGCCTGCACAGAAAAAGAAAAAAAAAGGATTAAGAAAACTTTCCAGTCAATGACATGCTTTTTTGAATTTGATAAAATGTTCTTTTTATGCAATTACTTTGCAATCAATAGTAATATAACGAAATAACTATTTTAGTTATGAAAACTTCACTATTTAGATAACTTAAATCTTTTTGAAATACAAAACGCCAATAATAACAGGATATTTAAAAATATAATTATTTTTACTCACCAATTTCTTCTGGGCCTCTTCGATCTTTCTGTTGTTTTCCTCCATGATCCTCTCAAGTTCCTCACGTTTTTTCCGCTCTTCTTCCTACAACGACAATGGAGTACGTTTATACGGTGAATTGATATAATCAAGTAACTCGTTCGATTAAACCTTTTTTCATATTATTCCAAATCATGGTGCAGCTATCACAACAACCGATAGCTCGTCAGCATATCCTGGGTGTCAATTTGACAGGGGATGGGTATTAGGAGAAGGAAAAATAGAAAATTTCTCAATGTCAATTGATACAATACAAAGTTCCTAGATGTTTGAAATAGAAAACGACCATAGATGTGAACATTTCCAAAGTAAAGTAATTTTCTAACATTAGTTTTGTTGTGTTATGTGAAATTGAATACACCAATAATTTGTTGATTAATGAGTCTCTAGTAAATCTAATCGAAGAAAAGTATATTTTTTCAAAGCATGTTAAAACTGATAATTGTATATAAGAATAGATACCCGTGAAAAAAGAAATTTCGAACCTTATATTCAATATATATTTGAAAACTTTTATCCGAACAATTGAAACTCAATACTTTTTTCTTTTCTCCTCCCTTCCACCACTTTCCGTGGCGGAAACTTTGAAATTATACAAAGCCATAAAACGAATGACATGCTTGTCCTAAATTTTGTGGTTGTTCCTAACAATATGTCCTCGTAATGTTAAAAAAAAACAACTTGGCAAGGAACACTAATTGATGAACAATATTGTATAGTGAAGTATGAATATATAAATTGGATAATACCTGAATGGAGCTCTCACCAGCACACGTAGGGATGCCTTCTTCATTGACAATCACACACGGCAGTAAGTAAAATACCGGCATCTTCTGTTGGTAGTCAGTTAGAGAAAGGCGACCTATATAATGATAGGTCGTGCTTTGTCGCTATGGGATTCTAATTCTGCCTTGTTAAGTCTACCTGGTCTCGGTTCAACTGACATTCTTTGTTTTGTAGTAGTTTCATTTATCAATAAAACGTTATTGTGCCAAAATTGCAAAAACAAAATTTCAAATGTCCTAAAGTACAGTGTCTAGTGAACTGATTGATTGTTAATCAAAGCAAAGTACATGGCAGTTAAAAAATTAATTCGAAAAATCAATTGAACTTGATTGGATTAAAATATGAATTCCAGCTTTATTTCTGATATAAAATCATATGTACAATGTTGATTGTATTCTTGGAATTTTCTTTTTGTTACCACTTTCAAATTTTAACTTAGTTATTGGGAGAATCTCAGGTAGATAAGGCTTGTCCTTGATTGACTTATTTTAACAGTACGTAAAGATTCTGCACGAAACTTTTCATTTTCAAAGTCTTTTCATTTTTAGCGTCAATCCTTTAATTTTGAAGTAGCACGATAAAAAGTATATGTCTATCTTTACATTCACATATGAACATATATATGTAGAAATATTGTGCTAAACCAATATTGTATATATATATGTATACATACATGTGTAGGTACAATTTGGTCATTCACAAATAACTCACATGCGCCTATATTAAAAAAAAAGTTGTTCATAGGAAAAGTATAAACATTTCCCCCTCCCCGGTAAAACAGTAGAATCTTAGAAGATGCTGGAGATAATGAAGCACTGAGGTCTTTTTTTTTTGTAACGTTTCAGGTTTCAAAATGCATCCAACCACAATGCTTCCAGCTCAAATACTTCAATGCTGCTAAGTTATGCAATGATAACTAAATGGTAAGAGACAACCGATGCTCGGTAAATAGATGCAGTACTAATATGTTTTTCTACAGATAGCTTTTGCAGATAATCAAATAAGTGCCAGAAGTGTGACATTTTACACTTATAATTACATCATTTATGATAAACTTTAATATAAAATTTAGCAGCATCAGCATTTGAGCTAAGTTCCGATGTTTCTTTGGATTGGTCTTACCTCTCTTCTCTTTTCCTCTTCTCGTAATTTAGCTTGTCGCCATTCCATCTCCTCCATCATTTGTCGTTCCATGGCTCTTTTAGCCTCTTCGACTCGCCTTTGAACTTCAGCTTCAATTTCTTCTTTCCTTTTTTCAAGTTCTTCTTCTACACGTTTTTGTACAAGTTCTTCTATTCTTTTGGCTGCTTCTTCTTCCACTATTTTTTGTTCCACCTCTCGCTGCCGCCTGAAAAAGCCCCTTATAGTAAAATTGAAAAAACAGTCAAACAGAAGTTGTAAACAAGAAAAGAGAAAATTTTTTTATTGATCTATACCTTTGTCGTTCCATTTCTGCCAATCTTTCAACTTCATCCATTTTTCGCTCCCTGTCCCTGTAGGAACGTTTTTTGTGTGTGACAATGTGAACATCATCTGATATATCAGAAGCACTACTGGATGAGGCAGAATGGGATCGTTTCCTGTGTCAATAAAGAGCAGCCATGAGAGCACAAGTGAAAAATCGATGAAACTTCGTCGCAGTGAAAAATAGATATAGTACATAAAATGGCGACTTCACTTCAACTACAATGTGCACTGTATGTATGCATGTATATATGTTATATGCTTGAAAAGATAGGATGCCAATGGAGTTGAATGGAATGATTATAAGAATAATCGATTGAGTAAAAAAAATAGAAAGTATACCTCGATTTTGAGCTTTTTTCTCTAGGCTTGTCGCTGTACTTGCTGCTGGAGCGCTTTTCACGGGACTTGGATCGATGTTTGTGCGAGTGTTTACTCTTGTGACGCCTACGGCTGGGCGACTTGCTGCGCGATCTGGACCTTCCCATTTTGACGATGTTTTCGAGTCTCACAACTCGTGAGATTCGATCGTCGGTCTCGATGGCGAGGGCGTGATGTCGCGAGGAGGGCGCACAGCTGCTGGCGCTGCTTCTAGCCAAGGCGAGAAGCTGCTGCTGTCGTTGCAACGCCGTCGTGGAGCTGAGAATATCGAGCGCCGTCTTGGCTGATGAGCGGGATACCTTTCGAGGAAAAATCTTCTACAACGCCACACAAATCTCTTTGCGCTGAACACTCGTTCTCGGTGCACTGCGGACACTTTTTGGCCAATATTTTTCCTCTCCTTCTGCGCCAATGGAACAGAGACGGAATAGTCGATCAGCCAGCAGTCGTCCTGGTCCACTCAGATTACGTGTAGGGGCACTGGCGGCAGCACTCTCGCCTCCCACGTCTGATGCCTGCTGGCATCTGTCTCGCGTCTGCCGAAATAGGTGTAATAATAACAATGTTTCTAAGTATAGAGTGTTCCGCGCGCTGTACGAATATCATCGATTAGTTTAATTTATACATATAAATAGCAAGACGAGCACAAGTATTTTTCCTATAATTAGATTGACCGCGTATATTATATTAAAGTAGGTTACATAAGACTATTGTTAATATCGAATTAACTAGTAAATGTCGTACTTTTAAACTTTGACGTGTCGTTTTCTACGAGTACTATCTTTCTTTGAAACAGATATTATCTATTATTGCAACACCATTTCAACGACAGCTCTATTGTTTGGCAACAAATTGAAAACTAAATTGATCTCCGGGTATAAAATTAGCCTCGAAATTAGCACCAAACTGAAATATTACGCGTGAATTGCGTGACAATTCAAGTAGACTATTACACTTGCAAATTCACTAAATTTGGGGCCTATTTATCGTGACGATATCCAATACTAATCATCATTGGTAATTTTCCAAACTTTTTGTTTGCGCAGTCCGGGAGAGACCGATACGAAACGATGGCAAATGGACGTTGATCATATGCTAAATGAGGGCTAATTGGAACAATCGGTAAAACAAGTAAGCTACTACAGTCACCGTTGAGCGCAAAGCTTTTGTTTGCTTTTGTTTGGGAAGCAGTGCTTTGTGCTTCTGCTTGCTATCGCTGGAAATTTTCAAAGTAAGGCGCAGAGTGAGTGCGAGAGAGAAGGAACGATCGCGAGCGAGTGTCGTACAGTGGCGACGCGCAGCGTCGAGGTGACGAGCGACGATCAAGATGGCGCTCGTCTATTTGCCGAGGGCTCTCCGCGGCGAACGTAAATAATACGCGCGAACGAGGAGGCAGCGGCCGCGAGCGACGAGGAAGAGGAGGCAGCAGGCGGGACAACGAGGAGGCCACAACGGCCACGAGACGAGAAAGTAAGAGAGACAAGTTGCGCGGAAGATCAGTGAATTGTCGCGGTGTGGTGCGCGAGATATTACTGCGTCGCCCGCGGAGAGGTCACACACTGCCGAAGAAGACGAGGTGCAACGGACTGCTCGATCGACGACCACAGTGCCAGTGCTAGCCTAAATAGTTATTGGCCTCCGGAGGTGCTGCTCTGCCAGTGGAGCGTGCTGCGTCGCAGTTATTGCCGTTGTCCGCGGGTTGATTGATCAGCTTGTGTTGGCGCGCGCGCGGCCTATACACAATTCGGTGTCTGTCTGCCTGTCGCGGAATGCGGGACAAATCGTTAGCTGACATCGCCAACAACAGAAGCAGCGGTCGCAGCAGCAGTTCGAATTCGGCAGCAGTTTGTTCGTCGCGTCCGAGAGCCTAGAACGAGAGCCTCAAGCAAGTGTGACAATCAGCGACGGCAACGGCAGCAGAGCACGAGGGGAGAAGAAAGAGCAAGAGAGCAAGAAAGGAAGGAGAGAAGGCAGTTGGTGGCCGTGCATTCGCTCAAAAGCGAGTCAGCCTATTCTCTGCGCCAGAGGTCAAGGCGCTAGCTAGCTATAGCTAGAGAGCGAGGGAGAGAAAGAGAGAGAGAACAACTCGTCTCACGCGGAGCAGCACGTACAGGTTAAACGAGACTGCAGCAGCAGCAGCAGCAGCAGGGACATGGCCGAGGTACAAGTTTGCTAGCGACGTGTTTACTTGGCTGCTGGCAGCGCGGATTCGTCGGCGCATGTGTCGCGGTTCGTCATCGCCGTCGTCGTCGTCGGGGCTAGCGTGCCGAGAGGTTCGATGCAGCTGCTGTCGAGGAGCGCCAACGGAGCGTAGCGCCCTTCGTCGCCGTCGTCGTCGTCGTCGTCTGCGAGCAGCAACCAGCAGCAGCAGCCGGGCACCGGAACTTCAACGCGCTCCGGAAGCCTAGCAAGGAACATGGCCTTCAACGAGGTGAGTTGGCTCTTCTTGCTGCTGTCGCTGCTTCGATCTTTTCATTGATTTTCTTTGTTTCTTTATTTTTTGCGCCCTCCCCCCTGCATACGAGTATACCTATATACGAGTAAAGTGTTTTGTTTACGCTCGGTCCCCGCGGACATACTGCTGCACACTATGTCGAATCGAGAGTGCCTATATAACTACATACTTTTTTGCTGCTCTAAAACGTATCAATCACTTTTTACGCCGACGCTAATAACGCTATTAACCGTGAAAAATTGAAGGCAGTTTAGAGCCCCTGCGCGCAGCCTTCGAAGTGCCAAGGTACAGGGAACATCAATAAAAATTGTCAAATGCATTAGATCACGCTGTAAGTGATGGTCGGCGCGGTATAGGTCGAAAGTGAAAAGCATCATCACATTGTATATATGCATGCATTGTTATTCGGGTGAGAGGAACTGGAGTAAAACTGTGTCGCCGCGTAATCGCGGGATCACGCTTGGTCGATGCGAAAGAAAGCTCTGTATACGTTTTATTATTTTATTTTTTATCGTTTTATCGTCGTTATACCGTTTATTTTAGCCGAGTGTGCTGTGTGTGCGTGTGTGCGCGCGCACACGAAAGGATTCGATGACACAGTTTTCGCCGTCTATTCGAATATGCACTGCGTCGTCGTCGTCGTCGTCGTCGTCGTTGTGTCGCGTTATTTAGCAAAAACTCTGGTGTGTGGATTGTACTATAGGTGCAGGTAGCTTGAAGAGGAGCTCGCGGTGCCTATACGTATATGTATACGTTGGTCGCCGCGTGGGAGCGAAGGGAGCAGAACGAGTTTTGTTGTGGCAGTCGGTGGGGATCGAGCGTGACCTCGCGACCCCTAAAACGCGAGCGAGAAAGAGAAGCTCGCTCGTTTTGTGTTCTATAACTTCATGTAGGTATACCCTGTATATATAAGGAGAATTGCGCGAGATCGGAGCGCCAGCAGCTTACTCCTCTGGCAAACTGTCAATCTCCGTCGTGTTCGTGTTGTCGTCGCGTGGGTATTTTGCGTGCTCTCGTTTTCGGGAATTCCGTCCGCCTATATGTATGTATATCATCCTATCGAGCTGACGATTCACATTTGCGCTATATAACTCGTAAGTATATTATATCGTGGCTTGAAGCTCTACAACCTCGTGACAATCGCGTATACATATAGGCATGTGCCACTCAGATAGCGTCTCTCTCTCTCTCGTATATTCCTAGAATGGCTTAATTAACTTACAAACACAAGATTGCGCCGCGATAGCACGTTTTCAGATGCGGCCTTTATTATATATATACACATGTATATATCTGGCTCTTCTCGGAAGTGTCTTGTTTTCCATTTGACATCAACGTGAGCTTTCGTCCGCGCGACTGTATCCCTCGCACCGAGCCTCGTACACTTACTTTCAATCACGTATCGGATAAAATAATTCGAGTGATTTTCTAATAAATCATCTTCCGCACGTAGGTACGTTACTTTCCCGCTTCGATTTTCGATTCCGCGCCAACTTTGATTATCTTACAAATCGTATGACCAATCAACGTTTGTTTTTTTTTTGCGCGCGAGAAAGAGCAAAAACAAAAAAAGACTAGACTCTTTAAACATCTCGTGACTTTAGAATGTCCTCACACAGAATAATCATATATACATTATACGTTCGGTTCTTTTTTTTTTCGCTTCTCGTTGACATTTTAATTTTGCCGCTGTTGCTGCTGCTGAGAAAACCTGTTTGCACGGACGGGCGGACGGAAAATCGTTACGCCGCTATAATATGCTGCAGTGCAGCGTACCGTGAAAAAAAAAAAAAAAGATTGGAAACGACGTGCTGGCATATCCATAATAATGTGTGTATGTGTGTGAGGCGGTTCATGCGCGTATCAATGCAAACAACACGCGCGCACGCACAGCACGAATCAGTCAGCGTTATCAATATAGGCAGACACGCACTGGTGGGATTTATCTGCGCGCGGGGGCACTTTATCGTTCGCTTTTTTACCGTATATTTAATACAACGCAAAGAAAAACCATATGCTTCTCTTTGGCCAAAAGCTCCTGCCTCTTTGATATATGTATATTTCGACCACCACCGCGGTGATAACGACGAGCTGCGCCTGCTGCGGTGCTAATCTTTCTTACACCTGCGGTAACTTTTTGACATGTGTGCCCTGCTGTCGTCGCGTATAGCGGCGCTGCGCTGCTGCTTGTGTGTAATATTATTCTTATCTGCGCGCCTTTTCATACCTGTGCGCTCGTGTTTGCTTTGGGCTCTCTCTCTCTCTCTATTGACTCGTACTATATAATTGGGATGGAAAACACGCTTGGTAATAGCGCAACGCGAGCAATGTACACTAAGATCAAGCGTCAATAACATAGTACCAAATGGACCCAATCACTTGGCGAGCGTAGTGATGCAGTATTTGGAGCTTGATGTCTGCTTGACCCACAGCAGAAGCTCTCCTCGTTATTGTTTGTTTGTCGATTTAGTGTCTGTATAGACGTATATTGGGGACACTTGGCTTTGATTTAGTCGGCGGCGGCGGCGGCGACTGCACAAGTCCCCCGTGGGCGGCCGCAAGCTGCTCTCAGTGCTGCCTCATATATGCTCTCTCTATGGAAATTGACAAAGCAGGCATAGAGTGCGCGGCCAGCGATGATTAAAGCCGGCGCTTGCTTTGCTTGCTTGCTCGCTCGCTTGCCCCACGGGACAATGCACCCATTGTCTTCCTTTTCCAGGTGTGTAGTCCCACTTCCTGATAGATTATCATTTTAGCCCCGCCGCCGCCGCCGCCGCCGCGCCTCATTTTTACCTCAATTATCCGCTCGAGCCCTTCCTCATTGCTATTGCGTCATCTTTTATTTTACACACTCTCTCTTTCTCTCACCAACTGCGGCAAGAGCGATAATCTCCCAAACGGATAATTATTTTTTTACACGCCCGATCTATTTTATGCTTTGTTGGACTTTATCTATAAGACAGCTATCGAGTTTTATTGTATAATCGCCAATGACCAAAAAAAAAATCAATCTCGCGTTGTGCTATTAACTGCTTTTTATGGCTGCGAGATATATAAAATCGTTCGATCGTGATCTATATATCCGTCTTAAAGATAGGTTTAATCGACGCTCGCGCGAGAATTGCAATCGGGAATGATGCGAAAAGAAAAAAAAAGAGAATTGCTCGCGAAGATAACGGGGCGCTATAGGCTATAGGGCCCCGGCGACGACGCGATCCGCGCGGACCCCGAGAGGCAGATAAAATCGAAATTTTTCTGCAGTCACGCTCGCGACCAGATAAAAATAAAGACAATTCTGTGAACAGCTTCGCTCGCGAGGAGATCGCCATGAAGCGATTTCTCAGTGTCACTCTCTTGAACAAAACAACAAAAACCAAAAAAAAAAAAGCAGCAACTTGAAAGCAAAAATGTATATATAGGTTGAGCGATCGTAAATCGTGAATCGGCACGTCTGCGACATTGTTTCCATGTTACATTGGGAGCGAGAATTGAAAGGCACCCGCATTCGAATATCTGACATGTCGTAATCCGATTATCACGAGTTCATCGGCCAACGTACATCGACTTTTGTGGGCTCTCTCTCTCACTCGCATACTAGACGAAAATCGTGATTTAAACGACTATCGCATAGTTTGCTTGTTTTTCCCGTCCTCTCTCTCTTGAAGATAGCACTTTTATCGCGCTGGGGAATAATTTTTGATAACGAAGGAACGAGCAGGGTTTACTCACCGATAAGCAAAATTAGATGGAAATTGATATTCCTTGGAAATAATACGAGAGAAAATACCTCGCTTTATCCACTTTATCGAATTGACCAAAAAGAAGAAGAAGATTCTATCCAGTTCTATCCATTCCGTCCTTGATTACGATTCCAGCTAGAGAGATGCTCTTTTATTCCCACTGCTTTCTCTCTGTGTATCTCTCTCTCGCTTTTGCCGCTGCATCTGCTGCTGTTACTATCGGTGCGCGATTCGATAAAGTTAATGGAAATTTAATTGTTTTCTTGGGTCGTAACGCGAATTGCACGTTTGCGCTATTTCCAGCCGCGCGCGAGCTGTGTGTGAGTTTTCGCATCGATCCACCCAGCAACCAGCCGAGGTCAGAAAACAAACTAGTTTCGCTAGAGAATGTTTTCAAATTACGAATATTTTCAATTGTTCTATTTCATATAGTTACCAGTACAAAGTATTGTATTTGACTGCTCGCGCTTTTCTCCCAAATATTGATTCAATTGCACATTCTGCTACTGCGGAATAAAAGAAATTGTTTGGTCAATCGCAACTCGCAGTTTTATATTCGTCTCTTTCATTCTATTAGAGTATTTTCACAGGTGCGATCATACGATACATGTGACTCACGATCAGAGGTGTGATTCATTACTCTGAAAATTGATAAAACTTATCTGGTAATAACAGAACGCTCATGCCGCCGGCGTTAACAATCTTTCTGCGAACGAGGATAAAGCAAAATTTTTGTGCTCATCGAGTGATTTATAAATAGATAGTAACGGATTAATTTTAGATTCGAACTTAAACTTACTTATCATTACAAATTTTTCAATTCTGTTTCTCTATGTTGCTATATGCTATAAATGTTTATTTACAATGATTTTTCAACAGGACCAAAATAATTTTTTCGATTGGTATACATAATAGTAATTTAATCATTCTATTACAAATTTTGATTATCAAATGTATGGATTAAGCACAAAGAAAAAACCGGGGTAAATCCCACTATCGTATCATTCACGTTTAATTGATATGTATAAAGGCCTGTTGTTTTCCCAATTAAAGTACTCCATCTTACTGACGTCTACGCCTACTATATACAACATCCACAAATAATTGACATTTCCACGTAGATTGATGATGATAGAACAATATGAATTATTCGGCTTGGAGATAGCATATAATATTTATGAACTTGCGGGAATTATCAGATGAAGTGGAAAATGGATTCTCATCTTCGTGTGAAGGAACCTCGTAATTCTTGCGGCGAAATGAAGAAACTTATATTCGCGTTGTATTTAGAAAACTAACTATTTAACCCGGAATGGTCACACTAGATCAAAATGACCCCAGGCAGTTTTTGAATTGATGTAGTTTGGAAAATAAATTGATTAATTTAATAGTGATTTTATTGGCTCAACAAAAAGGTCACATTGCCATTTTTTTGTTGAGCCAATAAAATCACTATTAAATTCAAAAACTGCCTGGGGTCATTTTGACCTAGTGTGACCATTCCGGGTTAAAAAACAAGCCAATTAATGATTTCATATTTCCACGAAATGAAAGCCGACTTATGACTTTAGAAAATTCCATTCGTCCAGCCCATAAAGTGTCCTTGACAAATGACATTTTCACAAATGAAAGAAGAAGAAAGAAAAAAACTGAAAGTCCGATAAACATTTTCATCGTCTCCGTGGAGTGATTTAGTTGCGGCGCTCTCGCGCGCGGTTCAGGTGCATTTGAATTTCAAGAAAGGCGCAAGTGCGACGGCAGTGGCGGGCAGATGGATAGATCGACGCGAATGGTAATTCCGTAGAAAGTTCAAGTTTAAGGCGAAGCCGTGAATTATCGCCGAGGGGACTTTTCGGGGACAGAAGAGACGTGCGCCACCAGACAGATTCTCGTATTCATGCCGGTGACTTTGGCTCGCCACAGCGAGAGAGGTAGAGAGAGAGAGAGAGAGAGAGATCAAGACTTATGGGAGTTCTCGAGAGTAGAGACGACGACGACGAAGACGAGTACGTTGACCCGCGGCCAGCAGCAGCATCGACTAAAGAAACCTCGTCCTTCCACTTTGATGAAATCGAGATTGAGCGCGCGTTTGTTTCGTAAGCTTTTTTTCGCTCGCTCGCTCGCTCGCGCACACTCACTCGCTACCGGTTCAGATGCTTGCCTTTTTACTTCTCCCTGTATACACAGTCGTCGTGCAGTTTCACCGATACACTGTCACATCACTGTGTTGCACACTTTACTTCTCCGCGGTATAGCTCATCGCTTCTTCTTTTTTATCCACTTTTACCAACATCCATTTTCTCTCCCTCTCTCTCTCTCTCTCTCTCTCTCTCTCTCTCTCTCTTCCTCTCCCGATCATGTTTTTCTTCTCATCAGTACCACGTTAAAGAATTGCTGTTTTAATCATTTCAACGGGAAAAAAATACTTCAAATAATCGCTTGATTGTAATTTATCAAATGCCAGAAATTTGTTCTAGTATTTTTTTACAATAAAATAATTGTTTTCTCAAAACAAAATATCGGATGCCACCCTTTTTTGTCTATAATACTAATAGAATACCCTCGAGGCCAGTGTACAAAGAAACCAAAGTAATTATCCGAACAATGTCCCCGCGAGCGGCAAGAAAAGCAACGACGCGAACGCGAAGTCACACAACAAATTGCTCTTTAAATAAAGTTTAAAAAAAAAATAATTTCTCTTTGAAGCGCGTCCCGCTGCTTTTTCCTCGTCGCGAAACTTGGTGTCTAAACCAAAAGCCCACGTATATAGTTGAAATTAAGCGGGCTTTTGAAAGTTTGCCCAACTATAGCAGCCTTTTATATGCAGTCTCGCGTCGCTTGCCAGAATGCAAATCTGTCCTTATCAGTCGGCTGCATTTCTCGCGCGAGCGGACGGTGCACTCGTATATGTATAGGAGACAAGTGCACTATAATATGCAACTGACGATTCTCCGGAAACAGCAGAAGTGTAGTAACAATTAACCGTAAGAGAGAGAGAAAAATATATACAAATCGAGTTTCGCTCGTGCTCCCGTAGATGATGACGAGCTAATTTGCAATTAAATTTTACATTACGCTCGATTAATCCCACTACATGTGCTTCAACTATGCTTTCCACACGTATAGTATACCGCTTCACCGTACAACTCCAAGAGATAATTTACAGTCGATCGAGGACGAGAATAGAGCGAGCCTGCTGCAGCAGATAATGGCAGTAAGAGCAATGATAAATTGCGCGTAATTGCGCGCTCGCGAGAATGTTTTTTCGCGTCGGCGTTTTTTTTTTCTTTCTCTCTCTCACTCGTGATGTTTTTCCAAGTCTTCTCTCGCCAAAGAGAAGCAAGCGAATTATCGCGCTGAGCACAGCCGATTGGATTTTAATCGAAGGATTTTTAAGCCAATTTTCCGCTCGATCCCACCGCGCGCGCGCAATTATCATTCAACAGCGGTTTTAATAAGCGAAATCGAAGATTATTCGGTCGATTGGAAAACAAAGTTTTCATCGAGCACGAACAAAAAAAGAATCGATAAGAAGTAGAAAAAAAAAAAGGAGAAACGGCTTGGAATTGCTCGCATCCTGCATCAGAAGGGGGCTAAAAGGAAGCGCGTCTTATAGTTAGGCGAATTGCAGCGCGCGCGATCGAGCGAGAGCGGACAAAGGAAATGAGGCATTCCGAGTGCTGCTGGGCCGCTGCTATAGTATAGCGAAGAAAAGCGCTGTAAAGAGAGAGGAAAAAGGAAAGAAGAAGCGGGCCTTTTTCCGCGAGGGATAATGGGATTTGTATGGAGGGGCAGAGATGGAGAGTGAATCTATATAGCACTCAATTAGCCATCGGGCCATCGAATAATCGATCCAATCTTTCTCTCTCTCTCTTGCGCGACTTTCATCGGCCTAGTCGTGCAATATGCCTCCCATTCCTCGTCTGACCTATATACACAGTTATGAGCGCAGCGAGTTAGTCGAAAAATTGCTCATTAGCCGCGTAATTAGCGGCTCCCCGGAGGATGCACCCTTTGCGGCCCTCGAGCGCATTTTTTTTTTCTTCTCCAGCCGCAAGCTCCTCTCTTTCTCTCTTATCTTCCTCGGCGCTTGGCAACAGCAGCAGCGGCAGCAGCAGCCCCCAACGTATACGAACGAGCGCTTAGCGCCTACAATATCGATCATCCGGCTGCTGCTCTGCGGCTGCTACCTAGCCGACCGAGCAGCTCTCTCTCTCTCTCTGATGCGCTTGATTAAAAATTTAATAACTTTTCACGTGGTTGCTAGCTTTCGGCCTGGCGTATACCTCGCGCGATCGAATTACGGGGATGCCAAAAAAAAATGAGAGAAAAAAAAGAGCAACAACATTGTATAGGTTGGAAATTTCAGTTCTCCTAATTACCCAAACAATTCTTTCTGTCTCCCTCTCTCCCTCCCTCGCTCTCGGGTAAAGAATCTTTTACAATCAGTCGGGCCTGCGGACTGATCATTTTTTCACGAGCTACTCTTGCGCGCCTCTCTAGTTTTTTCAATTTTTCGAGCTATCGCGCGCGTCCTTCGCGAAATTGCTTGGTCATCCATTATTTTGTACTCGCGACGGCGACGACGATGGTCGATTGGAAAAACAATTGACTTTTCCCGCTGCTGCTGCCAATATTCCAGTAATTAATTTTTCACCAAAAAAAAAAAGACGAGCAACAACAACGTTCCGAAGGCCAATAAAATTTAATAGCCTTGCCGTGATGTTACACATTTTCCAAACGCAATCAACGTTGATGCTCGCCTCTATACACACACACATGTACATCGATCGTACTACAAGCGTGTATCAACGAGTAATTGATATTGAAATGAGGTTTGCAATAATGATCGAGTAGCAGCGCTAACGACGTTAAATTATTAAAAGCCATATGTAATAATGCCTCCTGTCGTATACACTGTGACGCACACTCCATATAAGCGGCTTGACCTCGTCGTCGTCGTCGTCCCTTTAATCCAAACTTACTTATCGACGCGAAACTTTTTTGTATATATCTATCTCTGCCTATCGGCCGATCGAACGAAAGAAATATATATGTAGAAGTGGCGCGCGGAGAATCAGATGTGAATTGCGCAATCGAACCGGCCGCGGCTAGTTAACACACGTTTATGCAATAATATGCCTTACGTAAACAATAACTGCCATACAATTCGATGACAGTTAATTCGATGTCGAACGCTCTAATCTTCGAGCACAGATCTCTTTTCTCTCTCAACGCGCGTTGTCCTTCCTGCGCCTGTAACTGCTCGATATTAATGTCGATCGCGTCGAACAAAAGAACAACGCCACCAATTCACTCTCTACGTGATGTATACTTCCATTGTCGTCGTATATATACGTCGCCCGCTTCAAAACGCTCCAATTCATCTACTGACAACTTCAAGTCGAACAAAATGTGACTCATAATTTTACAAGCTTCTCTCCTTTTTTTTTCTTACCTTCTCGCCTTGCACTTATAATAGGGCTGTCATTATGTAATTTTGAAAAAAAAAAGAATAACAGCGGTAACGGTACGTACCGTTAAAGTCGCGCGAGCGCGCGCAACTCTTTTGTACGGCTTCCCTTGTAAAATGTAACAATTTGTAGAACACGCGCCTGTTAATTGAGCTCGCAGTTGAAAGATGTACAGTTGAATTTATATGTCGATGAAAAAACAGCTATATACATCGCGTGTTATCGATTCCGATATATATATATATTTGTCCGGCACGCATGACGGAAGACCAAACTGGGAATACCAGGGATGTCATTCGATCGCTCGCGAGAGGCATGTAGCGCGGAAAAACCCTTCGCGAGGGAACAACGTAGACAATATATTTTCGACGTAAATACTCGGCAGACCAAATAAAATATAAGCAGACAGGCGGCAATTATTTTATTCATGACGGATGGTCTTTATAGCTAAAAACAAAAAAGGGGGAAAGAATTTTCCGGAATGAAAGCTTGCATGCGATATATTTTTTTTCATAGAGGAATATATAGGGTAAGCAGCACTCGAAAAAGTGTGCGTTAGCAAACGGTAAAATTGGAGTCGAGAGGTTTTTTTTCTGTCGAGTGATTAGCGCAGTGCACGTACATAGGGAGGAACAAGCTCGAGCGAGCGAGTGAGAATCGATTGCAGGGCCAAGCAAGTCGAATAGGGAGTTTGGAGTTTAACGTACAGCATAGCAACGAGATAGAGAGAGTTGTCATGTGAAACGCGCACCTGGCAACAGTAGAGAGAAGTCGACGTATAGAATGGTCGTGGCAACTCTAGTGAAAGAGGAGGACGCCGCGCGCCTCATTAAAAGCACACACCAGAAGTTCAATGACAGTTTTCAGCGAGAGCTGCATTCATCCGCTACTACTACTGTTTCAGCACCAAGTGCCGACACTACTCATCGAAAAGACGCCCGAAGACAAGGAGGAAGTGTGCGTGTGCAGCTGTTTAGCAAAACTTTTTTTTTCCAACAGCTGCAGCTGCTGCGCGCGACACAGAATCTTGTTTCGCTGCTGCTACTGCTGCAGTGTAGTGTAGTACTCTGCTATTGCGATGACGTCGAGTGCACTACTACGACTTCCTTCTGTTGCAAGCAGCGAGCGCCTCGGGGACCTCGAGATTCCTTTTTTTCGAGTTGTATACGCACCGCGCTCTTTATTTCTGCACTCGCGCTCGTCGCCGTCGATGCTATTGACCGCTTACGTCATATCCGTATCGACTATTTTCGTTAATTATTATTGCCACAATCGTCGGCGTCACGTGCACACAATGCGACGCTTTTGATGTTAAAACGGGCTACGTTCATGAATTATTTAAAGTGTAAACAGTGCCGAGCCAAGAAAATCATGCAAATGAAGACAGGCTTTATTGAAGTTGACTGAACTTCGATGCAGCCTCGATTTATCATCGTATATCCTATATATGTACTACTAAAATATGCCTGTAACGCGTTACACAATGGAATACGAATTTCATCATCGCGTCGAATCTTTCGTGCGCCCATTAATATTAATAGCCCCTCCGGCAACGATTCAATTCCGCCTCGTAGGTGTTATTCACCTATACATATATCAATTCATTGATTTCGAGCCGTTCGCTAAACCATCATATGTGTTCGACGCTCGGAAATCTTTTCGTTCGCAACACTCGTTATTTCAGGCAAGTAATGAGCATTGCGCGTAATTTGATACGGCAATCACGCGCACTCGCGCGCGTTTTTCAATTTAGTCGGCGAATAACGATGTTTGTTGGTGAAATTGCAATCTGGCACGCGGCGCGACTCGCGCAAAAATCTCGAGGTCGACAAAAGAAAGCGCGAGTGCGCGAACGCAATAAAAAAAAAAAAAAGAAAACGAAGCAACATGGAAGAAGAAGAAGAAGAAGAAGGAAAAAAAAAAAACGACTCGACGCAAAATTAATAGCAGGCCTGGGCCATTTTCATCGGGCTCGAGCTGTGTTTAGTGCAATGCACGTTCCACTTTCGCCGAGATTCCGCCGCATGTTGCGACGACGAATCGTTTTCCGCGACGGAACTGTCCTTCTGTATATATGTAGGCAGATTCGTGCAAATATCTTTCGTATTCTTGCTACTATACCAGAGAGGGGGGGGGGGGGACGCTGTTTGGGAATTTCGGGGTTGATCTATGCGATGCTTCCGCGTCTGGCTCCTTGCTCGCTTGCTTTCTATCGTGACACTTTTTATACCGTGGAATTCCACGGCACACGTTTTTCGAGATCCGTTAAACTAGATTGGTCACTTGCTTGTATACGTTATATGTATATTTGTATACGTTTCGTTTTCACGTCCACGCGCCAACGCTGCGGCTGTGAATTTACATTTCAGCCGCAACTGTTCGAGCAGTTGACGCTTGTCACCACTTTGCTAAATAATTGCCTACAAGTTGATACTATTAATCGTGGCATAGTTTATCAATAGAACAAGAAATCATCAAAGTTTTCAATTGACTGTAAGCCTGGAATGTATTTCTACTTTTATATTTTCGAGTAAATTGTATACTAGAACTGAAAGCTCAGTGCTATACAGTAACCGCACAATGTTATCAAGTTCGGAGTGTACTGAAAGCGCAATAATTGCAAAAGTTGGAAAACAACAACAGCAACGAAACATTATAATAATCCAACAACAGCAACGAAACATTATAATAATCTCGAAAAGCATAATCCATCTAATGAAAATAGAAGCTCTGATAATGAAGTTTGTCGAGTCGGGGGATATATATGCAACCGGCGCGCGTGAAAGGATAATCCAACCGGGGAGGCGCGAATTTCGCCAGCTAAAGCGTCGCGTCGCCGCTCGCCGAGTGGCCGCGTATATATGTATCTTTCGCACTACTGCTACTGTGAGAGTAAAACGACAAATGAAATTATCGACGCGCGTATAGTCGTAAATTAGTTTTCGGATTAGCTCACACCGAAGGGCTTCGCACTGGAATTCAAACGCGCGCGCGCGTGTGTGTGCGAGTATCACGCAGCTCGCTTTCCGTGATATCTCCTACCGACTACGTCCACTTAATTCAACGCTCGCGTGCACGTTACCTCGAAAACTGCAAATGCCAACTGCCACGCACACCACGTTTCTGTATACCTGGCCCTCTCTCTCTCTCTCTTGCTGTGTGTATCGATTTTTTTGCTCGCACGTATAAGTTTGTAGAGTTAGGACCAAAAGGAAACGCCGATTACTTAACCGCAACCCGCATTATTTACAATATGTTTAAGGTACTGCTTGCTTCGGTAAATATCAATTTTTAATATCAACGCACGCGAAGTCGCGTACTGTAAAAGTTTTGGCTCCTGATGTATCGTATACACACGAGTCTGCCTGCTATATAGGCTACCCAACTTATTATTATTATTAAATCCTACGTAATACGCTTAGGCGTGCTATTTTCAGTTTTGCCAATGAAACACGTGAGCTAACTACGCAATCTTGCCGGACAGGTATATCGAATCTTGTATATAGTTCGCGAGCGCTCTCACGTGCCGCTACCTGCTGTACCGAGTGTGCACGTGATATAGCCATCGATTTCTCATCGGAATTATTTTAACGCTAATATTCTGCTGAATAATCTACGCGCGTCAAACTTGCTCTATTTTTTCCCTCAAGACGAACTTCCATCTCGCTTAAAATACTTACTCGAACGCTTTTAGATCAATTATTTTTATTGGGAAAAATAAGGGAGAGCGAGTGCACTTTCCAGAATATATTCCATTATTTGCGTTGCTCGATAGTTTATGCAAGCTCTCTCGTGGATCTCGAGAAAGAGAAAAAAAAAGCGTTGAAAAATACGGCGAAAAAAAACGTGGAATATTATCGGAGCATAAAGCGAAGCTAACGGATTTTCACTCGGCTGTGTGTATATAGAGACAAGTTCCCTCCTCGCCAGTTAGTAACGCACTTCAAAAGCTCGCGGCGAGAGAGATCACTTTGAAAAATTCAATATGAAATCGGCGAAAACAAGAAAAAAAACAAGAAGAGAACGATTTTTGCAGCACAAAGCGAGGAGGATACGCTGAGCTGTATATATGAGAGTAAAAATGCCAAACAAATTGTGCATGCGTTTTAAACGGAAGAGGGGAAAAAGTGTGAGAGAGAGAGAGATATAGGTAGAAAAAAAAAACATACACACAGAGGGAAGCAAACGAGGGATCGACATCAAAGCCAAGCTAAGAGGCATACAAACTATATACTGCATCGCGGAAAAACCCAGTGGCTTTTTAAATTGTGCGCTGAGTGTACAGATTTCACGTATACGCACCGGTTGCGCCACGCCATAGTCCTGCCTATGCCGCACACGTAAAAGAGTTGAAGCATGTATGGGCTATATATCTTACTGTGTTTGGCATTTGAGCTTGGCTGATCTCACTAAATTCGTATACCAGAGAACTCTCTTCGATATTTGCTCTCTCGCGGATTATCCGTATAAATCTGTGCATCGTAAGCGCTTCAGTTCGCAAATCGGCGGAAACAAGAAAATACTAGCTCTCGACTGCAATTTTCCTGATTGTGCTTGATGTTATTCCTGTTTAATTACATATAAAATTTTAATATAAATACTCTGCCGATTTAGCAATCACTAATGAATCCGTAATTTTGGCTTTGTTTCAGGTAAGCAACGTAGACGTGTTTAGAGGCAACTTTATACGTATGTAAGTGAATGACGTGACATTTATTTCGTAAAATTCAATCAATGGCATCTTAAATTTGGAACATTTTTCTTGAATAATTCAAGCAAATTGTTTCAAGAACGTAGCGAATTCAAGTAATTTTTCGTAGTGATTGATCACACGTTGAATCCTATTTATTTCTATCCAATTTCGAATTTTCCGGAGATAAAAAAAAAGGAAAAGAGAAACAATGAGTTATCGTTTTTCTCCGAACTACCTATCCGATAATTGATTTTCGCTCGAGCACATTGTCGAAGACAACTACCCTCACCCCCCGAAAAAAAGCGTTGGCTATCTGGACTCGTGACAAAGAGCCGTTGAATTGGAAAAGTCTCTGGAAGTCGGTGAACTTGACCATCATCAATCGAGAGAAGATAAGTGTACAGCGGAGCTTGGGTGGATGGAAAAAAAAAGCGTGAAAGAAAAAAAAAAGAAAGAAGAATCGAGGTATGGGGGAATGGGTAAACTGTACAGGGAAGAAGCGAGCGTAAAAGGGAAGTAGCAGCATAGAGGGGTAGGCGGTGGAGCGATAAGTGCTGCTGGGGTACCGAAGCATCCATCCTCCAAGGACGTCTCTTCCTCTCTTCGAACGTATACCTATATATCGATTGCCGTGCGAATTTTTGCACCCCGCAGCATCAGGCTCCTTGTTGATCTAACGAATGTGTCGGAGGCAGCAGCAGCAGCATCTTGGGGGAGGGGAGCTTCTCTCTCTCTCGTGGCGCTACACGGCCACGGATATTTCAGCGAGCGAGAGTGAGATAAAGGTCCTTGGCCCCAGGACACCAGTCTGCCAGACGGTCGATGCCCAGGCTAACAACCGACAGATATATACCTCGCGCTGCTGCTGCTTTCTCTCTTGCTCTCCTACTTCATTGAAGGCTAACTCCCCTCTCTCCCGACCGCGCGAGCCCGCGAATCGAGAGCTTTTGCTCTCGCTCTCTCTGCTTACGCTCTCAATTTTATTTTCTACGTTTCGCCGCTGCCGACGGCTAGTTTCAACTTCTCCTTCCTTTGCGTGAGTGCTCCACCACCACCCAACTCCCCCGCTCTAATCAAAGGCTCAACGCGCGAGCGTCGGATCGCGAAGCTCTCTCTCCGATCTCGCAGAAAAAAAATTCAATTTCTTTCCCAGCTTTAGTCCCTCTCTGCAATAACAGACGCGGATTTCGTGCACCGCGGTTATCGCGCTCAACCCATATACCCCCCAAGGGGATTTTATTGAGAAAACTTACGACTCGCAGACATCGTAACTCAAAAAACGACTTCAAATTACACCTCTCTTCAGCCGTTCAATCCTTTTTCTCTTTACTGTTTTTTTTTATTTTTCTCTATGTATATACCTATGACTCGAGCGACTGCACATCGTCAAAGTTTGCCGAATGTCCATCCCTCCCGAAAAGCTTCGCTTGTGTATGTCCAGTCCCTTCTCTACCGCTTCCGTCAGAATGAACTCGCGAGAGTTTTTTTCTCTCTCTTTCTCTCTCTCTCGTCGTTCCAAAGTTTGTCCAACCGACTGCTGCTCCGCTCGAGTGCATGAAAAATTCGGCTACCTAACCTTGGGCGGAAATGTGTGTCCGCGCGCGCTCGAGCGAGCGCCAAATTGAATTTGCACGATTGCGATTGCGGGCGGGCGGACCGCACCACCGCCGTTGAAACTTTCCCACGGAGATAAGAAAATATTGTACTACGTATAGATGAGTGGGAAAAAAATGGACTGAAGGGCTCTTGTGTGTACTTGAGCTGACCCCCGAAGGCTACGAGGAAAAGCAAAGAGCAAACACACCGTGAGCGAAGCGAAGGAAGGCTCGAGGCAATTAGAAAGAAGGAAAAAAAAACAACATTCGTTTTGACCCCGTTGCCCAATGTCGCAGTAAACCATGTCTAACGCCACGGGCGGCTTGCGCTGAAAATTGTTTAATAGCGCTGCCTTCGCCCCGGCGCGCCGTTTGCTCGCTTTGACACTCTCATTAACTAAGCTTGCTTTAAGATTTTGTGTTTTTTTTTTCGAGCACGGTTAAACGTTTATCTTCGAGTTACTGGAAATTCGTTCGCGCGTTCTTGTCTAATTATAGTTAATTTGATCTTTATCTCTTGGTCTTTAGCAGCTGGAGAAAAATCTACGTTTTCCTACACTGCCTAATTACCTTGTTAGTCTCGCATTAATTTAGCAGAAGAAAATACAATTTATATTTTTCTGGATTGAACTTATTTGATTTTAAAAGTTAATCCGGAAGTGTAATTTTTGTTTGTCCGGAAGCTCTATCATTATAAGGAGTTCAGCTGTTATAATACCATAAACTCGAAAAGCAGAACAAGCGTTAAAAATATTAAATTACCCAAATTAAATAAAACTATCTACCAAAAAAGTGGTTACATTGTTGCTCTAAAGCTCTTCAATGGATTACCAAGAGATAAGACTTGAAAGCATTAAATTATACCAAAAAGACAATTAAAAAAACTTAGAAAGTGGATCGAAAGAAATAAGGTAGGTGAACCCAATATGGGACTATAACCAATATGGGACTATCAGCGGTTTTTATATGTTCGCGATGCTTTGGCAGTGCTAAACTAAGACATTATGTTTATACTATCAAATAATGAAAGTTCAATCGATTTAAATTATCCCCGAACGCGAAATCCGTTTTCCAGCAGCCATTTAGTGTTTTAGACAAGCAAGTCGTCGACCTCATTCAATTTCATACACTTAAATATTTATTGTTTAAAGTAGCTTAATATATTTTAGCATAAATTTACGATACGCCATTCGATTCGTCTTCTTCTACCCTTTCAAAATCACTCATCAGAAATGTTCTAGCGTGTAAATAAGCCAAATGCCGCTCGAATTACTTTTGTCTGTTGCTTGCACCCAATTGTTCTTTTGGTTGTACCCAGTATGGGACTATACAGAAAATTATTAATGGATTATGAAAAAACACCACATTAATGTTTTTCCAAGTTCAAGTTTTGAATTTCTGTGAGTAACTTAAGACGAAACTCGATAGTTAGTCAAAATAAAAGTACTTATTCCACTTTTCAATGATAGAATTTCGATTTTCGTTATATTTTAAAATTAATGTTTATATGTAACTGTAACATTGTTACATCGTATTAATTAGTTTGTAATACTTGAAAAGTAATAAATCTTGATTTCTTAACTTACTTATACATATCTCGTATGATTTATATACGTAAAAATTCCATTTTCTCTAATAGTCCCATATTGGGTACACTGTCTTTTTATGACAAAAAAAAGTAGTTGCATTTAAAGTGCAATAAATCGGGCTAGTTTTCATCTGAAAAATCGTGCGACGGCTCGTTTTAAAGGGTAAATGGGCAGCTTTAAAACGAGACTACCCGCATTGAAAAATTCATTAATGGTAAAAAATTATGGCAGTTTCTCAAAACTAGTCCCATATTGGGTACACCTACTTTATATGATATCAGGATGAAATATATTACAAATGTAGATTAATGTAAGTGTATTGATGTATTTTAGTATATAAAATTTTAATTTTAAGTACTGTCAAGTATACTTTTGTAATATCCACCCCTATAAGCACAAGAGGTTTATCCTCTTCTGTAGGATAGCAGATACTCTGATCTAGTACCAGATACTGCTACTTGTACACGTTGGAGATAAATGAATAAAATAAATAAATAATTTGACAGTCCAGTACACTGCAAATGAGTCATAATTGTTTTAAGCGTCTAAATTGCTGTATATGCACTCAAGATACCTCCGTCTCGTAGAAAAAGGAATAAAGCAAAGCAAGAGAACAAGAGAAAGAAGCGCAAAAATAAGAAGAGAAATTTGGCGTCATTGACCGCGAAGGAAGCGATTTCGAGGAAGTATTACTACGCACAGTGCGCAGCATTGGCCGACGACGAAGACGACGATCGTCGGCGGGTGAAGGTTGTAAAGGCCGCGTGTCTAGCCAGGGCGGCGTCTTATACTCAAGTATAAAGTCTCGAGACGCCGTGGCGCAAGCAAAAGCATTCGCGCGCACTTGGCGAATCTCTCGATCGCTGCCGTGCGTCACGGCAGCAACACACACACACACCCACAACTTTAGCATCGAACTGGGAAAGGGAAGAAGCCCGGTGGTGGCAATTTAGAGGCTTTGCATCGCGCCCGGCGCGTTGCACACGTGCAGCAGCGGATATGTACGCGGAGCCAAGCACCACCACCCGCATATCTGCCTCGCGCACTCTCACTCGACAGTGCATTGCCACTCGAAAACGCATATCCGCCACGCCAAGCAGCAAACAAATAGCTTACCAAGCTTTTACAACGATTGCACTCTCTACTACTTCTTCTTCTTCTTCCTCCTTAAACCAGTCTTCGAGTATCGTGGCTATTTCCGTTCGCATAATCACGGATATTTTCCCCGCGGGCGACCTTGATCATTATTTCACGATGCGATAAGACTTTTTTTTTTCTCCCTCTCTCGTTGAACTTGCCGTCCAATCGAGCGATATAATGCCGACGAAGCCAATATACTATTAATAGCGAAACAGTTTTCATTTTCGCAAATGAGAAGAAAAGAAAAGCTTGCAGTTCCATCCCTCGCTGTATAAAATCGTTTAACGGTATATATCTTCAAGTTAATTGAGACGTTGCCAAGCAAGTAACGACGCTGCTGCAGGTACATTCAGAACTTGAATATATCGCTAAAGTTAAGTTTGCTCGTCGATAGTCATATATACAGTGCGCAAGCGTTACGTATGCAACTCTGCTGCGCTAATTAAACGTTAACAAGTCTAACCGAAGCAATGCGTTAGACTCATAAGTGGCTGCTGCGGCAAACAATATATCGAAATATATATATATAATGCCGTAAAGCAGCGCTGTTCTCTCTCTCGTGTACGCGACAATATTATTGGCCATTCGCGGTGCGTGTACGAAATTTTCGCTTTTGCGATTTACTTGGCGTTCGTGCCAGGTCAGCAGCAGCAGCAGCAGCCGCGGCATTGGGATCCTTCGCCACCACCGCAGACTGTGCCCTCTCGAAAACCGGTTCTTCAGGCTCTCTGCCGCGTATATACCCGCGGCTTCTCTTATATATATTGCCAGGAGAATCTTAATCCTCGCTGAGTCCTTACTTCCTTTCGCAGAAACTATACACCGACTGAACGAAAAATCTATATACTTTATTACTCTCTCTCTCTCTCTTTCGGTCTCGTATCTGCACACGGAATTTTTCATCAAGACAATGAGGAAAACAACGAATATGCATTCGGCCTGCCGATATTTTCTTTCTAGGACATGAGAACGAATATGAAAATACGCTCGCAATTTTTTTTTTCATGCAAAGAAAGATGCGCGCTAAAATCGATGCCGTGTCAAAGTATAGACGGCAGAAATTTTGCTTCTATAGAAAGTAATGTTGGAGCTTGGATTTATGAAGAAGTATGAAAATAGAACAGCTGGATCTCTTATCAAGTTTTTGTTCGTTGCAACCGTGCAGATCATGTTTTTGTCTAGAAATATCGTATTGCACGAAGGAATATTACAAGGATCCATTCAAGAAAAGCCTCATCTTACCAATTGTGCTTTTACAAACAAAATAGAATTAAAAATTAACTCTTGACTGCAGAATACAATTAAAGGCTTGTAACAGGAACCCTTTGCAATAGATCGAACGCTACCAAAAGCTATTTCACAGAGAGAAAGCAAAAGGTGCGCAAGCCCTTGAAAAACTTGGTTCGGCGAAGACAAAGAGAGGAGGGCAGTTAGCAGCAGTGCAGAGCAAAAAGCGAGCGGAGGGAAAAGCCTCCCCTATCAGCCCTCAGTCGGCAGCAACAGCAGCAGCAGGGGCGCGAGAGGGTTGGAACACGATCTCTCCCTCTGCTCGCTTGGCAGCTTGCGCTCCGCGACTAGTGAGCGTGCGCGGCGCGAAGAGCCTGTTGTAGCCGGACTGAACCGCCACCACCGCCGCCGCCGCTGACTGAGCGCCACTACATCGAGACGCCTCAGTCGACGCGTCGCGCCGGTACCGCTTGCAGCCACCACCACCATCACCACCACTTGCTACTCACCCTTTCTCGCAGCCAGGACACGCTATCTTCGGGAAGCCTTCTCATCGAGCTTTCACCCTCCGACTTACAGGTACATTGATTTTCTTCATTAGCCTTTTTTTCCTCCCTTTATTCTGGTACAGTGCAGATTGCGTATTATATAGACGGACTGCTGATTATTGCTTCGACTTCAGCTCGAAGAGAAAGGAATACCTTGGCAGAGCTTAGATAGATAATGGAAGAGAAATTGCCGGGATTCCTTTCAATTACGCTCCTCGTTAGCGCGCGTGAAGACCTGTACTCGAACATTTAGCTGTAGCGCCGCCTGCCTGCCTGCCTGCCTTTTTTTCCCCTCTCGCTCTATAGATCTGATTGCCGTGATTATTTCATTACCGGCGAACGAAGCCTTTTCGTGCGTTTTGCGCGAAGACGCTTTTGTCGCTGCCCTTTCGAATGCTAAAAGGAATTTTAGTCGAGATAACGTTCTGCTTTTTCTCTAATATTATCAAAAAAGATTTTTTTTTTTTTGTTATTTTGATGGTTTTTGTTTCCACGATAAATTGCATTACGCACGGTGAAAATCGCAGTCCGTAAAAGTGGTTACAACATAGGGGGGAAAAAAAAGAAAGAGAAATCGAATAGAGCGGCGTGACGTTTGCCGGCGTTTCGAGAGTGACGCCGAGCGGTTGACATGCGGCACACAGGGCACATAGCGTCGCGGCTGCGGAAGAGCGGCAAAAGAGTGGAAAAAGGAATCGCGTAACAGTTTGATGGGGAGGCGAGCTTTCGATCGTCGGAATTTCGGTGCACGAAAAGCCCGCTATATAGGCTGGCGTTTCGTAACAGCCGGTGACACGAACGCGCACAGACCTATACTTCTATTTCTCTCTGACAAGGGGACTTTAACCGGCTTTCTGATGGCAATTTTCAACTTGTTGACGTTTGCGGACGAGTATCTCTCTCTCTATCGCGTGACTTGCGCGCAACGCTGCACGAGAACTTTCGCTACACGGAGTAGTCATTAGGCGCGTCAGTCAACCCTTGTTTTCTGTGTGCGTGGAAGAGAAGAAAAAAAAAGAGAAAAAGCTTGAAATATACTAGCGAGCTTGCGAGGTATATAGAAAAAAAAACAACGGAATCGAGATTGGTGGCGCCGCGAGGGAATTCTTTACTTCCTGTTTCTTAGGCGGGGTGTCTGTGTGTGTGTGTGGGTACAAGGACAGCGCCCTTGCTCTTGGTGAAAGCGCTCGCAGATTTACGACGTCTGCGGGGCCAACGAGCAAGAAAGAGAGAGAGATACCGATAAATGCAGCAGAGGGATGAAAAAAAGGGTGGGACATAGCGAACTTCCACTGCGTCACTTTTATTATGATCTTTTATTTTTATTGCCTTCCCCCCTTAGTTTCTCACTAGCCTAGCCTCGAGTGCCGCCGCCGCCGCCGTTGTCACTCGAGTTTAGTCGAGCATTATAGCAACCCACGCAAAACACGCGAACACGTAGTCGGACACTGGATTAGAACCGACGTCGCTAAACTTAGAGCAGCTCTCTTTTGTGCGTGCAGCCGACAAAAGTCCGACGTTATTAGCATGCGAATTGCCAGCGCGGCCACTTTCAGCTCTCAGCTTTAACTAATTTTTGTTTCTTTTGCATATACGTGCACATGTTTTTTATTTTTCTTTTTTTTTTGCGGAAGTACATTTGTTGAAAAAGCTTTCGTGCGATTTTTAAAAATTTTATGAGCTACCTTGATTGCGTTTTAAATTTCACTTCTTGGATATTTGTTTTCTTGGTATGTTATTTTTTTCGAAATTATTTCGTCGAATAATTAAAACCAACACAGATGCAGCTGTCAAAATAACGTTGCAATAATGTAATCAAATCGTTAACATTACGAGATGGTGTTTTGTTACTTCGAAATTTTATTTTGCGCAGTATCGATGTATTTTTCGATACAGAATGTTCATTAATGTTGATACACCTGCAGAGATGAGAATTTTGGCTCCGAAACCTGTTGAAAAATTGAAGTTAAAACCGGTTATGCAGCCTCGAGAGATCCGCCGAACATTTTTTTCGATTAATATTTCGCGTAAAAATTCGCATACTTGACAAAAAAAAAAGAAGCACGAATAATTCGAACGAACTGGGTTAGTTTTACAACTATGAAAGTAATAAGTACGATTGTTACAAAGTCGCAAAGTTTTTTTCCGAGCGCACCTCCGGGAAAAAAAATTTCCAACGCCAGAAAACCGTCCAATTCCAGAAGTTTTTAACTGAGAAATTCATGCTCTTCGATCGCGCACGACAATTATTTTTTAAACGAGAAATCCCATTAAATTTTCAAACCGAATATCGCGGATTCGTGCGGTTTGAAAACTCCATTATTTAGAGATATATACGAAGTATACATAACCGTAAACAATGCATTTGCGGCGACAGCGTCGAAATGAAATAGGGAGAAAAGAAGAACGTAGTGCGGAGTATCGATTAGAGGAGCGCGAGAGATTGAATTTGTATTTTTAGAATATAGAATTGACAGCTGGGCGCGCGCGCGCAGAAGTGAAAGGGCAGCAGTATATAGCTAGGTGGAAACGGGTCTATTTCCGATCGTGGCAAATTCGTCGCGCAACATCATAAGCATATCACATACAGGGACATAGCAGCAGCAGCAGCAGCAGCCCTGCAAGTAGGACATAGACCGAGTCGGCATTTCCGATGCATTGATTAGTCATATCCGTCCGAAGATTGTCCATTGTTTTTCGCTATCTCATCTCTATCTCCGACGCTGCCTCTCTCTCTTGATTAAATTTTCAAAGCCCCGCGCGCGCTCCGAAATGCTTCCCCTAGCAACAGAGCCATCGACGCCACCGCGCGCGCCGATCTGTATATATAGCTGCGTCGTTATGCTTTGTTCTCATCATCATTCGTATACGACGAACGACGCGTAACGAAATCGTCGTTGTCGTGTAGGTATATAACTAGGAACAAAAATGTTTTTGCCGAGTTCATTTGTATTGCCGCGTCGCATGTCGCGAGCCAAAAAAACAAAAAAAAAAACGGATAGTCCGAGAGTGGCATTGAATGGGAATCTCGCGTGTGCAGAGAAGAGAGAGCAAGAGAGGAACAAAGCCTAGGGCAAAATGAAAATTCCGCGACAGTCTTTGTGCAAAAAAAAAGAAAAAGAAATAAAAGGTGGAGGGCGAGTTGCAGGGATATGCAACGGTGTCAAATGGAAATCCATCGGGTCTCTCTTTCTCGTTTTCTCTTCCATTTCACGGCTGCGGAGTAAACTCGCGCGAGAGATCGATGCGAGGCGCGTGAGAACAGTTCTCTCGTTCTGGTGCAGTACATATCGGCCAATAATTCAAAGCCGTGGCGAGGCCTTCCGTGTATTTATATTGTGTGTACAGCTCGGAGCTCTACTCGCGGACTTTTGTTTTCGAGTCCTCGAACTCCGCGAGCCCTTTGTCTCGCTCATAGCGTGTCGCCAGACAGATTCATTTAAAGTTGCGGCTGGTCGTTATGATCGAAGCCTTGCGGTTATATACGACCTATGTCTATCGCTTCTCTCGTGTCGTTCTCTGTTATAACCAATTATAGGGTCGGATTATTTTTGTATCAGTCGATAATCCTTTTGCTAAACTTCCATTCAACTTTCATTTGTGTATTGGCAAATTCGTTTGCGGTACGGGGCGAACTAAACTCGTGATTAATATTTTCCAATCAAACTTGCCGAAACGAGATATATATGTTCACTATTATACGTGAAAGTCAATTTAACATGTAAACTTGCTTTAGAGAATCGAATCTCGCTTTTCGACTATTATAAACAAGAGTGAAAATGTTATGAAATACACGATCACAATATGCGATATGCACGCGTCCAAAAAGCAATTTCATTCGAATTTTGCCGAATAATCTCTCGCGCGCGGCTTTCCATCCGTTTCCATCGGTACACAAAACAAGCAGGGTTTACGCGCTTATTATTATTTTCGAATAAATAGACCCTCTTCACGCGCGTACGCGTGACAACAACTGCGCGCGAATCGGACGAAATTATACGACGTTTCAACACCACAATATAATGTGGTCTAACCGTGACCTAAAATTACTCGATTTAGTAAACATACGATTTTTTTTTGCGAAAAACGTCAACCGCAAACTCCGCACTTATCGTTTAACGTCACACATTCATACGTGCGTACTGCATCGTATTCCACCGAGCTTTTACCTTGAATAAGGTTTTGTGTCAAGTGAAATTGAAATGAGGGAAGTACATTAATTTTGCAAATATGTGGCCAATTCCAGATGTTAACTGCATTAATTCAGTTCGATTTTTGGCAAAAGTCAAACTTGAGGCGACGCGACGCTCGTAATTATTATATTTTCTTAATCTATAAAACTAATAGAACTTTAAAATACTAGTGCCCCTCACCGCCCAACCTTGTGACACCCTTTTTTTGTCATTAGAAGTCCTAAAATCAGTCGAAACAAAATACATAAAATTTCATGGTTTTTTTTTGGAATTTAACAAAAAAATAAACATAATAGCGTTAATCTGATTTCAGAATAGAATTTTATGGCTCAAAACATATATCGGAAACCATATTTTATTTATTATCTGCTTGAAATTCCGACGCTCGTACAGCTTTTTAAACTACAATAGTGCATAAGAACTAAAAACTAAGGTACGTGTACCTAATACCGCCATGTACTTAATACCGCCACTTGCTGGTATTCAAACGTATGCTCGCTACAGCGGTACGGAACAGTGACATTATGTTTATACTGTTAAATAATGAAAGTTCCAATGATTTAAATCATCTCCGAATCCGAAATCGGCTTTACGCAAGCAGTTTTATGCTCTGGATGCGCACATTTTCCAAATCTCTAAATTTTCAATACACGGATATATGTCATTTTAACTAGTCTAATGTGTCTAAGCATAAAATTGCGAAACACCATTCGATTCGTCTTCTTTTAAGCTTTCAAAAGCACTCATTATAAATTTTTTTAGTGCATAAATAACCCAAATGCTGCCCCAGTTACTATATTTTCATTCGATTGAAACCTAATACCGGCACTTTCAAAAATCCTATATAAACGATGGCTCAAAACTTTGTTCAAATAGAGAAACGAAAATGTAAAAGAACTCAAAAAAAAATCATTTCGATCAATTATCAAAGTAAAATGGTCAATTTCTAGTTGATTTTTTAAATCAGTGTTAATTAATAATTTTATTAAGACATTACTACATAATTTATCATATGAAAATAGCACATCTTCATGATAAATGTTGATATACCGAAAGTTACTTTTCAGTACCAAACACTATTTTCATCTGCCAAAATACTTTTTTCTTAAAATGGCGGTATTAGGTACACTCACTTTTTTACGCCAAAAATAAGTTGTTCGCTTCAAAGTTTTATAACTCTGGCTAAACTTAACCAAATTAATCGTGCGAGGCATCATTTCAAAGGGTGAACGGGCAGCTTTGAAACGAGGCCACGTACGTTGAAAAATTCGCTAGGCGTAAAAAGTTATGGTGATTTGAAATCTTAGTGGCGGTATTAGGTTCTCGTACCTTAATAAAATGGCAAATCCGGCACGTTCAATCAATTTTATCTGTTTTCGGAGCTCTAGAAGGGTTGAAATTTGGAGTAAAAAAATAATAAAATATGGTTTCCGACGTATTTTTAGCCGGAGAATTCGATTCTGAAATCCGATTAACGCTATCATCTTCTAAGTTGATGTACGTATCATCTTGCGTTTCTTACTAAATTCCAAAAAACCATAACAAACCAGAAATACTCAGATTTTCGCTTTTATCGATACCGGAGTTTCCACGGGATTTTAACAATGTCACAGGCAAAAAGGGGTATCACGTGATAGGAAAGGATGTGCCCTCGGATGGGCCAGAGTATTACGAATCTTTTAATGCCCCGTAGAACTGCGCACACCTAAAATTGAGAGTGTACCCGCAGTTTGAACATTTGAAAAAACGCTAGGCACTACTTTCGTGAAATTGGCCGTACAAATATTGAATTCTAAAACAAAAAATTATCCAATCACGCATGATTGTGTTCAAAGGGAGGAAACGTACCGAATATGCACTACGTATCTACTGAAACTTGTATAGTTATTTGTCAGGCGCGAAAACGCCGGTTGGTACGTTACACGTATACATATGAGCAATTCCACAAAAAAACTGCCATAATTCGGCACCGTTTGTCCGAATTTTCACATTAGAGGCACGCACTAACGGAAGCCATTTTTACAAACTATTTGGTGTGTAGAATCGAAAAAAAA
>JAWWMK010000032.1:1228697-1253301 GCA_035047105.1 Galeopsomyia nigrocyanea | reverse complement strand
GAGGACTTTTCCAATGTTCACGAGCATTTTCCGACACTATATACCTTCAAAAAGAAGAGGAAAAAGGTCCGGAAGCCATAGCATTAAAAAAAATTTTTCCATTCTAGACCCCAGAAAAGTGTGTTTTTTTAAGGATATCGTCATATGCATACACACACAAACACACGCTTGCAAAAACACGTTTGGCGATACGGTATATTAAAGTTGTATAGCGCAGAAGGTAGATCTCGTAAAGGCGTGCAATGTTGAATTGATAGCCGAAGCCACATGTGTATATGTGTATGTGCTTAATTGACTGTCGCAGGAGCGATCGTGTACACATCGTCCTATACGCTATGTGCTGCAGTGACGTCATTGGTGGCATCCGTTATACGCAGAAAAGAAAAGAGCCAAGGCGAACGGCATCCTCTTCATGCTGGCAACTGCTGCTGCTGCTGATCAGCGCGCATAACTGCTTTTATTAGTGCGCCAAGGTCGCACAGTCCGCCGCTGCTGCTGCAGCAGCAGCTCGCAGCAGCGCGCGGGGATAATGATCGATTTCTTCATTGAATTTCTTTCGCGCTCATTTGTTTTTTCCGCTTCCTGCTGAGCGAGCGAACGCGGCTTATATATACTATCTCGTTTAATTTCCACTTTGCCAATTCGCAACAACAGGCCAAATTGTGCTGCCAATTATCGCGCGACTATTTACGTGTTTATACCGAATAGCCGATCGTTTTATTGATTTTATACCATCCAACCGATAGCATCCAACTCTTCGCCATCCAAGCAGAGTTGACCTTGGAGGCGCTCATTTATAAATAATTTAGCTATTTCAAGACGTTTATCCCGCACTGTTTTATTGGAGGTCAAGGCCTCTTCTTCAACATAACGTTTCCGATTAATTAGCTCATCCCTTTATTCGTAATCAGAGTAAATGTCACTCGACGTACTTACGTGAGAGCATTGCAAAGTAGGCAACGTCATTATCTCTGAGAATAACGTTGACTAACGAATTGTCATTGTTTGATTTGCAGAAGGTGGATCCCGAGCTGATATTCACGAAGCAAGAGAGAATTGGAAAAGGCAGTTTCGGCGAGGTGTTCAAAGGCGTCGACAACCGGACCCAGCAGGTCGTTGCCATAAAGATCATTGACCTCGAGGAGGCCGAGGATGAGATCGAAGACATTCAGCAGGAGATTATGGTCTTGTCACAGTGCGACAGTCCCTACGTCACCAAATATTTTGGATCCTACCTCAAGGTCAGTGCCGAGCTGCTGCAACTCTCTATTATTACCTCATCCTATATAGTAGACAAACTTTCGCCGCGTTCGTTCTTTTTTTTTTTTCTTCTCACCGCCTGACAAAAAAAAAATATCTGGGTCGGGTCCTTCAGAATCCTCGCGATGACCCACGTTCGCGTGAGTCATTGCGCGAACAAAGATTGAATTCCTCTTTCGCGAGTCAGCGCAAACTTTTCAAATATATACACTTTGCAAAAACAACAAAAAAGAAAGAAAGAAAAAAGGATGCGGGCATACACCGCGCGAATAATAATTCGGCGAAGAGAATGTGTCTCGAGATTGGAAGTTTAATCGAAAAGCCTGCGAACAAACAATCGCGCGTACGTGCTTTTTTCGCGACTGTTCATTGTTGCGACCGAGGCAGGCAGGCGCGAGCGATAAAACAATTATTCTGCTCGGCCGAGTTGTGCACATATTGGCGCGTAAAACATCGAGAAGCTACTGTCAACAAGACATCTCCATATTCACCGCGACGTGTGAGAGAGAACGTGTCGGCGAATCAATAAATCCTCGATTGATGTCACATGCAAATATACTCTCGCGGGTAGGATAAATAACGCGCGGACAAAAAGAAAAAAAAAAAGAGAGAACGTTGTGTTTGCCCGAACGAAGCGGATGGCAAAGGAAGCACCGCGCGCGTGTAGGAATTAATTGCTCTCTGCAACGTGTCAATGCGTGTGTATACGCACTCGTTTCACGCCTATTTGAATTTGGAGCAAGGTTCCCGCGTGTCGTTATGAAAAATACAACGAAAAAAAAAAAATCCAGTGGTTTAATGGTTGGGTTCTGGCTCGCGTATATATAATGTAACCACGCCTCGGCGTTTTTCAACCTTTGTGGGTGCTCTATACACTCACGAATCACCAGTAATTCGCTTCTTGACGCACCGATACCTCCGCGAATCTTACGTAAAATTAAAACCGCATATTCGCGTCGATTTATTTCGCGGAAATAAAAGCTGTTTCGCGTGATAATTATTTTTTTCTTCTTGTTTTGTCGCTCCTTGTTGTCTTTTTCGACTTACTCACGCCCCAGTAACGGTGTGCCGTTATGAGTGGTGGTGCTCTTTTTGTGTGTGTGTGTGTCGTGAAAACGTAAACTTGTAAATCAGGTTTTACGACGTGAAATTCATATAAGTGATTGAAAGATTGTCCGACATGCGAGGGAAAAAAAAATTGAAGATAATTTACGTGTTTTACTCGAGTAGCCTGTCCGACAACATGCATTTTATTAAAAAATCACCGTGCCTTCTTGCAAAAGTTGAACGAAAAAAAACTCTTTTGTTTCCATTTTTTTGGCGGGTTTATATTAAAGTTACATCATAATTACGTAAACGTACTGCAGAGAAAATTTGATAGACGTGTTCAATTCCACGTCTTTTTGAAGTCTGAAAACCATTTGGCTACCCGGAATAACCGAGTTAAAATCGTACATAGACTGACACAGACAAAACGTGAAAGTTTGGAGCGCAGAAGAAAGGGAATATTGTGTAGGAATAAGTCGTGGAAAGGAAAACAATGAAATTGCGAAGCCGCAGCAGAGTCGTTGATGATGATGATGATGATGATGACACGGCGGATCTATCGGGAGAGTAGGCGGCCCACGCGAGCTGCTCTGATGTCATCTGTGCCTGCTGGCTGATTTTCTTCTCGTTTCCATTCCGCGCGCAACCAACTATTAAAAGCCGCGACCGCCGCAAAGTCGATGACAGTTATCGAAGGCGAAACTCCGGCTCTTTCTCTTCTCGTATATACGCCTGTCTATACAAATGTCCGTAATACTCGTTTCTTCTGCCATTCGACGCTATGTAGCTATGGCACACCTTAATATATTTCTCAAGCCTTTCTTCTCCTTCATACTTGCTTCATGTCTCTTTTTTCTTTACATTTCCATCTGAAAGGGTAGGTGGAGCCCGTGTTTTCAATTTTAAAAACTTGTCAATTGATTGCGTGTGGCATTACGTTAACAATTTATTTCTGAAAAATAATCTCAAGCTTGACTTACGAAATCGAAATTTTCTCTCTTTCTCTCTGGCATCGTATTATGAAAATAGTTGGTAAAGAATGGAGATGATTGAAAATTGCGGTAACTTCTTGCGGATTATAATTTTTCAGTCCGATTATAAGAGATTTCTCCTTTTTAGCATAATATTCATGACTATGATAAAATACAGCGCGTATAAGCCGATTAGCTTTCATAACTTGTTGGGAGCGAGTTATATTGGCTGCACTAATACCCTATTTATGGTCGGAAAAGATTTCACGGGACAAAAGTCGAATATACTCGTGAAAATTTTTTAAAATCTCTATCTTTGTTGGCATCATCAATCTTTCCGAGACAAATAAGGCTCTTTTGATCGAAAATTTATCGCTTCAGTAACAATGTGGCTATTTTATAATTACATCACTTTTGGAAGTAAAATCAAAGTCGAGGTAAAGCTCGGTTGCTATTATTGCGGCTGGCTCACGTATTTCAGGCTGACGTGCAAACTCTGCTGGCATCAGCTCTCGTCACTCACTCATAAGCCCTTGTGAAACCTTGGACGTGGACTAGTCTGCCTGCGTCCACCGCCTAACGCTCGTCAGATCCGAGTTGCTTTTACTTAACGAGAAAGGAGAGTAAAGCCCTGCACTTGGCTCTCTCTCTCTCGGTTTTATTATTAGAAGCTCAATTCGCTAATGGACATTCTCTCGTCGTTCCTCTCTAGAGACTCGAGAATAGAAAGGCTTCACGGGAACTCGTCAAAGCTTTTCGCGCGCGTGTAGTATAGCAGTCAGGTACAACTGTGATTGACTTTGACTCGTGCACGAGGAGGCCGACTTTTACGGATGTACAATGCTTCGCATACATAAACGCACTGCTAATAATGTTTTGATGAATCAGCGTGCGTTCTGTCTGCGCGAGAGCACTTGCAACTGAAGCGAAGGGTAAAAAAAAAGAGGCTCAATTAATGAAAATTCATGAGGGTTTTAGCATCTGAAATTCAAAGCACGAAGCTGCCTGCTGCGAAAGAGAGCCGCGGCGCCGCGACGATAAAGAGAGAAATGGCCCGTCCATCAATTATGCAGTACTCGAGAGAGAGAGCGGCGCCGACGACGAGTCGTCTAAATTTTATTGGGCGCATCTCTGCTGCCGCCGCTGCTACCTCGATTTATCGACGTTTAATGCGGCGCAAAAATCCCAACGCCACCAACACTGAGCGCCGATTAATTCCACCGCGTCGTCCATCACTCTGCCAGTGCCAGTGCTTGCGCTCTCGAAAGAGACAAAAAAAAAGTCAGTCTGTGCAGTGTGTACGTGCCGGGTGTCATTCATTATGCATGAACTTGGAAATGCGCGAATTTTTCGGACGTTTTTTCTTTCTAGCACAAGTCGTGGTCGCACATTGTTTGTCCGAGAGGTTTTTTTAGCTCTCATTATCGCACGGCTTTTTTTAATCAAATTTGTATCCGATAAAAATAGCCGTTTTTTTTTCTTCGCCATTAGAGCTGATGAGGGTTGGACAAACATCGATATAATGAAAGACGCCATTGAAGGCATCGTGTTTTAGCTCGACTTTGACGCGTTCCTTTAATCATCGGTTGCCGCTTCCGCGATCCTCTGATGGAAGAAAAACATTGAACCGCGATGAAAGCTCTACCTCCCTCCTCGACTCGAGGAAAAGCCTATTCAGACGCGAGAGGCGTGACAATCATTAAAGGAGGATTGAAGAACAAGAAGAAGAAGCCTCTTTGGAGTCGAGTCTTTTAGCTTTTGGCCTCGAAAGTTCAAGGTTCGCGTCGCGCGTCTAAGTACCTCCTCGTGAAAAAGCATCGGGCGCAAGAAAAAAGAGAAGAAAAAGAAGAAGAAGAAGGAAACACGTTTCCAGTAAACAACCCCCCTTCCAAAGTAGCCTGCCTTATCTTGGCGTTTGTAAGCATCTACGCACAGGGAGGATCCCTGAATGTTTGAGGAGCACACTGTGGAAGGCAAGGAAGGAGAATTGGGCTGGCCAATGATTAAGCAAGCTTCGGCACCGACAAAGACCTGGCCTGGCGCAGTTGAACGAACTCCTTTAGCCCGTGTTGCCACCCTCTCCTTCCTTTCGTGGTGTGGTGCCATAGGGCGCATGTGCGTGACTCCTAGATGCAGAGAGAAAGCCGCAGCTTTTAACAACGGCGTATCTGCATGAAAAATGATACTCCGTGTAGTAAGTACGTACACGCCGTAGCTCGCTGCATGCAAACTGACGCGCGACTACCGATTCAGCCGAGAGCTTTCTTTTATATTTCTGCACACCACGGCCCTGCAGACTACCAGAGATTTATGTACGTCGTATACTTTACCCTTTATTACGGTAATTATACTCGAAGAGAGATATGCATTTTGACTAAAAGCTGCTGCTGCTGCTGGCCTGTCCGTATATCTTCAATGTTACTCAGGCCTAGATAGCTTTGTGTTGTATTTTTTTCCACACACACACGAGGCAAGCAAAAAAAACAGACTTTTTTTTCCATCGATGCGCGCTAAATATAGAGCGCCGCGCAATTTTTATCGGGCCGAGCCAAGGGGAGAAAACCTTGACAAGCCTCCATCATAACAACACACGGACAACAAACACACGTATACACGCGATTATTTTGCTCGGTGAATTATGAGAGAGGCAAGAGAATAAAAAAAAAACAGCGAAATTATGGAGTTTCTCGAAAGGGACAATTTAGCGAGGAGAATTTTGCGCATCGGAAAAGATGGATGTATAGTGGAGGAAAGAAGTAAGGAATTTGTTTGGCGCGAAGTAAGCTCGTAAAACGACACGCAGTTGCAGTAAGGGCTCTCCTTCGCGATAAATATGCAGACTCACTCTCGAAAGTTTGACGATCAGCAGCAGCGCCTGCAGTTGCTTGGCGAAGCGACTCGCGCTTCTTGTTTATGCCGCTTCTTCCCCTCTCGTCTCTCAATCTCGCCTCTGCATATGCGCGCTTACTAAGACCCGCAGAGATAGAGTGCGCTTTTATGGACTTGCAGGCGGCGACTTTCCTTGTACTACTGGCGTGTCAATTTTTCAGAAACCCATAAAAAAATCGCATTTCGCTCTCCCCGCGTTACTATATCCTCTCACGCACGAACAAAGTGTCCAACGAAATTCTTTTTTTCTTTTATTTTTCTGCTGGACGAGAAGATTTGTTCGACTCTGTTGCGATGATGACTTTGCTCGCGACTTCTTCTTCTTTTTTTCTTTCTTCGACGCTATTCAAATAGCGCTAGTCGAGAGCTATTCGTGGCACGAATACGAACAATAGAAATTTCATTGTCTTACTAGTTGCTTCATTACCATCAGACAATTTAACCTTGCAAAGTCAAAGCACACGCTCGAAAATTGAAATGGATGGATAAATAATGGGGCTCGCTGAAATCATCGTCACTCTCAAAGAATTTTTGCGAAACGTTCGTTTATGTTTTTCTTTTAAGAAAAGAAATAAAAAAAAAGTTACATCTTTTGTTGAGACGTTTCATGAGTGACGCTGTCGTCACGTGTATACTTTAGTGTGAGATGGAGGAGGCGAGCGAGTAAAATAAAAGCCAAATCGTCACTAGGATATTACCGGCTAAAAAGAGGAAAAGGTCAGAAAAGAAGAAAAAATAGAAATACGTCCGTGCGTATTTTCCCGTCCATTTCCATCGGCATTACTAGTTTTATTCAGCAGCGTAGAAAAGATAACCCGTTTCATTTTCCTCGTTGCCGACTCCCTCGTCGTGGCTATGTCTGCGACACCCGGAAAGAAAATTATGGGCACTTAAATGCGCCGTTTAGCGCGCTGGGTATTTCCGAGGTATGCTTCCCCCTTCTCCTCCTCTCTGCAAGCTCTCGCGACTTCCTTATTCCGATTATCGCAATAAGAGACATCCCCCAATAACAACGACGACGACGACGAGGAAATCATTCGTGCGGCCTGATAAGAAAATAGCCAGAGAGAGAGAGAGCGAAATGGGAACGTATATGTATATATAAGTACATGTGTAACGCGACCTAAACGTAAAAACATTGACCTAAAAACGAGCGCTTGCGAGCTTGCACGCGCGCTTGTACACTTCAACTGTATAAAAGGGAAAAATAAACAAAGGCGTACTCACTCTCTCGTGTCCTTGCTCTCTTATCACCTCATTGGCTCTCTCTCTCTTTCTCTCTTTCTCAGTCCGCGAAGGCATTATTAGCAGGCCAAGCAGCACACGCCTCTGACGTAGCTGCGACCAGCATCATCTCTTTCTCTCTCTCTCTCTCTCGCGCGCGCGCGCGCGATCGCGAGACAGACAAATAAATTAACTCTCGAGTACGAACAGACGAGGGATATACATATATACGAGTGCGGAATATGCAATTAACAAGTTATATACGGGCTTGCGCGCGGCTTCGATACTATTCATATTACTATGATTGACTTTAATTGATTAAAGTGTCTACTGTTGTTAATGCTCGAGATTGTTCATATTTGCTGTTTTTTCTTTTTTTTTTTTCTATTCAACTCCAGCCTACTGTTACGCCTCGTGGTCGCCACTTCGCTTTTATCATCGTGCTGGCCTCCGCATATGTGTATACGATTTTTTTTTGGTTATTTTTAGTCCACGTGCTGATTATTTATCAACACTCTCGACTCGACCAGCATCCTGTCAATAATTCCGCCTCGAATTTCACGTCCATTCGCGCTTTTTTAAATATGTCCGATAATTAAAGACGCGCATCCTACTTTCCGCTGAAGTAGACATCGAGGTCAGCCTAGTGTCAGACCTATGCATAATACAAACATTTTCTCACGTTGTCAATCATAGTCTATCAAAACAGAGCGGCGACGCGGACGTTTTGTTTTTCGTATCCGATGAGTTATATCACCAACCGAACGTTTGTTTATCCAATGCTTTTCGAGTTTGAAAACATTCGCCTTGTTTGCAAATCGTCGACTTTAGACATGCGAACGTTATCCAGATATCGATGATGTAATCAATGCCAGCATGACGAGGTTGTGTATATGCCTATACGAGGGTGGTTATAATTATACGCCGTTGGCTATATGTGCCGGGCTACACTGCACATGTGGGCCATCGGGGATCGAAACGAAATTTCAGAGAGGTGCTATAATCGCATTAGCTTCAGTTACCGAGATTATTTTTAGCGTACACTGTGAATTTACTGCGAATTTATACGAGATACCGATTATTAGTTCACCTATAATCATTTGCCTTGGTTTTTTTATTTGCTGTTCACTTATAAAAATTATTCAGTCGATTATTTTATCTATGGAAAATTAAAATCGTTCGAGCCCGGCGGAATGAACAGGATAGAGATCAAAGCGAAGTAGCCTGTTAAGGGCACTTGCCAAGGGATAGCTGTATATTTTCCAGTCGAACAATTCGAAATGGGAGAAGGATATTCATTGAGGGTCGTTGTATGGTTGCAGGGCACAAAGTTATGGATCATCATGGAGTACCTGGGAGGCGGCTCGGCCCTGGACCTGATGAAAGCCGGCAGCTTCGAGGAGATGCACATAGCGGTGATCCTAAGGGAAGTTCTCAAAGGCCTCGACTATCTGCACAGCGAGCGCAAGCTGCACCGTGATATCAAAGGTAAAATGGATCTTTTTCATCTCAAATCTTCAAAGATAAGAAAACGACGACTCGCAATTAGCGTAATAGACCTCGTCTCGGTGCAAATAATACTCCGTTTGGCAAAAGTCGGCGATATGGAACTCTTCGTTAAACGAAACAAGATAATTCAGCCCCTTCCGTCGGCTAAATAAGCGAGCTTTCGTTGTAACCCGAGGAGAGCTTTTCTTCCCCGCGCGACTGTATAATCCAGCCCGAAAATAACGAGTTTGTTATCTGACACGAAAACTTTGTCTAAAGATAGCTCATCGCTGTGGTTGCCATCCCTTTGCGAGGAGGAACTTTAGCGTAATTAAAAGTTTGGCTTAACGAATTTGGACTTTTCACAGCGGCGAACGTTCTTCTGAGCGAGATGGGCGACGTGAAACTGGCGGACTTTGGGGTCGCGGGCCAGCTGACAAACACCACCAGCAAGAGAAACACCTTCGTCGGCACGCCTTTCTGGATGGCACCGGAAGTTATCAAGCAGTCTGCCTACGACTCCAAGGTATACACACTTTACTTCCTCTTCCTCTCTCTCTTCGTTTATTATGCACTGGAATTAAAGTTGCAATTCATGAAAGTCCACTTGACATTCAACGCCGCGACTCCTGCGCGACCAAGTTTTCCTTTGAAATTACTTTTGCAAACGTTAGCCAAAAGTTCCGTTTCATTGGATACGGCTTTGGCCTTTGTTGACGAATTTCAATATCAATGTAGATGAGAGAGAGGAGCGAGGCACGTGGCTGTCGAAAGTTGGTTGCCATTAATCGATAACTCGAGTTCCACTCGACACTTGACGTATTCGATGTGTATCGAATGAGAACGAGAATTAATAATTCTGAAGCTCTAAAGCGTCGAAAGTTTCATTTGTCACATTAGTAAACATCATTTAGCAACGGAGACATTAAAAGCTCGATGTGGTCTTTCTCGACTGAAAACGAAGTTATTTCAATGAAAGGCACGGGAATTAACACTTAATCTCTTTCGGTCGCGACAAGCAATTAGCCGCGGGGCTCACGAGAAACTGCACCGTTCGTAAGTTTGCCCAGCCGCGTGCAAAAGTTTTTAAGGAAAGCCTCTCGATCTACGCGGCTGAACGCAAGTGTAACTAACATTTTTTTCTTCTCCATACAGGCCGATATTTGGTCGCTGGGCATCACGGCGATCGAACTGGCGAAGGGCGAGCCACCGAACAGCGAGTTACACCCGATGAGGGTTCTCTTCCTCATTCCCAAGAACAATCCGCCCCAACTAACAGGCAATTACACCAAACAGTTCAAGGAGTTCGTCGAAGCGTGTCTGAATAAGGACCCGGAAAACGTAAGTGCTCACCTGCCTTTCTAGCTGTACGGCATTGACCTTGTTCCCACTATATACTTCGACCCAGTATCGGCTTTTAGAATATTATCCACATTCCGTATAACAGTTGCCGACATTAAAAGAAAATAATAACGTATCCGCAGTGGAGCTGTTCAATTCAATCCTTTATAAATGTGTCGAGTTGTCAATTTTTCTTCACCCGTGTCCTATTTCTTTTTTATTTCATTAATTTTTTTTTACTATCGACGCTAACCATTCTCATAAATTTTTTTATGAACAAATTTTTAAACAAGATAGATTAACATTATCTTTCTATATTACAGAGGCCGACAGCAAAGGAGCTGCTCAAGTTCCAGTTTATCAGAAAAGCGAAGAAGAATTCGTACCTGATTGACCTAATTGATAGGTATAAGAAGTGGAAGTCTCAGCGAAGCGAAGAGTCTGAGACGGAGAGTGAAAATTCGGACTCGTAAGTACTTTGAATCTGTTATACTAAACGAAAGATTTAATTGCGACCGAGTGCTATTGAGAACAATTACTAACATGATTCTTTTTTGTAACAATAGAGAGGAATCGAAACAAGACAGCGACATGGACGAGCCATGGATAATGACGGTGAAGGGTCCACACGGGGTCAAAGGATCCTCAGTGGTACCCATAATGTCTCAACAGGAGGAGCAACAACCGGCCTCGCTGAACCCCAGCCATACGCAAAACCACAGGCCTCAACATAATCAGCATAACCAACAGCAGCAACAGCAGCAGCAGCAACAACAACAACAACAGCAGCAGCAGCAGCCCCCCAAGCCACATGCAAACGGAGCCTCCAGATCGCCGCCTAAAGAGTCAAGTCTCAATCACTACAAAAACGACTCGAGGGAATCTTCGAGAGATGGACCAAATAAACACGCGCAGGTAACTTACATACTTTCAAGTAAAATTTCCTAATCAGCGCACTCGTTTGATCTTACTAACTTTAACAGTCTACAATCGGAAATCTTATTTGACAATCTTTCGAATAAAAAAATTATAAATTTACAGTCTCGATCACACGAATCGTCGCAAAGACCACCATCGTCGGTAGACAGCAGAGACAGCCGCGAGTATCACGACTCCAGCCGAGACTCGACTCTGAAGAGCGGAAAAGTGCAGCGTAGAGAGCGTGATTTGGAGATCGAAGAGAGGGAGCATCGAGACAGAAAAAGTAAATCAGAGGTGCCTGTAGAACATCGGTCTAGCTCGGACGAAAAGAAGCAGCAGAGACCAAGAAGCTCGCAGGAGCTCAAGCATCCACGCGCCCCTGTCCTCAATAACGTGATTTTCCCACTTTTGAACGATGTGAGCGCTTACGTCAACTGATCTTATTACTGCCAGTCGGCCAATTATTTCAGATTCATAATGGTTGCTTGAATCAATCTTTATTTTTAGTTGCAACGCAAGTATCAATATACCACGAGGGACAGTGGTGACAATAGCAATTCAAGCAGACACAGCGGAGCGTTGGATGAACTAAGAGGTGCCTTCGAAGTTGCGGAAAGAACGTCGCCCGGTATGAGCGAGAGTCTTGTTAAGGAAATTCTTAAAACGCTACTTCCTACCAACCATTCGGATGCCCGGCTTTCCATGTTGATGGAAAAAGTTATGTCGAAGTACGTATTTCGCTAGCCAACTATGAGATATTACTAATGCCAATCTAAAATTTCAATGAAAAATGAACTAATAGTTGTGCTCTTTCAGGGATACGTAGGGAAGTGAGAGAGCGAGGATTCGCAGAAGACTGTATTCGGAAAATACGCTAACACTTTAGACGATGGGTTGTGCTTTCTGGATCTACCAAGATCGTCAAGTTATTTACGATACCTGATTTGCAGTACCAGCTTCCCAAATCCTGCTGTGCGAGTCTGACGTTTGCCTTCAGGTTACCGTGATCTCGCAGGAATTTTGCGTTGCACCTGCATTTAGGTTTTCGTTGAATTTTTGCTTTGTTTTGTTCTCGAGAGTAAATGTAAAAAAGAAAAAAACTAAAACTGTGCGCAAGAAGTTACGATAACAATCAGAGATCTTTGAGCACGTAAAAGCGTTCTCAATCTCTCTTAAATCTATTTCAAACAAACTTTTCCTTTTCTATTATTTGTTAAAAGTTTGTACAATGTGGCAATTAGTCGATGGGCCAGAAAATTTGTTGACTTGTTCTTGCCTCATTGCAGAGCTATTCAAAGCTAGCGCTAGTCTCTCAATCGCCTGAAATAATTGACTATCGAAAGATTAATGAAAGAGAACGCGTATTTGTGATTTTTTCAAGATGAATTATGAAAAGTAATTATTTATTCACGTTTTATTCAAGTATTATTGTTGCAGTGCCAAATGTTTTAAATTTCTTATAGAGAAAAAGATTATTAAATTAAGACAATGGCGTTTAAAAGAAAAAAAACCTTCAGTACAAAATATCAAAAAAGAAAATTAAAAAAAAATATAAGTATGATTAAAAAAAGTAGAACATGATTGTAAAGTAAAATGAAGCTTTAGATATTAAGAGCAAAATGTATTAGCGTATGTAACATGCTTTTTAAAAAAGTAGCCATCGAATTTAAAATATCACCATATGATATTTTTCCACACGTGTAGCTCCTAGAGCTAATTATTTTTCATAATTCATAAAGACAAGAAGATGTTGAAGACTGCCTCAACCTTTTCCCTTTGCTCGTAGTAATTGAAAAGATAAGTGCCCCAGACACTAGTACTTCTTTTGAAAAAGATAGCTTCTGCAGTAATATACGTTACGGATTTTGTTTGAGAATGAGTGAAATCAGAAGTAGAAAACTCTTGGCCTCGTTGCCAGAGGCTCTGTAAATATGTATTTAGAGCGTTATAATAGAAATCTTGTTCTAATTATCGACGTGCCTGCTAAATCGTCCTGAAAGTCCGTGCTGAAAAATCGCAGGACGTATCCTGAAATAGTCAAGGGAGCAGAGTTATTAATTTTGAACAATAACTAAAAAGATGATATACAGCCAATGTTGTTACTTATAAAAATGAAAATAGTGTATACACAGAAATGCATCATAAGTGAATAAATATTTAAATATGATATTTGTTTATTTTTATTTTAGTTATATTTCACGATCAACATTTCATTTCAAACTTATTCACTTGAGTTTCAATTATTGTCAATCCAGTAGTTGTATCGAAGACAATACAATGATTACTTTTCCGCTCACTAGGCTTCATTACTTTTTCGCGTATCGCGAAAATTTCTTTGAAAAGTTGCAGGACGTCGATGCTTAAAAATCTACATTGTTTGTAAATGTAAACTAATGTATTTTATAATAATTATAATATATACATAAATAAATATATAATTCGTAGGTGGATTACTCGCGAGAGTAATGATGAAAGATAAATCGTGATATAAGAATGATAGAATTTAAAAACGGGCGAAGCGTGAGTCAATAAAGAACTTGGTGAGATTATCGGAAATAGAGCTATTATTAAAAAGAAATGAAACAACAATGTAAAGTTAAATGGAATAAGTCTAAGTAATAATTATTAGCGGCGAAAGAACGAATGGCAAATGCAAACATAAAACACAGACACATAATTAAAGGTAAAGACAAGAAAAAAAGAAGTAATTGGATTGAAATTGCTTATAAAGGATATGCGAAAATTTCATTACAAAAATTAAAGCTAAAGCATGCCAGAGTATTAGAATAATTTACGGCAACGCATTCCAATATCATTCGACCAATTAATGATAGCAAATTTACATTTATTTTTGTTACATTTGAATACAACTAATTTATAATTGAATATGAATTTCAAAAATCAATTTCACGTCGCTGCCATATTAAATCACATCAAGATGCATTGTTATATCTTAAAATTTTGCTTAATTTTTAATGACTTCGTCCGAAAAAGAAATAAATCGTTTACTTCTTTTTTATTAAACTTAAAAATATTTTAAATTACGTTAATTGTACTTGTTGTGTAATGAAAATAAAATTATTTCATAACTTGATATTTTAATATTCAATGATCCTGTCAATTTTTATTTAGTAAGAAGATTATGTTTCAGTTGTTGAATAATTACAATACAACGTTTATCATTTTTATATATTGTTAATTTTTTTTTCTGCACTGCAAAGGTTATTATTGAATTTTATTGACTCACACCGCTTATGAACAATATAATAATTTTTTGCAGTTTTCTAAAATTTCACATTAATATGCTTGAAAGTAATGTAGAAAATTTTCGGAAAGGTCTCATCTCTATAATAATTCAAATAAATATAGTGTTTTTCCTAAAAAAATAATTTCAACCGAAGAGTTTACGGTGTTTGTTTTTAATTGTTGCAAATCTGAGTTTATCAATGTACTCTAACGGTTTTTATCAAGTTCTTCTCCTTAATTTAATAAGTTGAAAAAAACATAGATTTATAAAACTCCTACAAAATACATTTTAGCTTACTAAAAAAGCATTAATCATTATTTGATTACATTGTTAGCTATTAGTTCTTTTTTCAACTCTTAAAATTTTTAAATCATTGCCTTGTAGACTTTTATGACTATACATTTTCGTAAAGTTAAAATAGAATAATTCATATGAGAATGAATATAAAAAACATTGACAAGTATCTCACTGCAGAACATTCCTTCATTCACAAAACAATAAAAAAAATGTACGAAATATATCCATTGCTTTCCGGCAGAACAGCACAAGTTCTTTTTCATGATTTCGAGTTGTCTCTTTGGAAGTTCAAAGAAAATATGTAAACTTGGCAAATTTCTTTTAAGGTCCCTCTACACATATATATAGCACACCAAAATATATACAGTAAATAGAGAAATTTGTCTCCCTGATTTCGCGTCGAGTACGTATGATAACAGGATAATAAACATATTGTTCGATAAATTAGTTTTTTAGAATTGCATTGATTCAGTTTTGGCTCGTTTCATAAAACCGAGCAATAACTTTAATTTCCATTTCACACCAAAATACAAGATAATGTGTACCTTATCTTCTGCAATGACTAACGTGAAATGCTTTAAAAATATTGCCATTATCGTTATAATCATGCACAAAAGTAACATCACTTTATCCGTATTTGAGATATTGACAATCAAGGCAAAGGTCTAAAATCAGAGTAGATGAGAATAGAAAACAATTGGTAGAATGTGATGCATAAAAAATGAATATCTTACATGGAACATAGTTGAGACAAATATTATACTAAGGTCAATCAGAATATTCTCATTACCTGTTTTTCTAGATTCGTATGGCTACAGGCCCACGAAACACAGCATCTTTTTGATTAAATTAAAATAAGGGCTGTTATAGATATCCATTACTGATGTTTTTTTGTAAACTTACAACACTAAATTAATATTAAATAATTTTTTTCGCAAATAAAAATATTTGAAAAAATATATGTATACGTGCCAAGATCAAGCTAAATTATCTACTTATAATTTCTCTATGTTAGTAAAAGGAAATTAAATATTATCGAAAAAAGCAGTGTAAACCGTAAAATAGTGTCGGCTTTTATTTTTAACTGAATAAAGCAGGTGTTAACATAAAGAAACATTATATAGTAATACTGCCTAGACAATCGTTCAAGCCTTCGTTCTACCGAGCGCTAAACTAGTTTATTATTTATTTGACCTTCGCAAGCACGCATCATAATTTGCAGCCGACGATATTATTACGCTATCGACCCCATAAGTTGAAGACAACATGCTCAACAATTATGCAAAAAAGAGAGTATTCTTTTCGACTCATTTTTCATGATTATTTATAAATTTTCTTTCTTTCATATTCTTTTTGTTGGTAAATAACATTAAAAACAGTAACATGTGCGAATTTTAGAGTCTTTTCAAAAGCTTGAGTGCCGAAATTCTTGATAAAAGGACAATGCACACGTTGTCAGCTACATATTAACTGCCTTTTTAGGCCCTTGTTCTCTATTCACTCGTTTTTACAAAAAATGAGTGAAGCTAGATAAGCGAGGAGCCCTTTGATTTGACCTAAAAATCACTTTTCCGTCTGTGCACCACCCGATATCAAGTACGTTTCTAACCACTTCTACATTGGTCCGGTCGAGTGCTATCTTCAAATTTTCCATTTTTACGTCTTCCGCAAAATAAAACGAAGGACCTTTTTTATTTCCGAATTGATTTATAATTATTCAATTTTTTTATGACCATTTATATCTCGATTTGTATCCAGCCAGTTCGATAAAAATCAATAATATCGACCTTTACCGCCCCATAACTATGCCTAAACTACTAGCAAACACGAATACAATTACTTCTACGGCTTCTATGATGTAAAATGAAGGGCCCTTTTCATTTCCGAATCGATATATAACCCTATAACCATTTTATGACCATTTATCTTCGGCTATTTCGATAAAAATCGATAATATCGACCTCTAACGCCCCACATCTATGCCTAAACTACTAGCAACCATGATTGAAATTATATCTACGGCTCCTATGACATAAAATAAAGAACCCTTTTCATTTTCGAATCGATAAATAATTATCTAATCTATTGATTTGAGTATCCTGTATTCAATTGGTAGTTTGATGAATTTTATCCGATTCATGAACTGTGCAAAATAAACAGCAGTGCATCAAGAATCATCGAAACTTGATAAATTATTTTTATTCTATAAAACCATATATCCGAATAAAATATATTGCTATAATTTTTTATATTTATTATAAAAATTTATCAAAATATATCCAATCATATTCAAGAACCACCTTTATCATTGCATTTTCATTTTAAAATTGTACAGTTTATTTCTATTTACAATATTTTTACAAGAAAAATATAATAACCAAGTATTGTCAAAACAAATACATTAAAAATACAAGAAGATATAATTCAACAGAATATAACTATGTAAGATTTGATCAAATGGATCCTCGAAGTTTTAATAACTCACTCGAAAATATTTTATGTCAATAGTAATATTCTATAATTAAGCGTCTTACAATTGACAAATACTCTAACGAATTATTACAGAATTGTATATCATTTCCAATAAAAACTTAAAAAGTATTTGGTTTATAAACTGAAAGATTTAAAATACATTAATTTATATAACTGTATATTAGTATACACATTATAAAAATCGAACCTATAATGTCTTCATAGAAAAGAATCCTCAAAATAAATTAATTTCGGAACGAAGGCCCTTGCTAAAAGTAAAACGTTTCGCTTTTGCGATTTTTAAACTCTCCAGTTAAGTTTATTCTTACAAAATACAAAACAGACTTAATTTTCAGAACGATCGATCGATATTTTCCAAAGTTATTACAATTTTGTCGAATTTTTCCGTTTCTGCTGCTATCCATTTACTACTTTTTATAAAATCGAGTTTTCTGAATGGTTCCCAGTGTGCAATCTACTTGAAACCTGAATAACCGGTGGAATAAATACCTAAGCTTTCAGAATACATGGTTCCGAGATCAATTTTTTATCTTAGTGTGTTCAAAATGGCTCGTTAATGACAAAATTTTTGCGAAGACATTCATGAATTTATGTCTTAAAAAGTATGATCTTTTTGAGAAAGTGCAAAAGGAGAAAAAGTTCTTAGAATCACTCGAAGAATAAGTGAGAATTTTTCCAGAAAGTTTAAAATTATTTTTTTGATTTTGCAATTTGTCAATTTTTGAAAAATTAAAAACTTGCTCCAAAAATTCTAAAAAAATTCAGGTGAATTCTTTGTTTGATTCTAACAACCTATTTCAACAAAAAAATTTCTCGGTGCCGCCGCTGGTATTTTTTCGTTTCGTGAAATTTCCGATAACCCTGATAACCCCGATAACCCTACTTTATTTTTCGGCGAGAAATTTATTGCACACACAAAAAAAATTTTTTTTTCGACCTTAAATATCTCGAAAAAACATCGGAGCCGTTGCCGGGTTTTTTGGTGCTGGTTTTTCCAGGGTTATCAGGGTTATCAGGGTTAGGGTTATCTTTTATTTTTGATAATTTTTGCTATAAGCTCATGGTTCTCAAGAAAAAAATTCACAAAAGTCACAAGAATGATGACGTTTGTGAATTTTTTTCTTGAGAACCATGAGCTGATAGCAAAAATTATCAAGAATAAATGACCGAATATGATCAAAGGTTGTTAAAATAAAACAATGGATTCACCTGAATTTTTTTAGCATTTTTGGAGCAAGTTTTTAATTTTTCAAAAATTGACAAATTGCAAAATCAAAAAAAAATAATTTAAAACTTTCTGGAAAAATTCTCACGTATTCTGTGAGTGATTCTAAGAACTTTTTCTTCTTTTGCACTTTCTCAAAAAGATCATACTTTTTGAGAAAAAAATTCATGAATGTCTTCGCAAAAATTTTGTCATTAACGAGCCATTTTTAACACACTAAGATAAAAAAATGATCTCGGAACCATGTATTCTGAAAGCTTAGGCATTTATTCCACCGGTTATTGAGGTTCCAAGTAGATTGCACACTGGGAACCATTCAGAAAACTCGATTTTATAAAAAAAATGAAAAAATCGTATTTTTTTTTGTTTAAACGATATATTTTCATAATTAACAACATTTTATCACATTTTCATGCCCACCATTGGAAAGAAGAGATCTTAAGCTTCAAAAATATATGTCTCTCAATTTTTTATACCTTGAATTGCATGAGTTATAATTGCAGAAAGAGTATCCAAAGGGGCATTGTCGGCGTTAACGGGTTAAGTAGGATTTAGAGCTTGAAATCAATTTGTCACAATATGCTATAACAACGATATAGCATACATAAAGCTATAAAAATATGGAGTTTAGATTTGAATTTAGCGCCCAAAAAACATAAAATTACGTTATGTCTGCTACCTAAAAATCATTTTAATTAGGTCTATTATAAGAAAGCACCTAAGTCAGTTCTATCAACGATATGTTGGCGGAAAATAAATATTTTTCTAATTCGAAAGGATTTTGTAGTATAAGGATTCAACTTTCCAGTGATGTAATTGATTTTCAGAAAAAAATTTTATTCACTTTATCAGATAACTTTGTAAAGTGTAAAAAACGGATTTCCCACACTTTTTTTTTCTCGTGCACACGTTGCTCGCTGAATACTTGCATTTAGTTTGTCAAATCGTAAAGCGGCAATTTTCCATGAAAAAATAAAATTTGTGCTCAAACTATCTTAATGAAATTTGAAAACTATTATCATTACAATGTCTTTTAACTATCAATTCTTTTATGTCGTAGGTGATCTTCCTGTGAGAAAAAAAGCTAAATACAAAGATAACGTTAAGGAAAATAATATGATGGAAGACTTTTGCAGAACGAAATACTCTAATAGAGACAAGATTAAGGCAAACAACAAGATAAGATCAGTACAATCTAAAAGTGGAGCTAAAGACCTAGAACTTGAATCTACATTTAACGACAAGAAAGAAAATAAAAATAAAGTCAAAGGATGTAATCTTAAAAGTAAATATATGCCTAAGGACAATTACAGTACATATGAAAATATAAATAAAGAACTTAATTCACATATTACATACGGAAGTATCAAGAAAAGTGAAATTAAAGACAAAAAAATAGTCAAGAATAATGGGAAAACAAACAAAGTTATACAAGAACAAAAGAAAAATGAAAGTGAGGACGAATGCGATGAATATGAAGATGATAATGAAGATCAAGACGATGGATTTAATGTAGATAGTACAAAGGATGATTACATGTATGATACTGATTCAGATGACGAAGATTATGAGCTTGAAGATGAAGATGATGAGTATGTATCAAGAAAGTGATGACGATGAAGGACACGAAGGAAGTGGTCGTAAAGAAAATGTAAATAGTGACAAGAATGAAAATAGTGATGATAAAGATGATGAAGATGAGTGCAGCTCGATTGATGATCAAGTTCCTAACCGGAGATCTTCGGACGCCAATCATTCTTATGATAAAACACCACCAAAATCCAGTATAGAATTCAGAAGTAAGGGCTCATCCAAAAATTGCTTCATCATCGGAGGGTGGCGTACATTATTATAAGACAAACTATTGTTGCTATTGTGATAAACCATTCACTAGAATTGACCGACATCTTACTCGTATGCATGGTGATAAAGTTACTGTTGTTAAAATAAAGGGTGCGGACCCAGGATCTAAATTTAGGAGAGAGCATCTTGATTTATTAAGAAATATTGGTAATGAACGCTTTAATAAAGATGAAGTCCGAAATCCTGAAAATTGGATTGTCAAACGAAGATTGGCTAAGAATATTGGAATACCCATTCCTCATCTCAAGAACAAGAAACAAAAAGAAAAAGAGAAAGAAAAAAAAAGGCAAAGTACATCTGACAGAACTAGACGGCACCAGCAAACTAAAAAGAACAAAAAACATTAAAAAAAATACAGACAATGAAAATTTGTTAATCGATCACAAGTATTTTAACCTGCAAAAACGCATGATATGTCCAGTATGCAGAGGCTATTTTTCGGTAAACACCTATTCTAGTCATTTTTCTCGTCAGCATCAAGACATGAAGTGCTCTAACACAAGGACACTCTTAGCAGCCGCTCAAAGGGAATTGAATGACTATCACCCTGATGCTTCCCCAGATCTCATTAGATACGTCCTACCTTATTTTAGAGAAGACGTAGTCGGTATCGCATGCCGATATGATTCTCTCATTATAGCCTACGGCAATAAGTTCACAGAACAGTATGACCTCGAAGAACAGGCAGAATTAATTAGAGGTCACATGAGGTTATTCGCTAAAGTTTTATTAGCGATGAATGAAATTGATGGCTCGATCAAAAATCTTGAGCAAGCAATTCATCCTCAATTTTTCAAAATATTTCTACAAGCTGCTAAGATTATCTGTAAATACGATTCGAAATCGAAAACTCTGGGAATTCCGTACAATGGACACGCGATTCGTGTTTTATGGAATCGACTACAAGTTATGTTGAGAGGAAAGTACAGTGAAATCAGAGACACCGAACAAAGAAGAGTTAAGAAAGAAAACGTGAGTGATTATTTCGACTCGTTTAAAGATCAGTACTTACCTGTTCTGGGTTCGAAAGCCACGAGGACACAAAATGAACAGCGAAGGGAAAAATCTATTCGTAAAAATATCATCAAACAAAAAGATTCTGCTATTTATAACGAATTCTTAACCCAACAAATTGAAAAATGCATGCAAAAATTAAAGAATCATTTCAGTATAGAAGTGTACTACGAACTCATGGGGTATCAGTTAGTAAAACTCATGATTTTCAATGGCCGCCGCCCTGGCGAAACCGAACGTACGAGGCTTCGTAGCTTCATTAATCGTTTAGATGTTGATGAAAATGATGATTATTTTCAGGCTCTCAATCCATCTGAAAAAGCTCAAGCTACTAAGTACTCCGTTATAATCGGACAAGGAAAAAGAATCGACGATATTGGCTGCACGATTTATCTCACACCAGAAGACGTAGCTGTTTTAACGTATTTAAGACGAAACAGAAAGGCTGCAAAAATCGATTCAGATAACAGATACTTATTTGCTATTGCTAATAGCCCTGGCAATAAACGGATGAAATTTATGAGAGCTAATCGCATAAACAGAAAACTAGTTGAATTGTGCGATGAAAAATACAAGAAATTGAACAATCCAGAGCTCATGGAGTGCCACTTATAATCGTAAAACATTAGCCACTGAATTTTCTGTCAAAGGCAACGAAAAAAGTTTGCAAGTCATGGCTAAACATCTTGCCCATACAGACTCTATTCACGTAAGCCACTATCGCCAAGCAACAATCAAACACGGTGTGCAATTGACCTCTCTTCTCGAGAAAAGAACAGAAATGCCAGAGACAGGTAAGCTTATCACTCATTATTACTCAAACTCACTTAATCCTATTATTATTCAAAACACTTTTTATATCCTATTATGACTGTCCTAACGTCTGCGAGCTTCAAAGGAAGTTTCTCCTTAACAAATAGAGATCTCACTGCTCGTAAAACACAAACAATAATAAAAAAACAACCATGAAATAAATCATCTCTACGTCTTCTATGACGTAAAATGAAGGACCCTTTTTATTCCTGAATCGGTATATAACTATTCGACATTTTTATGACCATTTATATTCGGCTATTTAGATAAAAATCGATAATATCGACCTCTAGCGGCCCACATCTATACCTATACTACTAACAACCATGAAATAAATTATATCTACGTCTTCTATGACGTAAAATGAAGGACCCTTTTTCTCCCCGAATCGATATATAACTATTCAACCTTTTTATGACCATTTATATCGGCTATTTCGATAAAAATCGATAATATCGATCTCTAACGCCCCATATCTATACCTAAACTACTAACAACCATGAAATAAATCATCCCTACGTCTTCTATGACGTAAAATGAAGGAAATTCTATTTTTATTAGAAAATTTATATATCGCTTCCAACCAAAACTTATAAAAATCACACCTAAAAAGTTTTCTTATGAAAGAACCTTAGATAATTTAATAATTTATCTGTATTAATTTATTAAAATTAGTATTGAAACGAGGGCCCTTGCGAAAAAAAAAAACGTTTCGCTTTTGCGATTTTTTACTATGCTTTATCGAGATAAGCGTGAGAATTTACCTCCCGCTTACGTGCGATTCCTTTGCAATACTAAGTATTTGTAATCATGAGTTTATTTCTCTCGTGTCTTTTTCCTGAAAATTCGCGATCGAGGTGGTCACATTTAAATAAATTTAAATTTTCGAAATATATTTTCAATTATTACACAAAAGGCATTGGGAATAATTATTAGATAGGTTGATTTTAAAAATATCCTTTTTAACTCTATGTAAACCTAATCAGTGATGCATTTCACTTTTCTGATCTATACAATAAATCAAAGACATTTTAGATCTGCTGAATATATAAATTACACTGCTGAATATATGTATTTCTATACGGATAACTGGAGATTAATTGCTAATCGTATGCCCAACTCACTTCGTTGGCTTCTTCAGAATTATTTTATTGGTTGAAGTTTGCTTTTATAGTATAATATACACCCATTACAATCTAAAAATTTCTTTGCGAACTTGAAAGCTATAGGAGTGAACTTGAATTCAGATTTCCTGTAAAAAAAAAAGCGCGGAAAGAAAAAAATTGTGCTACCATAATAACATTATAAAGCTAAGCTTCCATATAAATTATTTACATTACAATTGCAATAGCGACGCTATCTTCGCTACAAAATTTCTAGAAAGTAGTAAAACTGTTGTATTGGGATTAGCGGTCGGGAAAACATGGCTGTCGACAAGTAGGATGGAATACATTGCAAGCATAGGGAGCTGAAAAACAAAAAAATTTTTGCAATTTTTTTTCCAATGAAAAAATTCTAAAAAAAAGACGAACAAATTTGTTTCAATGAATTTTTCCCAAAAAGTTCAAAATTTCAAACTGCAGTTGAAAAACACCGGCTCAGCTCCCTATGCTCGCAATGTATTCCATCCTCTTTGTCTACAGCCGTTGTTGTCACGCGACCGCCAATCCCAATAGCTGTACATAACTGAAGTTATAGTAGTTCCATTATTACCGCTTGACGAAGGCCAGCCTTCTCAATTAGTTTTCTTTTCTATTTTATTTTATTTTTCTCAAAAATACATAAAATTCAAAGTAAAGATAAAAGGTAAGGGAAATACATATTCAAGTCTGTGGCGTACGTTTTCTCTCTCTCAACATCTGCTTGGCAGAAGGTATAACTCAAACTTTCTCCAAGTACGTACAATAAATTTAGATGTTTGTTTCTCGGCGCGCCGTCGCGCCGAGCCCTTTTTATGATCAACCGTAATAAAGTTCGATTGCCCGGCGCGCGCGGCTGATGCGCCCGCAGAGAGAAAATCTACGCCCGTTTTTCACTAATTACCATTGGTCCTCGGCTACCCTTCCCACGGACCTCGTGGGTGGGACTTGCCTTCCCCCAATGTCCGAAAGAAGCATCCTCGCCGAGGACTGAGCTGTCAATTGACACTCTCGTTTGAACTTGCGACTAGCCACGAGCCCGGCCTTCTGCCAGCTGCGCTGTCGCGTCCGCCGAGTCCAAGTGACTAACGATTCACTTTTATAACTGTCTTGTAGTAGTTAGTCTATCTCTGAATAAATTGCATTTACCTTTTATACGTTTGAACTCTATATCTTGCTACAGTATTATTTCACCCGCTACCGCACCTCAAATTGGTGACCCCGACGTGATTTGAATGCAACCTTCCATGGAGTCATGCTCATCCTGCATTCCCTGTCCTAACAATCCTACCGCTTACGCCTTCACAGCTATGTGCTCTCACCTTTCGTGACTTAAAGCTACCGCTTTGTCACTGGTGGGGGAGTACTGTGG
>JAWWMK010000032.1:1214840-1228597 GCA_035047105.1 Galeopsomyia nigrocyanea | reverse complement strand
AGCGGTCTTAGAAGCCGAGAAATCAATATTTGAAGAAATGCCGTTTTTCGCCTATTTTCAGTGAGAAAAGCCCATTTAATTATAATGGGAAAATGCCGAAAAAGTAGTTCATGCAGACGAGCATTTTCCAATGTTCACGAGCATTTTCCGACACTATAGGTATACCTTCAAAAAGAAGAGGAAAAAGGTCCGGAAGCCTTAGCATCAAAAAAAATTTCTGCCATTCTAGACCCCAGAAAAGTGTTTTTTTTTTTAAGGATTTCGTCATATACGAAATGCTATTATGAATTCTCACTCGTTCGCGGGCGGAGAGGTTTTCCACTGAACGATGATTGTGCGCGCGCGACGCTTTATTCAACGTCGAAACAATTAATTAACCGTTGCGCTGTGCCCCACCCAATCATCATTTCCATAATTGAAATTCATGAATCATACCGCACGCGCGTTACGCAATTACAAGCGCTTGATATATTCATCCACGAGGTGTAAAATTTGCAATTCGACGTGGGGCAATTTTAAATATCGACGAGAGGAAATAAAAAAAAAAAATAAATAAAACGAGAGTAATCGACGTCGTTGAAGCCTCATCGAGCTCAAGCTCTCATAGTCAATTTGGCCCTGGGATATAAGGCGCAAAGCCGCACACGGCTCGCGGAGACATTATTGCAGCGCGTGCCTCAGCTGCCAAGTAGCTGCATTACATCACCGGGGAAATAGTCGCGTGATAATGCTTGAGAAGAGAGTTAGATACTTTAAAGCTCGACCGCCGCCGCCAGGCGAGCTTGCGCCGATAAGAACGAAAATAGTTATCTACCTCGCGAGCGACTATCGTTATGAATTATAATTATCATTATCGAGTTGGGCCCCGTCGAGTGCACACTTGCCCGATGATGGATTTGCCGAGCGCTTGCGCGTAATTAGATTTTGTTCTCTCTCGAGAGCTGAGCAGTGCATTGCACTTTGCAGGCCAAGTGCCGCTGCCGTTCGTATATATACGAGGATGAACCGGAAGCGCGGGCTAGGGTGTAGTAGTTGGCCCGAGGCGGACTTTGTGCTGCTGGAGAAAACGACGACGACGAGCACTACTCGAGTGGAAGAAGGACCAATGCAGCAACTCGACTAAGGACTATACCGAGCTGAGCAAGGGGTTGAAAAGCGATGCCGCGCCTCAAGTGCAAAATCGAGTTTGCAGTTGGGCCAGTGAATGGATTTTGCGCGAGTGACTGAGTGCGATCGAGGAATAAAAAGAAGAAAAAAAGACGAGAGAGAGTGCGAAAGATGATGGACGAGAAGCAGAGCAAGTTAGGCTTTGGCGAGTCGACGGCGACGGCGGCGAGGCCGAAGATCGAGATAGTGAGAGTGCCGTCGATGGAGCGCACGGGCTTCAGGCCACTGGACGGCGTCCAGCTGAGGGCGGCCTACAGCCACGTGCGCATCGGCACCTATTGCCCCGAGCCCGAACTCACTAATTGCCACAGCCCGGCTCACAGATCAGCGCAAGACGACAAACCGCCCACCGAGCAGTCGAAGAAATACAAAAAGTGCGTCCTTAATTACCATCTCTAATATATAGACGTCAATGTCGTACTAAAGCAAATGATGACGGTGTGTTTCAGGAACTTGGGACCAGTATCAAGACTGCTTAGACGTCGTCATCATGCGACAAGCCTTGCAACTAAATCCTGTGATAACATTTATAGCGTCAATAAGACTAACAGCTTCTTTGAGTGGAAACATGGTCGTAGTGGCCAAGGTACACTTTTCGCACTTTTTTCATTTGTTAACGTCTTCGTAATTTTTCCAATTCATTCCTCAATTTCAGTTTATTCAATTTTCATGAATTTTGAATGACTCTTTCTCATTTGCAGATCGACAAAGTAACAGTTTGGATTGGCGCCTTGGAAGAAGAATAGATAAGAATTCAAGTAATTTAGAATTTCGAAAAGCATCTCGTAGTGCTGAACAGTTGTCTAGAAACAGCACCTTACAAACTCCTAGTACAAAGTAATTATTTCACAAAAAAGCACCAGCAATCAATACTACTTTAAAGATTGAAAAATACTCGATTGTAAAAATAAATATGTTTAAAAATCAGGTCGAAAATCGTCTCGCTGTTAAAGCGTCTGTCACCTCGGCTACCCCGACCAAACAGCAAAAATTCGCTGCCATCGTCGCCGAGTATCTGCCCGTGGGTGCAAGTCGAGTACTCGAACACCGACGCCACCGACGGAACTGGAAACAACGACCAACAGCAGCAGTCGACCCAAGAGACTGATTATAGTTTTCAACGCGAGCTTCAGCTCAACGAGATGCGCAAGAGGGCCATCAAAGCTTCCAACTCGAGAGTGAGTATAGCACACCCGGCTCTACAATTGTGTATACCCTTTTGACCTCCGATATCTATTAGTCAAGTCAATTACACTGCGAGTTTTTTTTTCTTTGAACTCAATAACTTGCTTGCTTTCTTGAGATCTATCTGTTTTGTTCGAGAGGCAATTATTCAAATTGTTCGAGAGGCAATTATTCAAATTCATTTTCTTTTGTTATACATTCTATATTTACATTGGCATTTACTTTTTGCATACTTATTCTACAGCAGAATTTCTTGCTAGATCAATAAAATAACGTACAGTAGTGCTCAAAATTATAAGGCACCCCACTTCTCCATTTAAAAAGCACATGAAAATTCTTGCTCATCTTTGATCACTTCGCCACTTTGCGAAAATAATCCGTACACAAATTTGGAAAGAAGCATTTTGTAGCTCTCTTCAAACCCTTTAAAAAAACACTCATCAAAATTTTTTTTCTTGAATTTTAACGGAACTAGGAGCATTCCAAGTATTGCAAAATTGCTAAAAATCACTATAAATAGGCATTTTTATAAGATTTTAATTAAACACTTTTGCTAGAACTGGAATGCTCTTAGCTCCGTTAAAAATCAAGAAAAAAAATTTTGATGAGTTTTTTTTTGGGTTTGAAGAGAGCTACAAAATGCTTCTTTCCAAATTTGTGCACGAATTTTTTTCGCAAAATGTCAACAGATCAAAGATGAGCAAGAATTTTCACTTGCTTTCATAGGATTTTAATAGGATTTTGAGAATGTTTTCTAAAATTGGAATGCTTCTGGTTGCGCTAGAATTTAAAGGAAAAAATTTATAATCAGTGTTTTTTGAGGGATCAAAGATGAGCAAGAATTTTCATGTGCTTTTTAAATGGAGGAGTGGGGTGCCTTATAATTTTGAGCACTACTGTATATCTTTCTATTCTATTTTTACTCCGATGGAGAATATTTTTATTAAGTGGTTTATGTAAACTCGAACGATCGAAGAAAACTTGAAACTTTATAATTATCATAGCTTACATACATTATGCAATACTTATTATACACCTTGAAGCAGAAAATCTTCAAAAATTTCATAACAAAACTATGCGATCAACAATCAGTTACCAATAAAAATATGGTATTTGTCAATTTTATTGAACCTAACTCAAATTTAACTGGTCAATAAGAAATATATATATGTTTATTCTGCAGCAAGAACTAGCCAATGATGCTGCGGCAGTATCCAAAGAAAAAAGAAGTCCTCGCTCTTGCGCACAATCCAATGTACATATCCAAGAAAAACAGGACAAATCGAATCCAAATATCCGAGAGTAAGCCAAAATCAATTCGTTTCTCGTATTTCTCCTATACATTTTCATGTTTTTATTATTATAGCTGTCTCTTTTTGTCGTCCGACTTTTTTCACCACTTATATTCCCATAAAACTACCACAATTCAACTAACAATTACTAATAAAGATTTTATTTGTTTGAAATTACAACTATTTATGTATTTCTATTACTTATAAAACCATCGTAGATTAGACTAATTCCTCCACAAAAACTTATACTAATTGCACTTGCTTGCCAACAAAGTATACACTATATAGCATGAACAAATTCAATTTGAATGATAATTTAAAAACTCCGTTTCATATGAGTGTGTGCGTGAATTGAAAAAGTAAAAAATGACACGAACAAATAAAGATATAGCGGTTTTAAGCGTTTAAACGAGATTAGAACTGGTTTAATAAAAAGAAAAAAATTAATTTGATCCTGCGTGTTCTCCCAATTCCCCCGGTTAATCAAGCGTGGAATCCAGATAGCAGGCAAATGAAAGCAGAGCAGAGCAACGAGACAGCGAGAAAGAGAGGGCGAAACAATTAGAGCCGTTGTCTGCTCGCTCGGCATGAATATCAAGCGTATAGTAGTAGAAAGCTGCTGCTCGCGAAAGCTAAAAATAAAAAAAAAAATGAAGTAAACAACACATATGAGCGAGATAAATAACGGAAACTGCGGAGAAACCTGTGAAATATATTAGCCAATGTACGTCCGAGCGAACGTGGCTCTCAACGCGTGTATCGCGTCCATGAGTGAATGCGCGACCGCGCTGGCTGCTGTCCATTCAACACTCGCTGCTCGCTGTGTGTGTGTGCGTGATCAATGAAAAGCTCAACAAGCAACGCAGCGGCGCGCACAGCCGCCCGCGAGAGCTTGCAGCCTCTTCCGGTCGCTTTCTCTCTCTCTCTCATGCTCGTGTGCATGTGTGCGTGTGCCCGATCGATGCCAACTTGCGTGTGTATGCGCGACTGCAGATATATCTAACAGTCTGCAAATGCCGACTCCTCGTGACCTTTCCTCCTGCTGTGATTTTTGCTCTGCGCACTTTTTGCGCGAGAAACAATCTGACGCTCGGAACGAACGAAAAAAAAAAAGCAATATTGCGATGTTGCTTTCAAAGGCGACTCTTGATTTAAGCGAGATATTAAAAAATGAATTTGAATTGCTAATTTCATTCGCTTTTTTTTTTGCAGGTCTGAAACATTGAAATCAACACGCAAAAGTTCGCGCACGTTATCTTTAGCCTGTTTGAATAATAATTTAACTTGTATATAACTGCAGCCAGATTCACGAAAGTGTTAAGGCTGTTAATATCCTCACTTTTTTTATGCACGGAGCTTAAGTTTTTTCTTGCGCTGCAAAAAAAAATTATAATCAAAGTTGCTACATTGTGAGGGTGTAAAGTCAAGATAAAACTCCGACACCTAGACGATTTACTTCTTTTTGCTGTTAAAAACAATTTGTTTTTCTATTTTAATCTAATAAAATTGCTATAGACTGAATTAATTAGGGGTAAGGGGAGTGCATAGTAATTAGAGACACATAGCTTAGATAAACGATCATAAATACTGATGAATTTTATTAATACGAAGACTATATTACATGCCAATCGCACGAAAATTCTTAGTGCTTTTAGACAAAATGCCAATCACTGCTCGCTGCCCTCGTATCAGTTACTATACAAATTTAATTTAAAAAGAAAAACAATAATATTAATACTAATAATAATAATCATAATAATTAATAATAATTAAGGGAACCGAGCGGAGCTTATTCCATGCGCGCGCAACATCGTATATCGTCGTCATCGTCGACTTTTTTTTAGCAACCAAATGACAAAAATCAAAATAGTTTAAACATATATTTTTTTATACATTTATATATCATCTCACTGTTGTCTTGTCTCGATTTGTGGCGGCTGCGATGATCTCACTCCAAATACGTGCAGACGAGGTTGTAGAAGTAGCCGCGGACGTAGTGGTTGATGTATCTGTGCACGCGGCAGGTGCCGACAGTCTTGTAAACGAGGCAGAGGTGATTGTCCTTGGACGGCACGTGAATCAGCGCCGCGTCCTCCTCGCGCTGGTCCACGTAGTCTATGCTCTCCTTGTCTAATTGACCGGTGTTGAATTGCATGATCACGTCGAGCGAGCCCGGCTCCCCGATTTCGTCCTCCTCCTGCGCGCAAGCTCCCCCCGCGCCGCTCGCTTGGCCCGTGTTGACGTCGTCATCGGCAGCGTCCTCCTGCTCCGAGCACTCGAACGAGGCGTCCAGAGGATCGGAAAGGTAGTCGCCGATGTCCGACACGTCCGAGTCGTCGTCGGTGTCCGAGTTCCTGCGCTCGCGCTCGGCCTTCGCCGGGGACGACAGTTGCTGCGAGGCAGCCGCGGCAGCGCCTCTCTTCTTCTTGGGCGTCTTCTCCTTGGGTCGAGCTCGCCTCCTCGCCGCCGCCGCCGCCACCTCCTCTTCCTCGAACTCGTCGTCGTCGCCCTGGCTGCTCGGAGGCGTGTTGCAGCCCGTCTCCTCTCTCACGCTCTTCTCGCTCGCCTCGTACTCCTCGATATAATTGTTCTGTAGTCGCGACAGCTTGGTCTTCGCCGGGGATGAGCTTTCTCCTCCGACGCATACAGCCGCCGCCGCCGCCTCGTAATCGCACTTGCTCGTATTGGCCACAGTCCGCTTGTCACTACTAGCCACGGTATCGACATTGCTATCCTCGTTATTGTACTTCTCGCTGATCAACGTGTAACAGCCTTTGGACCATCTCTGCAGTTCGATCGTTACCCGCGGATTCATCGCTTCCGTCTCCGGAACCAGATCCAATTCCGTGTAGTTCTTCAACAATTGAAAGACAGTGATCGACTTGAATATTCGGCAAAAATCAGCCATCGTTTCCGGCAAACTGTCCTCGTCTGCCACCTCGTAGTTGCGAACGTCCGCCGGGCCTACCCTCTTCCACTTGATGTCGGCAGATTGAATTTCCTCCGACAATCTCTCGTACACGTTTTCCTTCAAGAAATTGGATAAAAATGTAAAAGAATCTTGTTCGACATCCTCCTGAATCTCCTTCATTATTCCTGGATATAAGTAATTCTTTGATATCCACTGACTTAAATCTACTTCAGTATTTTCAGGCTCAACGTAGTTAATCACTGGCTCTGGTCGTTGTACTTTTTCCGATTGCACAACTGGACCGTGAAACCAGCCATTGATACTCCATCTAGATTTTTCAGGTGACATCACCTCTGCCACCTGGTGATAAGAGTTATTTACAACTTCAAACATTACCAGAGAGTTATATTCAGGTATTATCGATTTCACCACATTCCTGGGCAGACCATCTTCGTCTGTGTCAAACAGGTCTAAAGCACCTCCATCTTCCTCCGTCCAATTTTTCGACAGGTACAAAATGAAGGCAATCTTCCGATCACCCAAATTATCATCATGGCAAAGCAGGTAATCAGTATCGCAGTAACAAGAACTCGACATAGATATTGTCTCGTTCAAAACAATCTTTGTGTTCTTCTGCATCCAATCCGATAGGTTTGTTTGGAAAGTATGATACAAGGTTTTTATATTATTGCTATCTGCCTTCACCAAGTCATTCGACTGTTCAAACTGATACAGATCAATGCTGTTCCTTCGAGTCTTTACGTCTATCAATTCATTCTTCAGTTCCTCCATGAAATCTTCACTTTTCAGAAAATTTGAAATCTTGCACACTCGAAAGGGCTCAGCTATGATTTCTATGTTAGAATTCTTGAATGCGGTGCTGCCATGCCAATGTTTACAAAATATCTCCTGAAATTCTGGTTCGAAGATGTGCTCCGAAATAATGGAATGTTTGAATTTCTTGGTCGTTGGCTCTCCGTATGCCATGGTCTTGCTTCTGCTACAGCCTTGTTTAACCAGAAATTGTTTACTTTCAATATACGCTCAAAAACTACAAAATATGTGGTTGACGCAATGTGGCCTTTGGTTTTCTGCGTTGATTTAGAATGTACGTTCAGTTCTTCAGGAGCCAGTTGACTGCTGTTGTCAATATCACATTCAGTTTAGTGGCAATGCTGTGCATCAATGCCTTAAAGTCTTATAATAAAATCAATTAATTTCAGTCAATCTAGAAAATTGTGCTTCTCTTATTTCCAGTTACTTACTCAAAAAAACAAATTTCTTCTAGTCAGTCAATCCTCTCAGATAAATAAACAGCCTAATTGTTGCACGTGCTCGACCTATCAGAGACTTGCAATATTTTTATTTTTCAAGCCAAATTCAAATTTAGCGCCAGTTGCATGAGCCCCGGAAACGTGGTAGCAGTAGACAATTTTTTTCCGTACGTCGATTATCCTTCGAAAATCGCGACAACGTGCTCTCACCTTGCGAATCGTTTGAATCTTCAAAGTTGACGTAAATGCTCTTCAATTATGAAAATAGCGAAAATAACTGTTCTAAATTGATGCACCACTGGTTGTTTAGGAGCAAGCTCGGCATTTATCAGTTCATAGAAAATCAAGTGTGGCGGCCCACGTGGTCGGCTCGCTGCTGCTCACCTCGTGTTTGCGTTTGGAAATGAGGTTGTCTGCAATAACATCGCGAGTTTCAGCGACTTAAAATCACTCTTACGACGCGAAAAAGCGCCTGCAGACGGAGTGGCAATTGACGTAGATAATTTTTAAAGAGACTCACCTGAGAGGTGTGCACGTCGCGTGTTGTTTTTTTTTTTTAAAGAGAGGCTCAATCGTGCCGCTGCTCCATGTCGCGCAGTAGTCGAGGCAGTAGTTCTGTAGCTAGTGCGCCCGGCGGCCGAGCAGAGCGGAGCGAGCACCTATCTACTGCTTGCTTCGAAAACATCGATCCGGCAAAGTCGCCTCGGCCAGTCACGTAACACTCGACTCGCGGTGCCCCGAGTTCCGCCGCACCCACGTGCTCGTTTGTAAATAACCATGCGCTCCGACTTTTCTCGTGCTTTTTCGCTACTTTTCGCGTTGTTTCAACCTTCCCCAGGCCGAAGTAAAAGCCTAAAGCGTTGGAAAGCTTGTATAGAACATGTGACAAAACTTTGTTGCAAAATTGCATCACACAAATTTTTGCGCAATGTCCATTGCACGGTCTCTTACCCTCGTAGTTCACCGGAAATTTATATATAGTGCACTTGCAGCGAAACCATCAGGAAGGTGCCGCGAGCCGTATGATCGTACGATCCTGAACCACGTATATGTATACGCAGATGTGTACGAATAACATGCTGCTGCCTGTTTGTATCCAAATTATACCTATACACATATATGGATTATTACCGTTGCTTGAGAAACGTGCTCTCACTTCTCGACTCGTTATATGTGCAGAATTTATTCGTTTGTTTTTACTAAATCCCCGACTACTCTGAAAACAGGAAATATAATATATATCTCAGTACCGATATTTTATGCACAAGTTTTTCTATTTTCTGGAGCATGATTAAATGATTTATTCACGCTACATCGTTTTCTAATGTAAATCCAATCGATAAGCTCGACTATATAGTGTCAATTTGACACGCAAAGCGCTAAATTTTTCGATTTTGATGAAGTATACTTATAATGATAACTGTGCAACGGAAGTTTTTTTTTTAATTTTTCATTTAATGAAAAATATAGTTGCGTGAGGATACCAAGTGCAATTATCCTGAATACTCGATAGAACTGCTGCTCTATAGAGCTGCGTTCTGCGTAAAGCTCGTATGCGTGGCAACGTAATTTATTTTTACGTGCGCGCGTAATGATGATCGTAATGAGTTTAGCCTTGAAAAGTAGAACAGCCGTCTCGACAGCCGTCAAATAAAAATCTGACCCCATTGGCTTTAGAATAGGTACATAATAGGGTGACATAATGCGCGTTCGTATGTAGGAGACATGTGGTGTCGCGAACCCTCTTTCGCGCGTTGAAAAGCCGCGCGCTATACCTACTCGACTCTCGGGTGAGATATGATTGGTCGTGGTGACCAACAGCTGCTTGCTCATGCCTGCAGGGTGCAGGCTCGCAACTCGCGTTCGATTTGAGCGAATGCTCGCGAGAGCGCGCTCACGGTGTCAGTACACTGTAACCAACCAACACAACACGCACACCAGCACGACCACGACGACGGCACAGCCCGATCCTCGCGGCGAGCAGCAGCGCAGCGGGAACTGGAACTGCTGAGCCGATTGTCGAGAGAGAGAAAAAGAGAGAGAGAGACTATCGAGTAAGTTGCCGCGGCCTACGAGAGTCGAGTCCAGTGCGCCACAGGCAACAGAGCACACGGCAATATGGCTGTTCGGGCCCGCTGCTACTGCTGCTGACGATTGTTGTGTGTCGTGCCCCGTCCAGTGTGCTAGTTGTCGCGAATAATCCGGCACACCCTCGGCCACCCAAATTGCCCGTGTCAAGTGCGAGAGCGACGTGCACCCCCGCGCGCCACCAATTAGCCGCGTATAATTCGTCGAGCGCCCTTGGCAGTTCGCGAAGACGCGCACCGCCGACCCTGGCCAACAGCAGCATCCACTGCCAGGATTACAGACAGTCCCGGTTGAGGTTCACACGTGAGTACCCATATCATCTCGCTTACACTCGATGGTTAAGACCAACAACAATTGGACGCACGCCAGACAGCCTATTACCTTGTATGCCCTAGACAGCTCCGCTTATTTTACAACCTACCCGATAACCTCTCTTTCTCTTTCTCTCTCTCTCTCTCTCTCTATCACGCAGTCTCGCACGGCACACAAGCGAATGAAAATTCGGTTCACTTGCATCCTGATCGTTAAGTTTCTCATTAGTGTGCGATATAAGAAAGTGCCAAGGAGTTGACATCCTTTCACAGGAGAGCTATAGCCGACGACGACAGCCTCACCTTATCCGTCTGTGGCTCTTATGCTCTCTCTCTCTCTCTCTCACTCTTGCGCGCGTGTTTACGTGTCTCTGTGTATGTATGTGTGTTATATGTAGATTGCGGATAGGGATGTGCGAGATGTGCGAGCGTGCAACCTCGTTTTTCGCCTTTGGTGTGGCCCGCGCTCGCGGAACGTGTCTGCGTGTGCGGTTATTAAATCTCGACACTCCTCTCCGCGGTGCTCGCAGGGAATGCGCCGCGCCGTCTCCTGCGCGAGCTGCACGTTTATTATTGAAGAGCGTGTGCGAGAGAGCCCCTTGATTGCATTGCAAGAATTATATATATAGAGAGAGAGTGAGGCGTGTTATGACCAATTCGCATAGGATATACGTGATTGTTCCGCTCTACACAGGCCTGAATAAATAAATAGGTACTAACACATACACATGGACACACACATCACAGGCGTATAAGTCACGTTAGCTGCTCGAGGTGGTTCCGTTCCGGGCTCTGGCTATCCGTCATATGGCTGCTCGCTTTTATGTACATACGTGCTCGTCGCGTGTTAAGTCTGCGTGTGTGCATGCTTGTCTTTTCTTTCTCTATGTAAACAGTCGTGAATTTCGCAAAGTCCACAACGCTATCGACGTACGGGAAAAACGAATTGAAGAGGTCGATGACAAGGCAGCGAGAGAGCGCGCAACATCATTAGACGGAGTGCTGCAGGTGCTCATATTAGTCAGTCTATATATATCCGCATATAGGATAGCGGCACCTGCACAAGTGCTCTCTTCGAAATGAGCTTAGGTCACACGCCATCTTTTTGGCCATTCCGCGATATGTAGGTATATACACGACAGGTTGAGCTGCTATAAGAGCGCGCGTGTGCCGCGAGAGAACCGAACCTGCAACTTTCGAAAATTGCGGACCTCCGAAATTTGCGCAATCGCGATCGCGCGGCAGTCGCTCGTGCTCCATTCCGCGCCAAATACGACCAACGTCGCGCTCCAAGAGTCAGCAATTCGTTCCGATTGATCTTGAGCCTCGTGCTAAATAACTAAAAAAATGACAAAGAGACGGAAAGAAGGAGCGCTTTTGGAATTTTTGGAGCTCTGCGTGCCTTGGCAGGAAGGAACTCTCTTGTGCCTCTTGGCGGCGGCCTTGAACGGGACTCTCGCGGGATGCGCGCGCCTCTCTTTCTCTTTCTCTTTCTCGCTCGCTTGTTCTTCTCTTTGACTCTCGCGCGCGCGGCACGAGTCTTATTATAGGTATGTAGAGAAAGCAAAGGCTATTGTGTATGAGTGTATTATATACACGTAATATATAGATGGTCTGTGTCCGCGAGTGAGAAATATCACAGTCGGGTGTCTGTCCGTCCGTCCGTTGTTTTCGTTGCGCGAGGCGTCCGGCTGACCTGGGCCTCATAGTCTGCGTGTTTTCGCTGATTATTATACCAGGCAGCGTTCGTTCATTGGGTCGATCTTTTCTTTCAAGGATATTCGTGCTGCTGCGATGTCTGAGATGAGTGGAGCTAATGAGCCACACGGGAAGTGCCTTATTGCTCGCAGCTCGAGCTTAAATGCCCTGGATTCTATCTAACTCACTTTATATTTCGCGAGCTTGGCTTTTTAAGCTGCCTTTTTACCGCGAAATTCTCTCTCTCGGCGATGTAAGTATGTACTACGTACGCGCATCGTAAATAATGACGCTTCCTGTTTTGCTCGTCGAGCTTTTATCGACCTCGGCCGCCGCACGTCAATCCAATCTCGCTGACCAAGCCCTGCCTTTATAACGCTGATAATTTCGTTGATTTACAATAGATGCGGACAATTATCTGCGATATTAATCAACTTTACTTCATTCTTGACAGCTAAATCGGTATTATATCATGTACCGTTATTCAAACAGATAAATTACAGGCACGCTAGAAAAACAAATACAAATGTATAATAATATACTAATTACATGGTGTTCAAATAGAACCATGACTTGTCATCCCATTGATAAACGCTTTTCATTTTAATAATTAAGTCTTCAATAAAAAAAATATTCGGAAAAAAAATGAAAACGAATCGATCGAATAACCAAGAATACTTCATTTTTAACATCATCGACATTTCCATTAACGAGAGCCAATCGAAACTGCATAAAATGGCTGTAGACGAGTATCTATAAAGTAGCATCGACCTCCCGGTTTCAGTCATAAAAAAAAAAAGAAACGAGTGCAAAGCTATAAAAACGTCGTATTAGGATGCAAAAATAAAATGAAAAAAAAAGACAGAAACTAAGTGTCTTCCATGGTAATACGATACGTATATGCAGCCGTGCTCGATATGCACGAACGAACGAGCGAGTCGGCTTTTTATATTCCTTTTCCGTATGGTCAATAGCCGGGCACGCGTAGTAATACACTATATACATGCTATACATATCGATCCCTTTGTTCTTGTATATATACGCAGACCGACGCCGCCGCCACATGCCGCATGCCGCGGGCTGTGCACTTCTATTTGGCAGATACTACGTTTCGCCAGTGAGTTTTGAGAGGTGCAATCGATAAAAGCAGTCGGCCCTCCCCCTGGATACCAGACAAACGTTTAAACGTGGCAGGCGTGCGCTTGAAAGTTCTGCTTGTCATTCAAACGCGATCGTTAGTTAACTACTAAACTTTTTTACGCTTACTAAATATTGTTGTGAAGGTAAGGGTAATTAAAATTCTTCAGTTAATGCACTACAAAAAAAAAATTACTTAATTTGATGCATTTTTCTTAAATTAAGTGCAGTTTAAATAAAAAAATTCTTATTTTAAGAAAAATGCACAAATTTAAATAAGGTACGTGTACCGAATACCGCCATGCACCTAATACCGCCACTTGCTGTTATTTAAAATTTACGCTTGCTACAGCGGTACGGCGCAGTGACATTTATGTTTATACTATTAAATAATGAAAGTTCCAATGATTTAAATCATTTCCGAATCCGAAATTCGCTTTAAGCGAGCTGTTATATGCTCAGCATGCGCACATTTTCCAAATCTCTAAATTTCCAATACAGAGATATACACAGTAAAAATTTTTACTGTGTATGTCATTTTAACTAGTCTAATAAGCATAAAATTGAGACACACCATTCGATTCGTCTTCTTTTAAGCTTTCAAAAGCACTCATTATAAATTTTTTTAGTGCATAAATAAGCCAAATGCTGCCCCAGTTACTATTTTCATTCGATTGAACCTAATACCGCCACT
>JAWWMK010000032.1:1162217-1202385 GCA_035047105.1 Galeopsomyia nigrocyanea | reverse complement strand
TAACCCCGAGTTTTTAATTTGCCAAAACCCGAACGAAGTTATGGCAGTTTTTTTGTGGAATTGGCCATATATACTATACGAAAATTCGATTCGTAATTGACGTTGCAGTGCGGAAAAGCCGTAGGTATACACGAGCTGGCGTCAGTCGGACTAAACTCGAGTTCATTCCCCTCTACTCGGCTCACGGAGGCGCGCGCTTTGGGGGATGCTGCAGCAGCAGCAGCACGTTCGACAATCGCCGCGGGAAATTTTCCGATGTGAAAATCTGATGCGTGCTTGGCTACTCGTTGTTGTTGATGTTGTTGTTCGCCCCCCCGAGGGGCTGCCAAAGTGGATGAAAGCACGCGCTCGCGTCGTGGATAGTTTTTTTTTATATGGTGGGGGTTCGAATTGTCTACGTTATCTCAATTTCCATAAGTTGATATTTCAACGCAGCGATTTTTATTTGGGATGGGTTACTACGTCTTGAACTTAAATCATTGATTATAACTATAATTGAAATCAAGGATTTTCTTGATGCCAATTAGACCGAAAGTTTGATATCGAAGTACGAGTTTCTCTTGAAGTTTAAACAATCGGATGTAACGAACGCGGAAGGAGAAAATAATGAGCTGGAAGTTGCACGTGACCAAGTTGTAAGAACAGCCTGTAGAAAGTTCAAATCAGCTTGGAAATTATTATGCGTACACACTTGAACTTGCAAATCACGTATTCAATTAGATGTTAAAAATATTAGAAAGTCTTGTGGTTAATAAATTATTTCTTTTTCAATCATAAAATTCAAAATAATTGAAAATTTTGAAATTTACGGAACAAATTATATGCTTATCCAATTTTTCATATCACAATAATAGTACATAGATTGTCGAGCTAAAAATCAATAAAAATACGCGATATCTGATTCAGCGTCCTCTAACGATGAAAAGTTCAGTTACTCTTACCGTCGATAAGCGACAAGTGTTTCCTTTCGAATGGCCATCTCTGCTTGTTTTTAGTCAGTGTTCGTACTTGGCTGCGTTTATCATGTAAGTAGATCGTTGATTTCCTTATATTTCGCAAGTTTTACTGTGCTTTTCATTTCAGTAGTTTCTTTATTATGTGAATTCTAATTTTCGCCATTATTTGGTTGTATGTGCAATAATTAAACTACCATAAATATAGACAACATAGTTGCAAGATCTGTATAAACAAACAACACTGTAGCTTTCTGATGTTATCAGGTGTTTATTTTCTTCAATATTGGAAGTTGCAAAATTTGAAAGGGCAAACGATTCATAGATCAGCCAAGTCATAGATTGGTACTTTGAATGTGCTTATTGCGTCTCAAAGTATACTTAATAAAAAAATCTAAATCGATCATCGATTTAAACCGAAAAATATCTGCGCAAAAACAGCAACGATGTACGAGAATTTATTTAAAAGTCCTCTGCAGAGAATATTTTTGTATGGAACGTTGAAACGAGGTGAGCCAAATCACAGCCTTTTATCCAATAAAGAAAATGGGTACGCTAAATTAATAGGACTCGGGAAGACGCTTCTGAAGTATCCTCTGGTTATAACAACTAAGTACAACATTCCATTTATGTTAAAGAAACCTGGTCATGGCAATGTAAGTATATATATATATGGCTAATTCCACAAAAAAACTGTCATAACTTCGTTCGGGTTTTGGCAAATTAAAAACTCGGGGTTACGCTCGAAATTATTATATTTTCTCAATCTACAACACTAATAGAACCTAAAAACACTAGTGCCCCACGCCGCGTAATCTTGTGACACCCTTTTTTTGGACTTTGAAGTCTTAAAACGGTCAAAAAATAATACACTAAATTCCATAGTTTTTTGGAATTTGACAAAACATGGAAAAAAAAGATAGCGTTAATCTGAGAATCTTCAGAATCGAATTCTACGCCTCAAAATACATCGAAAATCATATTTCGTTTTTTTTTCTACTCGAAATTCCGACGCTTGCAGAGCTTTTTAAACTACAACAATGCATAAAAAATAAAAAAAAACTAATAAAATGGCAAATCTGACACGTTCAATCAATTTTGTGTGTTTTCAGAGTTCTACAAGGGTCGAAATTTCGAGTAGAAAAAAAATGAAACATGGTTTTCGGCGTATTTTGAGCCGGGGAATTCGATTCTGAAGTCCGATTAACGCTATCATTTTTCGTTTCTTATTAAAATCCAAAAAAGCATAAGAAACCAGAAAAGCTCAGATTTTCGTTTTTATCGATGCCAGAACGCTCACGTTTGAATATTTCAAAAAACGCTACCGAATTAAGGCACTTTTTGTGTGGAATTGGCCATATATATAATGATTAAGATAACTAAAATTTATTACACTTCAGTTTTTTTTAACGATACATATTAATTTCCATAATAGCAAATAACTGGTGAAGTTTATGACGTAGATTCAAAAATGCTGAATAAATTAGACGAGTTGGAAGAGCATCCTAATTTTTACGTTAGAACAGAAGAAGATGTTTGGTTAGCAACCGAAAGTGATTTAAGAAATGGAGAATTTGAAAAGGTAACATTATACGCATATGTATATTCGCAAAATCGAGCGTTAGATTGAAAAGTCAAACGATATATTTAATAACGAGATATCAATCACGCAACAGGTTGGAGCTCAATGTAAAGCATGGATATACATTCTACCGAAATTTAACGAATCCTTGCTGGATCTTCCGATGTACAACTTTTACAGCAACGATGGACCACACGGACTGAAATATCGCGAAAGGTATCTGCGCGATCCAACTTTCAATCACAGAGCCGAAGTGACATCATAAAATTAACTGCATGCGTCACTCGAACAAATTATTCGCGCGTCAAGTTCGTGCACGCTAACGATATGTCATTGCCTCTGCAAATACATCAATACAAACGCTTTTTTTTCGAATTGAATTTTACTCTTGAAACAGAGCGTGATTATTTTTTTAGCCAAGCCGAATCAGCTAGGCCCGAGGATGTTTTGTAAAGAATGCAGCAAAAAAATGTAAACTAGGATAAAAAGGGAGAGGCGTATTGGCTGGATTAAACGTTTACTTGTAAATAAAAAAAAAATAAATGATTGTAAGAAATTTTTACATTTCGTTAATGTTCTTTTTATTGTTATTAAGGTTTTGGACTGCTGTCGCTTACACCACTCATATTTCGCAAAACGCACTGTAACTATGGCTTCCCACTTCCACTTCCGCAAACGTTTGATATTTGCTTCATTTCTTTTTTTTTCTATTCAACTTCGATGCTAAGATTACAAATGTCGATCGTAATTTTTGTACAAAATATTTACTTTTCGTACAAATAAGTCTTGATAGAATTCTCTATTGTTCTTCAAAGAGTGATTTGATGCTCAACCATCATTGTATCATATAAATACTTTACAGACTAAGTAGACTCGAGGAAGGAGCTGGTAAAAAAAAACTTTCTAAAACATATTAAGAAATACGTGTGAAGAGCGCATCATCCGCCTATTAAAAAAGATAACGTGAGCAGTTCTTTTTTATTAGGTGGATTTTATTTTAGAAATTGGAGTTACAGTAGTGCTCATAATTATAAGGCACCTCACTCCATTTAAAAAACATGTGAAAATTCATGGTCAACTTTGATCTCTCGCCATTTTTCGGAAAAAACTTGTACGCAAATTTGGAGAAAAGCATTTTGTAGCTCTGTTCAAGCTCTTCAAAAAGCACCCATTATAATTTCTTTTCCTTAAATTTTAGCGCAGCTACAAGCATTTCAATTCTAGCAAAAATGCTAAAAATCACACCATAAATGGGAGTTTTAAGAGGATTTTGAGCTTTTTTTGCTAGAATTGGAATGCTTCTAGCTGCGCTAAAATTTAAGGAAAAGAAATTCTAATGGGTGTTTTTTGAAGAGCTTGAACAGAGCTACAAAATGCTTTTCTCCAAATTAGCGTACAAGTTTTTTCCGAAAAATGGCGAGGGATCAAAGTTGACCATTAATTTTCACATGTTTTTTTTAAATGGAGTGGGGTGCCTTATAGTTATGAGCACTACTGTATACAAAAAATTTACGAGAAAAACTAGTAACTCTGTTCCCATACTAGTGCATGATTAATTTGCATATAAAATGTTTATAAACCAATTTTATTGCGCGTGACAAGCGCGTATAATGAGCTTAGTGAACATGTTACTACTTTTTTATCGTTTTTGTTATACTATATATCATACACAATCCTTCAGTTTGAGACTCTCAACGAGGCACTATATAGTGCATATATGCACAGAGTTATACAACATTAAAATGCTTTTCAGGCAGGTCTTGTACAAGCTTTTTCGAAGAATTTATTTATAAATAATAACAAGTTCTCATTGTCCACTGTACAAACATTTATTTGGTCACTTAAATTAATAATTTTTTTCATAGCACCGCAATAACTTCCAAAAAAACAAAGACAAATTGTATAATCCTCAATTAATCTTATCTTTCATCATCTTTCGTCTTTTCTTTTTTTTAGTGTTTAAAAAAATATTAATCCATCAACAAGCATCAACAAAAGCATACGCACGTTTACTATTACGACAAAGACGTACAACTGCTCACGAGATGCTTATATATACAAAACATAGTTTCTGTTAATCGTACCAGTAACAAACATTCTTGTCATAAACTTGACAGTATAAGAACGTAACAGTTGGATTTAGAGTTTGATCAAGTCGTGATGTGCGCCAATCAAAATACAAGGTTTTATGCGTTCCTGATGCTTCAAGTCGTAAGTTCAAATTGCTGTTGTTAGTGGTGTCAATCATTAGTTGACACATCAGACACGTAACTTTTGAAATCCCAAGAATAATCGTTTCTTTTGTGTTGCATTTTGATGACTTTGTAGACATTTTGTTTATTATTACATAGTGCATAAGTTTAACTTCCGCGTGTACTTCTAATTTATTAAATGGACTTTCGACGGCCTCAGGAAGGTCTAACGTACCAGACTCGCAAATTAGTTCATAATCTTTTTTTTTAACTTTGTAAAACATGTTAATAAGGATTTTATTTTTAACATCAATTTCACTTTTGCTTGGCTACAAGTAGTTCTACTCTTCAGGATTCGTTTTAATTTATAGTTGCTGCAGCACGGGTGTTTGCTAATCAAACATTCTTTCAGTTCTTTGAATTTTTTCTTACTTTCTATAGCTTTTTCAACAGCAGAACTAAATGTCTGATGATTTTTCAACTGAACATTTTGCCTCTTTCATGTCCGATTTATACTCTGATAGAACGCTATTCAGCTCTTTTAAATAATCTTTCATAGATTCAAGAATCATATCGACTTCACAATCGGTGTGATCGTCAATAACTTCAGGATTGTCAATATTAATGCCGTCATCGCCGTTAGCACCTCCGTTTGATTTATGACTTGTATTTGATAAGATTTTATTTTTAACAATTCTTCAAGCTTTTTCATTTCTACCAATTGCTGTAATTGTATGCTCATGGATATCAATAAAGAGATTTTCTTAAGACTGCAATATCCGTAAATCGATTTTCCTTCAAATTTGTCTATTTTTTCTCGAGACGCATAAATTATAGACAATTATGTGAAAAATTAATTATATATAAGTAATTTTTGAAATAATTGTCTAATGGGTAATTTAATTGTCTTATGTTGTTCCAATTAAATTTCAATGTGTCGCGGTCGCTAGCTCCATTTACAGCGACGGATGCCACTTTACGCAGATCATCGATGATGATTGCTGAACATACTGTTTTGCAAGTTAAACAATATAACCGTGCAATTGCATTGAATTGTAGTTCTTTCTCGTCTTTCATCGATTTTGTACATCCTGTTCCGCTAGCGTAAACTTTCTTTTTTTCCAGAACCAGTGGTGTTAAGAAATGTTGAGAAAGCATTCTCTACCTTAGGGCCAGTTAGGCCAGTCTTATCAAAGTGGTGAGGATTAAATTTCTTTTCTGAAACACAAATGAACACTGAATAAAATTGACGTTTATCTGCGAAATCCCTGCACAACTTCAACCTATGCCTGCGGTAAGTAAGATGCGGTAAGTCTAATTAATAATTTTCAGCTGAGGAAATAGTGAGAAAGAGGCGTGATAGCAAACGAGACTGAATCGTTGTTTACTTTGCAGGCTATTAATTGCCAGCAAAGTAAACAAGATTTATTGATTCTGACTATTGTCAGGTTTTATTTTAAACACAAAAAATTTCAAGTAGCATAAAATATTTCAAATAGCGTGCGTAAGCGTAAGATTGACACTAGGCAGATAGTCCAGATTTTAAATAATACTACTTTATTGTAACAATTAGGAATTTTTACAATTTATTGAATCTCAAAAGTGATTTTTAATTCAGAATTTGAGGAAAAATTTCATGATTGAGAAATTAGTCTCAGAAAAACTTAAGGTCTGTTCGGTGCCTGTCTCCTTCTTTATCATTTGATTTTAATTGTTTGTTTATACTTATAAGTATAAAAATAAAAGCAGTTAGACGAGTTGTAATCTAAAATTCTAATTATTCGATCAATGAAAAATGCTGCCAATCCATTGGCAGTTAACTTCCTTTTCTACATTTTTCGATTTTCATTAATATTTATCTTAATTATTGCTTCAATTATATTTTTGCCAATTGTTGTTCAATCGAATTCAAAAAGTCCATATATCTTATATATTCACGTTCGTTTATAGAAAAAAGTTGTATACTTAAAAATGCAATAGTTTGGTTTAACTATTATGAAATTTATCGTCTAACAGCTCGTTTCAATGCTGCCATTGTAAGATTTAAAATGATATACTACGCGACCAAAAATTCTACTTCAGTCAAAAGTTATGGCTATTCGTGCTTATAAATCTTCGATTATTACAAATGCTGACTATATTAGTTTGATTCAAAACGCTATAACTTGGGCATGTAGCATGGATTTGATCTTATGAGGGCTCATTTCAAACCTGCTGTTATAAGCTTTAAAATGATATCTTGTACCACAAAAAATTCCGTTTCAATCAAAAGTTATGGCCGTTTGCACACTGGGGTTCTATATATATTAGGTATCATTTACCTTTTACCATATCTTTGGTACTAATGAACCAAATCATCTGCACAATGAACTCTGTTCATAGTTTGTAATAAGCAATATCTGGATCAATTTTCAGATTGATTTCAGGCAAATATACAAATTTTCCACGTTAGAAGTTATGTAAAATCTTGTAATTTAATGTTGATAAACTCATCACGAGATTAGATGAGTGTCACCCTCAGTTATAAATGTTGAAAAAGTCGATTGAAAAATCAAACGACTTGTCGATCTGATGAGGACAAAGTTTTTCAGGTGGAAGAAAAACAAGCAAAAATTCTTTTCTTGCGACGTTTCGTCGCGAGCCAGATCCGAGGACGTTTTGTAAAAAATGCAGAAAATAAATTCAAAATAGGATAAAAAAGGAGAGGCATATTATTGACTGGTTCGAACCTTTACTTGTAAATAAAAAGAAAGAAATGATTGTAAGAAATTTTTACATTTCGTTAATGTTCTTTTTATTGTTATTAAGGTTTTGGACTGCTGTGTCGCATATACCACTCATATTTCGCAAAACGCGCTGTAACTATGGCTTCCCACTTACACTTCCACAAAAGTTTAATATTTGCTTTATTTCTTTTTTTTCTATTCAACTTCGATGGTAAAATTACAAATGTCGATCGTAATTTTTGTACAAAATATTTACTTTTCGTACAAATAAGTCTTGATAGAATTCTCTATTGTTCTTCAAAGAGTGATTTGATGCTCAACCATCATTGTATCATATAAATACTTTACAGACTAAGTAGACTCGAGGAAGGAGCTGGTAAAAAAAAACTTTCTAAAACATATTAAGAAATACGTGTGAAGAGCGCATCATCCGCCTATTAAAAAAGATAACGTGAGCAGTTCTTTTTTATTAGGTGGATTTTATTTTAGAAATTGGAGTTATACAAAAAATTTACGAGAAAAAACTAGTAACTCTGTTCCCATAGTAGTGCATGATTAATTTGCATGTAAAATGTTTATAAACCAATTTTATTGCGCGTGACAAGCGCGCATAATGAGCTTAGTGAACATGTTACTACTTTTTTTATCGTTTTTGTTATACTATATATCATACACAATCCTTCAGTTTGAGACTCTCAACGAGGCACTATATGCACAGAGTTATACAACACTAAAATGCTTTTCAGGCAGGTCTTGTACAAGCTTTTTCGAAGAATTTATTTATAAATAATAACAAGTTCTCATTGTCCACTGTACAAAAATTTATTTGGTCACTTAAATTAATAACTTTTTTCATAGCACCTCAATAACTTCCAAAAAAACAAAGACAAATTGTATCCTCGATTAATCTTATCTTTCATCATCCTTCCTCTTTTCTTTTTTTTTACAGTGTTTAAAAAAAAACTTCAACCCAACAAACATATTTAAACAAGCATCAACAAAAGCATACGCACGTTTACCTTCACAATATCGTCCTCTCATCGATTATCTCGTCAGTATTTTTCAATCTTTATCCCCATCAATTTAATAGTTCTGTTGACTTTTCATTTTAACTTGCACACTTTCTTCACGTTTGCGACACCGTTCCGAAGCCCAGCCTCGGAATCTTAATAATCTAAGTATAGTATCAATAGTAAGCTTTTTCTTACACTTATTAACTTGGTTTTATTTTAAAAAATTCAGCCATGTCGCTTTTGCGCTATTAATCTCTTAAATTTTATTTATGGTCGCCTTGCATGACCGCAGCTTCTATTAATAATGCGTGCTCAATTAAAAAAAATTTTTTTTCATCAATTTTAACACGTTAAAGAATCATTTATAACGATCAAACGAAGAACTTTCCAGATGTAGTGGTAAATAAATAGGTATGCACGAAGATGTGCGTTCTTAGCCTATTAAACGTGTTTTATGTCGCAAACTGGACCACGAAACGGAGTGAGGCGGTAACGTACATTGATAATCTGTCGATAGCAGACTTGTCACTTTCAGCTTTGATCTTGAGACAATGCTCCATATTTATTTCCTAAAGATAGCTTTGGAGCTTGAGGTTGATTTTCTTGTGCACTATAAACTTGTCTTCCTGCTCCTCGATTTCGAACCTCTTCAAAAGAACCTTCACCCCTGCCTTTGCTGCACAAATACAATAATTATTAAAATTTGCTGGACTTAGGAGAAGTTGGCTTGAGAATGTTAAATCAAAAGAGTTGTTTGGAGTATTAAAATATATTTACGTACTTTCTTCCCCATGCTCCTGTTGCATCGTTAGTAGGTGGCTTGGCATTGAGTGTTGGGAAATATTCTTCGCTGTTGATATCCGGAGCTACATTCTTTGGTCTCATACGAGGACCAGGACCTACACGCTCTGGTGGTGGCACTCCGTGTCTCAGATGTGGTGCTTTGTAAGTTCCTCCGGCAGCGGGTGGAGGAGGTGGTTGAGCAGGCTGGGGTTGTGGAGCTGGCTGGGTTGCCTCAGGTTCTTGCTGGGCTTCCTTTTGCCCTTGCGACATCTTCCAAGGGCCTGAGTGTTTGCCACCAGCTTCCCCTGATTCTCCATCTGAGCTATTGTCTCCAGTGCCTCTGTCATCATCTGCATCATTGTCATCATGAGCTGACACTGTTAAATTTCCAATTTTCAATCCTGTGTAATCTTTCTTTTCTTCCTCAAACTCCTTCCACTCGTCCTCTTCCTGGAATTATCACGACAACTTACATAATGAAAAATTCATGTGTGCAAACTGCATACTAAGTGGTAAGGCTAAAGGATCAAAAGGAGGGCATGAATCGGCAAATTGTTGGTAACAGCTGCCATTTCCAAAAGCTACTGCATCTTCGAGGCAAAAATAACCTGATCGCATTACATAAGTCCCGGCTTTCTCAAGCTTGCCCCGTCAGCGGCAGCATATTGACGCGAACCTGTGTGCTACTTGAGACGATAATTCGGGGGAGCACCGCAGCAAATAACTGCAAAGTATGCGCGAAATGCGGCAAACGTGAGTGCGGGCAAAAGGATCTCTGGCGGTCGAGAAAGGGGAAGGCGACTGGAGTGACGTTTACATGCGCGCAAACATGGCAGCGGCACACTTTTCACGTGGAACAGCGGGCCGATAATAAGGGCGATTAATTATTGCTTTTGGCAGATATGTGTATGTGGCTTACCTCGATCGGCTGGTTGTCCTCGCCTTCGACATTGGGCGGCTTTTCCTTGGGCTTGGGTTTGTCCACCTTCTTGCCAGTCTCCTCGAGTTTTTTGGCGATTTCCTCAGTGGTGGTGAACTTCTTTCCCTTGGCCTTCTTACGGTCCTTTTTGGCGAAGAAGTCGTCGAGATCAGCCATGATTGCTTTCACAATGTGTATCACAATACGTAGTTATGTATCAGCTTATTGCAGATACGAGAGAGCGGAGCGCCGAGCACGCCGGGAGCACGGCTACTGCGAGTAGACGTGGTGGCTAGGTGGGCGCAGAGAGAGACCCAACGACACGGGCCTGAGTCACGTCACGAGAGGAAGAGAGAGAGCTGAAAAGCGTCCCTTCTCGACCAAGTCTGCGAGACGAACAAGCTGAACGGCGAAATCGTGACTTTTTTCGCGAAATCACGCTCCACGCGTAAGGCTGATGCACGGCTCCCGCACGACCACGTTCAACCACATGGGCTTGCCTTAGCACCCGACCGGAAGTCCCGCTTACGCTCTCTCGCGCTAGTTGCGTGTACAGCAGAGCGCGCCGCTAGCAGTACCAGCACGGCCACGGAGTATAGTTATCGGACCATTCGAACCTCGCGAGCTTCTTGCTCAATTTTCGATCCGCCAGCACTTGCACATGGACGCGAACACGCACGCTGCACACAAAAGACCAAACTTATCGACGTCGACTACACACACACGTGCTCGCTGCAGACCTGGCCAGCCTTCTTTTTTCTACCGCCCCCATTTTAACAAATGTGCTCCTTTTTCGAGATTTGTATGTGTGCGTGAATCTCCATATCGACAGCTCTCTCACTACGGGAGTCAAATTTTCCCGGTAACGCGCGATCTTTTGATATTTTGCACTTGACTGAAATTTCGTGGATTCCAGCACATTTTTCATATACTATTACTTTCTAATTGTTAGAAACTAGGATGACAATGTTACTTTGGTGTTCAATGAATAACGTGCGATCCTGTGACTACGGGCCATCAAATAGCAACCTTATATGTTCTTTTCGTTGCTAAGCAGCGAATAAAGCGATAGGAAAGAAATTGTAGTCATCGTTACTTAGCAAGAAAATATTTAAATATTTTATAGTTTTCAACTTGCTTATACTCATCATTGACAATGATTCATCTCTAAACAATTAAAGATTTGACTCCGAAAATATAAAAATGATAGTCACTGCGAGTTTCCCGCAAGCGGCGAAATTTGGCTGCGGTTGATATATAAGATGCCGTAAGGTGCACGTGTTGCGAGAGGTTCCCTCGAGTACCACCGCGGAGCCACAATCGGAGTCGCGTCAGTGACTCTCATTAGCTCTGAGCGAAGGTCCCTGGATCCCGGGCAGAGAGTGCCGCAGCCTCGTCGGCTGTTAGCCTCCGCCGTCAGCTCATCGAAGAGAGGAAGCTTCGGCCGATCTTTCGAGCTGGGCGCGAGCGTGTTGGTCAAAGTAAAGTCATGTGCGTTTCGTACACCTTTACCATGGGTGAACTCAACAGGGCCTACTCCGAGGAAACTTCCACTTTCTTTTTGCCCTTTTTTCTCCTCTTCAAAAACTTCACAAACTTTTATCGACATTCAAATGACTGTATAGGTAGTCGAGCGTTCGCTGTAAAGTATTTGGGGCAATTGGCAAAGCTTTTTATATCCCTCCCGAGCGTAAACGTAATAACGTGCTAATCTATTTTGCCAATCCTTGAAAAAAAATTCCACTTATTTCTAAAATATCTCTTCTAAAGGTCATCGCGATATAATTAATAGCTGACAGTGCATCCTTATTTTATTTTCAGTTGACCGTTTAGCGAATCGTTCAATGATTTCAGCTTTCAAGTAAATTATCAACCAAAATTTACCTTGCGTAATGGAAAAAACTCAATGGACTGAATTAGAAAAGAATCAAGCTTAATTGATGCCTTATCAAAGGTAGTTTTCGAAAATTTTGTTGCGTCAAATAGAAGCGTTCACCCAACTAAGCCAAGCTGCTGTGACCTCACTCATCGCACTTGCCAAATGACTGCGTGAGTTGTTAAATTGCACATAATAGACTTTAACGAGCTGCACTTGCATCGATAGACGGACGGAACTGTGCGCTATTCGAAAATTGGCGCGTGGCATGCCAAGCTTGACCGGCGCACCGCTAGTCGGCAGCAGTCTCGCCTCGCGCCAAGTGTGTTGTGGTTGTGCTTATGACGCTTATATGTGCCCCGGTGGAGGGGACGACAAGTCAAAGTAACTCGATCGTCGCCTGCTCCGTGCTCGGCCCGCTCGGCCGTCCGCAGTTGTGCCTTGAACATTCGAAAATACGCGACTGTTTGCAAGCCAGAGCGACTGACACAGTTCGTCGAGATTGTTATTCACGGCGATTCCAGTTGTCAGTCTCCAAAAATCATTCAACCACAGGCTTGTCTCAACTCGACTACAACTCGGCAAGCATTTATCCGCGCACTGCAGCCGCTGCCTAGCCGCAACTTCTGGATCCACCGTGTAATAACGCCCTTGCCCAGCCAAATTGCGACCTAACCTTTTCGCTGTATTAGCCAGAGTATTAGCACGCAAAGGGCCACGACAACGAAAGCACCTTGGTGTTGAAGTCGTGGTTGGAGCACCGCAGGAAGTGTTCGAGAGCGACAACAGGAGTATCAACTCATCTGCCGTACGATTAGTGCGAGGTCGAATTGATTCAACGACAAGAGCCACACAGACATACAGGCAGAGAGTCGACTTTTTCAAGGGGAAGCTTTATGTGCGCCTCGAGCGACTATTGCAATAATGAAGCTCACGCAAAGGTGCTTCGTCAACATCGCCAAGATGCTCGACTTTTACTCGCAGTTCAACCCATCGCCGCTGTCTATCAAGCAGTTCATAGATTTCGGTAAGTTTCTCTTGCTGTCCTTGTTGATTGATTTTTACATCCCCGCGTGTACGTGTAACTCGGCTGCGCTGTTATGTCGGCCGCGGAGGGATTGACGTCTGTCCTATAACGAGCCCCCATTCATATACAGATTGACACAGCCGCTCAATGAAAGCTTTGCATACTTGAGATTTCCTTTCACAAAAAAATATCAACCGAGAGGCAAGCACTATGATTGTCTGACTTTTCCTTCTTGATGCTTTCACCTGTGTGCCAAAATACCGTACTATCGATTTTAACTAGTTATTACTTTCGAACTTTCAAAGAACGAGCCAAGTTTTTACGATAGAGAAAAATCGAGAAGTGTTGGTGTACGTCAATGAAATTGTGTTATGGTATAGAGACTTTGTTATCTATGTTACCATTTGATAAGTAAATTCTGAACAAAATATTTTGCTTTGCAACGATCAGCTTATTTATATCGTTCAGTAGCATCAGGAAAAAAAATTAGCGCAATACGTAGTACATTGACTTTCGTGTACACGTATGCAACGAACGGAAAAAACAAAGAAATGCGGCTTTTATTTTATTTTATTATTTTTTTTTTGCTTAATTGACTTTTTAAAGGTAAAGAGAATGCTTTGTCAGCGAACTGAAGTTTCACTGAAACTTTGTACATGCATCAACATCAAATTGACTATTTATAACTTGCACAGACGTCGTTGCTGAAAAACAAGTAATTATATCTATTCACAAGACAATCTAAGTTTATTAACGAGTTCTAGGCAGATTAATTCGCGTCGAACAACAATTAGCGAAATTGAATATTTCCGATTAATTATTCCTTTTTTTTGCCATTTAATTTTTTATGCAATTTAACTGAACGTATGGCGTTGATAGGTCCTTTACTCTCAATGGCGATCGCGTGCAAGCAAGGGGTCAGTCGTCTGCAGTTGAGATGCGGGCAAATTTTATCTGATGCAATCGCGCGGAATATTGCAAAAAAAAAAAAAAAATGCTTCGCGACTGATCTTTCAGAAACTTCAAGTCTGTTGGAAAATCAACTCGTCGCTTATTCAGTAATCGACATCAAACACATTAGAAAGATTACATTACCATTGGATGAGCGTTAATGTCATATCGATCAATATACAGTTGCAAAAAAAAAACAACTTCAATCAGTATGCGTCGACAAAAAAAGAAAAAGAAAATACAAGTGAAGAACGGACGAAAGAACTCGTCATCATATCGTTTAATACGCCGCGCCGTCGCGCATAAGTTTGATGCTCTAATTCGCTCCATAACAAACATGTTAATTACGTAATCGTTTGGGAAATCACGCGGCATTTAATATCGGTTTGGGTTTTTTTCTAGTCTCTCGAAAAAGAAAAAAAATGAAAACAAAGATTCGCCAATACACCTATATGCGGTTATCGCGCACGCGGTATTTCCTAGGTTTTGTTTTCGAGAGCAGCACGAGTATACATATATGGTTTGTAAAGTTATACGTCACAGAAGGATGTCGCGTCGCGTAATATAGATAGAAAGTCTATGGCTGGAGGGGATCGCAGCTTTTACGGTTGAAAAGAGAGAGACTCCATTGCTCCTGTTGCTTCGAGCACATACACCACTTTTACTGCGCCGTAGCGTCTGTTCCCCCCCTGTTTTGTACTTCGCTGATGCATTTGACGTGCAGTGTTATAGGTGCAAAATATATTGTATTGTTTCTTTGTTGAATGTTTTATTAAATATTTTCGTGAAATGATAACCATTGTCTACATTTCTATTCGTAACGAATAATAACTTATTGTCTTTGCAGCGAATAGATCCAAGTTATATTGTTTTTCGAAAAGTTTCAGCGGTATGACTCATTGCTCGTTTTGTCCTATTCTGGAAGTTTTAGCACGAGTTTACATGCGCGCGTATACGGCAAATCAGCAAGTTAAATTGGGGTCTTCCGAATAATAGCTTGTTCGACGAAACTTTTTTTCAAAAATGTTCACTTGCATGCGTTATCTGTAGCAGTTTTCATATTCTTTTCAGTGTTTTTAAATGTTTATAGTTTTACAAAAGAGTAAGTGTTATTTTTAACGTGACGCAAAATCATTTACATTGGAAAAATATTGCTTCCATCGTGAAATTTTTTGGCATTAAACGCGAACTGTTATTTAGTGATTTCTATTTTGAAAAATAAAAAAAAATACACCAACGAGCACGTCTTCTCGACTATGTTTCAAGCAAATTAGAAAAATCGCCTGCAATGAAAAACAAGTAATTTTGATCGCTGAATGATCAGTTTTTAATTGTTTTGAAATTACTATTGTGTAATCAACAATTGTACGATGATCCATTAAAGAGCACAGCAAGCACTTGATAGGTTCTCGAAATTATCTTGAAAAACATAATGAATAGTTTTCTTATCTATCGTTCGCAGTTAAAAACTTACGCGTACACGAGTTCCTCATTTTTTTTCTTCATTATATGAAAAAATTACCCACACGTATTAAATGCAGCTTTACGTAATGCAAGTGAAACTGATAGTTCGTAAACAAACTTGATATACGCGTACAAAAACACAAAGCGCGGAAGTGCGATGTAACTTATGCGGTAGTTTGATCTGCATCTCTATTGTCGCGGAACAAAAAAAAACAAACTCGGAAAGATCCACTATTAGGTAATCCCGAGATTTTTCAATCGGGATAGAATTAGCATTTGCATATAACAAGATTGCGGGTTTAATCATTGATCCGCTGACGGACGTGCAAGCAATGTTGCACTATACTGAATTTTTCAGGAAATACCTCAAACAGACGATGCAGTTACGAAATACTTATAGTGTAAACAATATTCATCGCAGCTAATGATGCCTCCGCTACACTGGAGGGTTATCCTATTTGCCGCCTTTGAACTTCTTTGTCGGCAAAAAGGATAACCCTCCGGTGTAGCGGAGGCATGACCGGCCAATCAAAATATTTAATGTAACCTTATCAGTCAACTTTGAGAAACTACTGGAATATGTCTTTTCTATCATGCGATGATAATCATTATAGAGCTATTAAGATAGTCCGCGCAAAAGATTACAAGGCTGAATGTTAAGTATTTGGATATTGTTGCAACCGTCTGTTTATTAAAATTTGTTTTGAAAAAAAAACACGCACGATTAACGTCACTGTAAACGCGACCAAAAATACCATGTTATATAGGATGCACACTATTTCAAGAGCGGAAATCTTCTACGTATACAAGCAATTGAATCAACTTCTTTATTTAGAAGTACTCCTCTCAAAAATACTGACATGCAAGAGTAACATTTTTCGTTAAAAAAAAGTAGAATTTTCGCTCATTTATTTTTCAGCGATAAGAAAAATAAAACTATACGTATATATTCATTATTAAATGTGTGGTGTAAACAGTTATTTATTTCGTAATACTGTACACAGCACAAACATTTTTTTTCCAATGCCAGCTGTAATCGAGTCTTTCATTTGCGCTGCGGCGAGCCTCCACCTATACATGTAAGTGAAATGCGATAAAGTCGATAGCAAAGCGAAGGACAAGGTTTCGGCCTCAAAATAAAATTAAAGATTGTATCACACGGCTTGCTTTTTCCTTTGACACGTTCGCTTTTAATTTCTTCAAAGGCCTGTGTTTTGGAGCAAAATACAGTTCACGCATAACGTGAAAAGTTATCAACTGAAAGATTAAATCTTCTTCTCTACGGTTCTGCGGTCATAAAGTATTTGCTTTCGAAATACATATTTTTATTGTTTGTCATTCGCATTATCATCGCGGTTTATAATTGGGAAATTTCCGGTAACATATATTTGTTGATACTTAAATCCCTACTGGAATATTCAAGATAAGAGGATTCAATTGTAGATTGTAATTGGATTACGTTCTATCGCCGACGGTGTCAAAGTTCTGTTTCATTTTAATAATCTTGTTTTGCCATTAAAAACTACTTGCTTGCACGCGAGCTGTCCATAAACTCGAGTGTCGTTTCCATTAAAATCGATCTCCTTATATATTCATTACACGATGAATACATGTTTCTCGAGATAATGGATATTCGACTCGCTAAAAATAAGAAACTGTTTCAAAATTATTGTAAAAATGAGAAAAAGTCAAGAAGCCTTGCGCAAATGTTGATGGAGGCCACAGCTAAATTCATGCAAAAGTCAATTCATTATCATACCAGACAAACACAGTCCAACGAAACACAAACAAGAAAAGTTAGAAAAAGTTGATTGAACGAATCCCACGTGATTGCAAAAAAAAAAAAAAGCGAAAGTTAATAGAAAGTAGCAGCAAATTGTCGTTAGAGCCACGCATGTATCTGCGAGTCGTAAAAAAGCAAAGCAAGCCACGTACATATAAGAGAGTTCGTTGAGAGCGGTGGCCTCGCTGCTGGTTTGGTTGTTTATTCCTGCAGTCCTATACGATCGGAGGCGCGGTCCCGAAAGGAGCCAATCGGCGCTCGTTGACGTCCGAGCGAGCCCACGGCTTTTGTCGGGCTTCCATTGGTCGCCAACAGCACGAGCGTCAATCCATCTCTCGCTCGCGTTGGAGTTTCTGTATCGTCGCGATAATAATGTTGCTCTACTGCTTGACTATATAGCTCTTTCGAGAATCTTCGCTCTCTCCACACACATGTCTTCTTTTCTGTTTGGAGCTTCGTCTTACCGTTATAGAGTCGACTTGTTTTTATTTTTCTGCTTCTTTCACGTTTTTGGAGCACACGGAATCGTCTCTTGTTCATTGTTATTTATAAGCAGTTTTTAATTTCTTTAAACATCTGCTCTGTCATATGCTAAAAATAAATTTGGGAAACTCGGAGTTACGTATTTGCAATCTCGATTCACGTTTTTGAATCTAAAATCAGAACGTTTCCAACGTGCTTAGTTATGAAAGCAAAATCATTTATAGATTCATTTCATTCACATTGGCCTCTTTCTCACTCTATCCGGTAACATTTGAACCTTGAATACTCTATAAACACAATATCAGCTTCCATCTATCGATATTCATAAGCGTCAAGATCTATACGCTATAATTAATTCTAGAAAAACAACACTATCATTACATTCGTATAAAATAATGAAAAAAGGCATTTATTCGCAATTTTTAACAGCGTCTGCAAAATTTTACTTTCAAATTCAGTGGCTGATTCATGAAATATCATTTGAGCAGACGTGCTCTAATAAAAAAAAACAGTCGCTTGTCGATGAATACGGATTCTTAATTAATTATTCCTCGTCATTGCCTTTTGACCACTCGCGTGGTTTATTTTGCCAGCGGGAAGAAAAGAAAATCCGCGATATCAAAACCTCGATTCCAACGAGTTTTACGATTGACTAAGCGTGAAAAAAATAGCTTGCGGCGAGATCTCGAAATCATTTATTTGATTTTTGGAAAAAAACGATCCGACAGAAATCCTCATTTTTTTTCTTGCAACGCTGATACATTGATCTTCTGTTTATACTCACTACTTTTGTTATCTCGTTTTGTTATCGCTGCCTTTTTTGCGTGTCTCTGTTGACAAGCCGTGATAATTTCTTTCTTTACACTTTGGCAAAACATCTTTTTATAGGTCTGCGACCAAACCTTTGCTCTCATACATTGTATAGTTCATTCAACTAATATACCATTCGCTAAATTTTTGTCGTTTCACGGTAAGCAATCAACTTTTTTTGCGACAAGCTGAACGCTGCCTCAATTTTTTTTTTCATTCTAAATTTAGTGCACAAGTCACACGGTTTCGAGATGTTGATGTTCAATTTTCTCTAGTCACTTAAATTGTAAAAAAAAACAACACGCTGAACAAAATAGTTTAATGCGTCACACCACGTTTTTATGCATCAATAATTCGATCAATGGGTAATGGTGAATCATGGCTAGACAATGAAGCAAAATAAAGTAGTAATATAACGTAATGTACGTGAAATGTTTTCATTATTTTTGAATTATACGTATTTAGAATGAATTATCAAAATACTTATTCTTATGCATTTATTGGAAAATGTAATCCAAATATTTTTATTAGTCATTTTGATTGTTACAATATATAATGTAGCATACTTATCCTAACTTCAGAAAAGCCAAAAACAAAGTCAATTATGCTAGTCAAGTAGACACTGCACTTTAGATTTCCTGTGCATACTATAGTAATACTTATCTGTTGAATTTCCAAGTTTTCTACAATGTCAGTCGCAGTGTCAGTTAAAACAATGTTGATAAATTGACGTAATATAGCCGTTCATCCAAACAGATAGCAATCGATAATTGCACTCAAGGATACAAGGTCAGATACAATTAAGTGTGTCACGCGGATTCTCGCATTTTCCCAGGTGGTTTGCGCAACCTCGTTCTTCCCTATTCAAGCAATTACTTCAACCAGCGCAGTTCAAGGGGAAAAATCAATAGTTCGATATGACATTCGGGCGACAATGAAAAATGCCCACGCAGTTATCTTTATTTCAATCTCTTTTCTTTTTCCAAGCGAATCGCTCGCAATTCATTTCCTCCGTTCAAAATCACGTTCTTTTACTCGTCTCGTCTGTATCTGTACACTCAAAAGATAACGCGGTTGCACGATCCGACCGTGCTCCTCGTCATTTTTTTTTTTTCGCTCAATACAGCACGACAGTCTGCTGTATAGCTATGTCGCGTTGTATGCATTGGTGCTCTATTTTCCACAACGACGAACGCGTGGAGCCTTTCTTGGCTAACACTTAAAGTATTGTCTGTGCAATTCCTTTACAATGGAGATCTGGTGCGGGATTGCAATTTCACGGAAATAGAGAATTTACCTCAAGGCCGGATCTCGTGCATGGCTATTTTACTGTTCTCGATTACTTCATTTTTTCGACCTTTTATTCGAATGGTTTACGCGATGACGAGCTTATTTTGTTTTCCTTTTTGTTAGACAAAAAGCTCAATCGTTCGTGTATGCTTGCACCATCGATTATCATGATTTTTTCAACAGCTATTGGTAAAATTACATTTGTTAAGCAATACTTCTTCAGTAGAAATGAATACAAATATTTTATGCTTTCAATTCGATTGATTTTCATCAAATATCATTACGGTAATTGTAGTATTTATTATTTCCACGTAGATATTTAATTTGAAACAATTGTTTTCTTTTATTACTAGTTATTTTCGAAAAAGTGCAGCTTTTATTACTCCAGTCACGAAGAGTACGAGTGAACATTATTTTATGCCTATTTTTACGAGCTTAGTAATTGAGAGTTCGTTAGATATTTCTTAATAATACAATTCCGTAGTTTCTTGCTGACTTCAATTTGTAATTACTAGAGTTAACGATCTATGTAAAATGACAGTAAAAACGGTATGGTAAATCAATCGTCGTAGTATAAGTGAATTTTTTAATAGGTTACATAAAATTTCACATACAAATATATGTGCCGTATCGAATATAATTAACTGTGGTTTTTTTTTCTTGTATGTTCCAGGACTTAGTGCCTGCGAAAGAAAGTCCTTCATTTTCTTGCGAAAAGAACTTCCAGTACGTTTGGCTAATATTATGAAGGAAATTCACCTACTTCCGGACCATCTACTACGAATGCCCAGTGTGGGAATTGTGAATAATCTGTACATCACGTCTTTTGAGGAAATCCTGCATTTTGAGAAAGCAGAAGTTAATGACAGCACCTTGGACACGTAAGACACATACATATTTACTTTATTGCCATTGTGGAACTCGTCCACTGTATATCAATGATGTGCAACAATTGAATTAAAAAAATTTTTATTAATAAAACATCACGGTTTCTGCGCGTGATGCTCTCGTACGTGCACTTATTGCATTTGCGCGCTTTATGTATTTCAATTAATCAAAATTCCATTTTAAATTAACAATATGGAATGTCAATAAAAACAAATATTTTCTCGATCGTTCCGATAGATAACTTTGACTTTGAACATTCTCGGCGTATAGCGTCAGTCGCTGCTAAATACATTTTTATTACTTCTTATCGGTGCCAAGTTACGAGTCGACAACTTTTATTCGTGACTTTGAAAGAAGACAATAAAATAACTCTTTTTAACTCGTAAAATTGGCTTATACGTTTTAGATTTTGCCAAGCTCTGGTGAAGATCCGGAACAGACACACTGACGTGGTCCAAACAATGGCGCAAGGCGTACTGGAGCTGAAAGAATCTCACGACGTGGATGCAATGACGGAGAATAGTATTCAGTATTTTCTCGACAGATTTTACATGTCTCGAATTTCAATAAGAATGCTCATCAATCAACACAGTGAGTCACGAAGAAAATATCTCGAACAAAGCCAACTTCGACTTTGTTGTTTTAATTGTTATAATCGCATATCGAATTGTTTCGTTTGTTTAGCTCTGCTCTTTGGCGGAGTACTGAATGGCCACGACAGACACATCGGCTGCATAGATCCTTACTGTGACGTTGTCAGCGTCATCAGAGATGCCTATGAAAACGCACGCTTTCTGTGCGATCAATACTACATGGCTAGTCCAGATCTAATCATCAAGCAGCATAATGGCAAGTTTACACAAAATAATAAAAGTAACATTGATATGACTTGTAAGTAGCTACGATAGTAGCGAAAATTAAAATTAGAAAGATGATTTTTAGTGTAAATTATGTTTGATCAATTACATCAATCAATATTACTTACGAAGGCGCACTATTTTCACTTGAATTTAATTAATGTTTAATCTTATTTCAAAACTAGAATGTGGCAACGACATAAAAATAGTATATGTTCCGAGTCATTTGTACCACATGCTCTTCGAACTCTTCAAAAACAGCATGAGAGCGGTAATGGAATATTGTGGATCTGATGCCGATACGTATCCACCTCTAGAAGTGGTACTCGTGAGAGGAAAAGAAGACGTGTGCCTGAAGGTTGGTTCATCCGAATATTTAATTGATTTAAATAATAGTTTGCGCACTCTCGTTCATTCGACTTCACGAACGTGATCAAATGTTGCAGGTGTCTGATAAAGGAGGTGGCATTCCACGCTCGCAGATGGACAATTTGTTCAAATACATGTACAGTACAGCACCTCAGCCCAGCCAGTCCGATGATCATACAGTACCACTGGCAGGTTATGGTTATGGTCTTCCCTTATCTCGATTATACGCGCGTTATTTACACGGTGATCTGGTTGTACTCAGCTGCGAAGGATATGGAACTGATGCCGTCGTCTATTTGAAGGTAATTGTTCCTAAGACATGCTCAATTTTTCTATCCAGTAGTAGTACACAGAAACATACTAAGATAATTCTATAATTGTTAACAGGTCTTTTGAAATTTTAGTGAAAATTACTCGTTTTACACTCATGTTTTAGCACACCTAAGAAAAGCATCTCCCATCAAATTTTTAAGTCATTTCAACTTGTCATTTTAGGCGCTGTCGAACGAAGCAAACGAGCTGTTACCGATTTTCAACAAAACGTCGTCGAAATTCTACAGGACGCCGATCCCGACAGCCGACTGGAGCAGTCAGTGTGGAAATAGCATGGCAACTAGACAAATGTCCATGAGCCATAGCCAAGGGCACAGGCTTCCAAATGGTTTACAAGCTAGCAACTGCTAGCATCAACCCATCAATCCAGTTGTTGATTCGGATTCAGCTGACTGATAAACGTGTATTTATTGTGCTTTTTAGTTACGTCTTTTTATATACTTTTCAAATCCATTTTTATCATTTTTCACATAAAGCTCATATGTGCTTTTTCTTGTTTCGAATTTTTCATCGTTTAACTATACGGCATTTAATTTGTCAACTTTTTATTTTGTTTATTTACTTTTTACCATGGGATAACATATCAAAAAGAAGGAAACGATTGGAAATCCAAACCGTTTGTTTTAAAGGAAATGAAAAATTTTACGATCAATGCAACAAATTGTTCAGCGTTTAATTATAGAGAGTCCAAATTCATGTAAGAACACACAATATTTAATCGATAGCTTATAAGACTTATATACCAATAGCTGTGATTCTTCAAACTTATTTATGTTTGGTAATTGTTATATATGGCACATCAATATCTTTTCGGATTAAAATAACATTTTTAATTTATTCGTATAACGTATTTATAAAGAAAAATATGTTATTATTATTTTGTGTAAAATTTTATCGCAATGATTTTTTTAGGGTGAATGTTGAATAACAAGTTAGCTCAAAAAATTGCTAAATTCATTGTCTATTGCAATAATACTTTGTTTTGATTTCAAACTTTTTATGAGTACGCGCAAAGTGAACCATTTATTGGTAATTATTTCAAGCACAATTTCGAAAGATTGGTATGCAATTCAAAAGTTATTGTTATGAAAAAATAGTTGTGTGTCACCGAAAATTTTGATAGAAATATTCAAGTGCAGAGTTTCCGAACTAGAAAGAAAATCGCTCTGGAAGTAAAATCTGAAATAATTTTATCATCCTATTGAAATAAAATATATTTTCTTGATAGAGACGCATAATATTTTGTAAAAATCAGTCAAAAGTGAGTTTTAAAAAATAATATGAATTTTCGAAACTACGTTTGATTGTTCACAAGAGTTTTATATTTCCTTTATACCAGTGCGTTAGTGCGTTAGAAATCTGATATTGTAATCGAATAGATCTGTTCCTACTAGAACTGTGTCACAATTTTTACTTGTATGAATGTAATTCGCTTTTAACGAAATATTACTCTCACTGATTATAGACAGAGTTAGACAAAACAGTGCTGTGCGTCAATCCATTTGTTGTACATAAATTATGTATGTGTTCAGAGAAATTGCATATATTTTTTTAAATAAATTGCGTTTACAACATCATTCTGCAACAAATAGCTTTAGGTATATGAAATACATTGTAGTTAATACTTATAAGTAACGTAAATTAATTATTTTAATCATGTATTGATGAAAATTGAATTAAAAAGTTTGATAGAAACGAAATTGTTTCTTGAATGTAGAATTTAATATAATTTTTATTTTATTTCTGTGTTCTTATTTTCATTTTAACCGAATTTCACTATCATTATACATTTTACAATTCGATAGTCATGAATAGGAAATAATTGAAAGCATTGATTACCATATTTGAATCTTTATTACATTGGGTTATGTTTTTTTTTTCAAAATACAATAAATTCACTGTTACTACATTTGCACTTAAATTAATAAAAACTGGTGATAACAAGTCATTTAAAAAAAGAATACACCATTAACTTACATAGGCTTTTAGCTTGTTAATTTAAAATGACGAGGAATTTTTACTGACAACTAAGAAGGGAAAAATAAATTTTCATAATAAAGTCAAATTTTTTTTGCAAATTTTGCAATGTTATGGCATATATTCATTTTTTTATTGCAAGTTATTATTAGCATAATTATCATCGTTTGAATGAAATATTTTATTTTTGGTATTTCATATTGACACACCATGATTACTAGAACTGTCAAATCTTGAAATTTCAACTATCCTAAATGAAATTATAACTGAGTTACGTGCATTAATAGGTTCAAGTGAACCTATAAAATGCATTTCTACATATTCCAATCTATATGTATTTACAGCATGGCAGTGATCAAACAATCTACACAGTATTGTTCTAAAAAAATTTCGAAAACTAGCAAGTTTAGCCGATATAATCACATTTTCATTTTTTAAACAAATACAATTTGTTTTTGTACGACGCTCACGTTAACAAAGTAACTTTCGTCAGCATTATCAAAGAATAACTTGCATTCAAGGATGGTAACTAGTTTTAAAAAATTTAAACTTTATTGATCTCTACAGTCATTATATCCATAACTTTAATTGTCCTTTTGAGAAGTTACATAGTTTTATTCGTTATTTTAATTTTAATTAAGGATGATCACCAACAGTTGTGAAGCTGCCGTGTCAGTCAAAAATACCTCTGAACAGAAAATAGGAAAAGGAATGAAAATTGATACAGAAATCATTTAAATATTTATTGATAATTTTATTTTGTTTTATGTATAAAATTCATTTTCAATTCCAAAAATCATATATAAATGTAGTACTTTAAAAAAAAACATTGCCCTAAAGTTTTTCCAAAAATATGTTATATAAACCACGCAAATTATGAAATCGTGAATAAATTTCTTAATCAAATCGTAAAAAAAAAAAATTAAAAATTATTCATAACGATAAATTAATTTATGATTTTCGGAAAAGTGACTTATTCGCAAAACGAAATTTATTGATAAATGAAAGAACTGAAATGTACAAAAATCAATCAGAGATATTTTTAGTGAAAAAACAGGAACGTTCTTTCTGATAGCAATTGTCTACAACGGTTTGAACAAGCGAGTTTTGATTCGAAGTTAATGTAAATTTTTTATATTTTTTATGCTTTCTCCTTCAGTCGCCGAGAAATTGATTTTCTACAAAAAAATAAGCATCTCGAATTACGAAAATAACGGTTTGAGGTGACAATTCGCCCCAACTACAAATTCGATCAATACAATATACATAGTCACGTTTTTCCTCGTTCGATATTAGTAGAATAATGATTATTATACTAAATTATGTACCTACTACGCAAATAGTTACTCTTCAACAGATATTTTCTTATCTATATCAATATATTAATCACAGTGCTATGGACACAAAAATGTGTTCTTTCTTTATACACGTAAATAATCTGCAATTTCTTAGTAGAAGATTAAAACGCGCGCATCGATCGCTGGTCTCGAAAGTTAGCTATGTCTATAATTTTATTTCATTCAAGATGTGTTGGATATTATCTTATTGTCCGAGATTACAGATATGCTATATTTAGAGATGCAGCGAGCGATTCGTTCTACTGTTTCTTCTTCCCAAATATATATCACTTTTTTATGATAGAGCAGGGTGCTACATACATGGCAGTATCATCCCACACAAAATATCCTCTGGATGACTTCGATACTACTATATGTATTTACATAGAGATTTGAGAAAATGGCCTTTAATTTTTCTCTAAAGCTTCGGACAAATTCACGAGCATATTTTTCAAGACACTTTTGAATAATTAAAGCATTTTTCTCAACTACCACTAATAGCGGGAAAAATTCAATTATTTTCCAAGACTTGGATTGCACAGCGCAAGAAATAAATTTTTCTTTACTTTTCAAACTTTGTTAGCTAATTAATCAATCACAATAGGTATTAAAATTCTAAAAAAAAAAATTAAAAATAAAAAAACAAACGAAAGACTCATGATAATTTTGATGTTTCGAGAAATAATTCAAGTATGCAATACATGTACGAATACGCAATAAAAGCCATGATGATATAAGTCGAATTAGTAAATCGCCTGAACACGAAACTACATAACAAAAAATAACGTTGAGCTACTGCGACGAAAAATTCATTCAAATAAGTTTTCCCTTTCAGCGTGCTGTTGACCACTTGAGACCACCTTCGAATGTCTTGAAAAATCCATTAACACGTTTTTGTCATTGAATCGTTGACCGGCAGAAGTGATGGAGCGTTGATCATTGCAATGATCATTAGACGTAAACGGGCTGGGGACTTGGTGGTTGTAGCGGTTGACAGCAACTCCACGGGAAGAGCCACGAGGCTCAGCACCTTGGAGAAAATTTTGGATTAGTGGGACCGTGAATGTAGCTACGCAGCTCCTTTGGCGGTTCGGAACCGAAGTCCGATGCAGTATCTACGTCTGACTTTCGACAGATAATTATTCTTATATCTGTATGTAAATAAATACGTCCGGACTTTCCAGACATAAATCTAAAAATAAAATAATTGTTTGTTAGTCAATGATTTGGTCTCAAAGAGAGGATAGATGTACATATACAGTACCTAAGATGAATGAGGTAGCGTAACGTTTTGTCGCGCAGAGTTCGCTGGCGTAAAAAGGTATGAGACCTTGGCGGCATGTCAGATAGGTCATAAAGCACCACAAACATTTTGACAACGGTGCCCAACGGATTGGAAAGGGTGACTTGAATCGTGCCGCTCCTTGGTACTTGATATCCTTTCTTACCTAGATTTATGTGAGCCTGCAAGCAATACCAAAAATTAATTAAAGATGGACATACAACTCCTGAGATAAAGTAACATTATTACAAACGCGGTGTTTACTTACAAGATACGGAGATGAAACTTTGTCGTTGTCTCCAAGCGTATAAAAAAATACAGTGACTGGAAGTTTTCGATGTTTTGGACAAAATGATCCACTGGCTCCAATTTCGGCAGTAAAGCCGTGGACTGTCGAAACAGGCTCTAGTCTACCGTTGAGCGCGGATTCCTCGAAACTTCCTAAGAGAGCGTGACTCTGGGGCCGATTACGCGAAGTCGACCTCCGCCTCGTCACCTCTTCAATATCACAGGCGTTTTCCGTCTCTCTATCGCCCTCCTCCAGAGAAACAGCCCCGGGGCTCGGAGGAGTATTCAGCTCAAACAGGGCGCTGCAAGGGCAAATTACAGAATTAACTTCACATTTGAATAGACTTTTGGTGGATCGATTCATCAATTGATCAGCCTTACCTTCGTTTCGACGACACGCTATTGAGGCTGCTGTCAAAATCGAAGCAACAGCTGCCGCGTCGAAGAGGCGCCGGACTCGATGTGAGAGGAAGGCCGGTTCTGCTGTGGAACACCATGGAGGCGGCGTTCTCCAGGGACCGTCTGAATCTTTCCTGGTCCTTGGCCGTAGGCACGATCGTCTTGTCGGCGTGCTCTTCCTGGTGTTCGCTCGCCGCGCTGGCGCAGTCCTTCTTGTCCTTGGCGTCGACGTGGTTGTTGTTGTGATTGACCCAGATCGGCGAAAGGTCGCGTCTGCCGCGAGTCTTCTTCTTCTTTTCGCCGCCATTCGCGCAGCATTCCGCACTATCTAGCTCGCCGTTTGTACTGTGCAGTGCCGAGTTGGCGTGTGCGCTGCCGTTTGTACTGGTCCCAACTGAGCAATCAGAGTGTGTCTGGCCGTCCTCGAGCTTCGCCTCGGCGTCGGCCTCCTCGCTCGAAAAGTCGATCCGCCGCTTGACCCTCGACTCGCCGCGTGGCAACTGGCCGTCCTCGGCCTGAATCAATTTGTCGTGCTCGTAGCGTTTGAACAGCTGTCTCAGCCGCAACAGTCGCTTGTTCAAGCTCGCCGGCAGAGATGTGTCGACGACGTTCGACGGCGGGAAAACGTTGCCGGAAGCACAGCTCTCCGGGCTAGCGTTTCGCGGCTTCGTCTCCTCCGTAGTCGACGCCGGTGCGTCCACGCTCGTTGCCTCTGTCGTCGCGTCGTTCTTGTCTCGGCTGCTACTCCTGAGAATGGCACCCAGTAGCACGTCCGCCTTGTTCTCGACCTCGCCGGCGCAGTTCTCGGTGGACTTGCTCGGCTGTTGTTGCTGGTTCTGCTGCTGCTGTTGCTGTTGCAGCTGCTGTTGCGTCTCATTGACAAGTCTGTCGTACTTCTCTCTTCGCTTGGCCGTCCTCACGGCAGCACGTCTCCTGCCGAGGGGCGTCCTAGCCCGCAGCACCGCGAGAACCTCGTCGAACTCGCGCGGACTGAGGTCGAGGTTGTTTCGCGACTTGGGCGGTGTGCTCGAGGGCGCCGCCGGGGGGCTGGCCTTGGCGTTGTTGCTGTACTCGTTGGCCGAGCCGAGGACCCTCGCGGGCACGCGTGTTATCCACTCGAGGATGCTTGCCTGGTCCTGCTTGTCCGGCTTGTCTTGCTTGTCCTGCGATAAGGAGAGCCGCGTCATGAGCAGATTCAAATCCCCGGCACGATTGCCTCCCGTTGGTCTCCTCGCCCAGGCGGACTTTACCTTATCGAGGTCGTCGGCGGGACAGGCTGGCCTGCCGAGTGGCTTCTCCGCGTGGAAGGGGTTCACCACGAGATTGACGTTGGGGGAGGTGCTGCTACTCGCGCCGGAGCCGTTGGAAGCGTGGGCGCCGGTGTTCTGGTTTTTGACAGGCAACACCGAGGTGACGGTGTTGCCGTTGGCACTGTAAGAAACCCAGGGGATGAGCGAAGGCACGTGTGTGTTGCCGACCGAGGTGGCGCTCTGCTGCTGCTGCTGCTGCTGCTGCTGCTGGTGTTGCTTGCTGCTGGGCGACGAGGGTCCGTGGCTGTCGGAGCGCTTGTAGCGCTTCTCGCTTCTCTCCTGCTGATCGTCGATGCTGAGCTGCGTGCGGAAGCTGCGCTCGAGAGCGTCGAGGCCAGCCGAGCCGTCGGCCGCGGTGGTGGCGGTGGCGACGGCTGTGCCCGGAAGCAGCAGAACCTCCTTGAGCGGGGGCAGGCCGGACGAGGAGTGTTCTTGGCTGGCGGCCGGGTTGGCGTTGTTGGCGTTGTTGGCGTTGTTGGTGTTGCTTGGGTTGCTGGGGTTGGCCGCGGCGGGGCCGTTGCTGGGGCTGTCCGGGGGGCGGCAGGGCAGCGAGCGCCGTCGCTTGCGCTCGCCATTCGGCCGCTGGGCTTGGCTGGCGCTCGGCTGGACCTCTTCGACGTCGTCGTCCTCCTCGTCGGCGCAGCGGCAGTGGTGTTTACCGGGCTTGTCGCACGGGATCTGCAGTCGGTCGTCGAGCAGCGCTGCAAATGATCATCGACATTGTAACCTAGTGTCCGAGGGAGCAGGCGAGGCGGCGCTACGGGGTGGTGACTTTACCGGGCATCACGAGGTGGTTGTTCTGGTGCTGGGCGGCGTCGGCGATGGCCCCGAGGACAGTGTTGCTGGAGGATGGGCTGGTCACGAGGGTGGCGGTGGCCAAGGGCTTGGTCGGCGTCGAGGCGCGCACGCAGTGCTCGAGTGGCTTTGCTTGCTCCTCGGGCTGTGCGAGGTGCAGTGGGCACTGCAGCCGCGGGATGTCCTCCATTCGTGGCAGAGCCCACACCGTTACCTATAACACAGTCACACCACTCATAGACTTGACACCCGCCACGAGCTTTCGAGCTTTAACCATCTTCGCTGGATGAAACATTTGATGAGTATATGATCTTCAGGGGGAGCCTGCCACTCTCGATATTACTTTGCCCACAACTTCTGACATTGCAAAACAACAACACATGTTTTTGTGAATATCTCAATATATCCTAATCTATTATATCCTAAGTAGTTAGCTTTTCTATTGTATTTTCTCGCGCGAAAATAATTCGATTATAAATTCTTTTTATCGATTTGCCATTGTTAGTTATACTATTTTTCGGGTCATTTTTTTAAATTGCTTTATAGATTTTATTCGCATTGATATTTAATTACAAATTACTTTTCAAGAATCCTTTTAATTTGATGTGCAATAGTATAGGTTAGGTGCAATATTTTTTTTTTCATAAAAGTCAAGAAACGCCGAACAAGATGAAAGCGCGATTGCAAATATAGAAAGAGAAAATGGATTAGTCAATTACTAAATACACTAACCGTAATTATGTATTTACGACTAGTTATTGTTACATTAATTAATTATTCGCGATAAAAAGACTTTCATTTCATCGTTTACTTACTGAACAAATATTAATTGACTCAATACTTGAATAGTATGCATACATGACTCATAAAAGTTTTTGTTCATGCCAAGATTTTTTGAAAAAAAAATTAATGTTTTACTCAATGCTGACGCACATTGCAGTGTAGTCCTCATTGCACGTTCAATGCCATATAATTTACAAAATGAGACACGATTTTCTCCCGTTTAAACATGACGTGCTTCATAATTGTTTTTGCATGAATCAATATATCGTCACGTAGCTTCTTCTGGACTTTTCTCTTAGTTTGAAAACTTGTCATCAAAGCAGAATATTTGTAAATAAGAAAACCCCAGAGGCGATCGATTCGAAATGTTTTGAAAATCTAAAAGGTTTTGGTACGATGAAATGAAGGGAAAAGATATGCGCGTAAAGAGAATGGAAAAACTCGTATGCGTTGGAAGATATATGTACCTTGATGGAATTGCCATCGCCGGTGCCAGCGAGTGGAAAGGTATGCTCGACCGGAGGCTCGCGAAACTTTCTCAGATGATCATCTTGCTGCTGAACGATCCTCGTGGCGATGTAGTTGGGTTTGACGCCGTTGGTCCTCGACCACCAGGCTGCTACTTGGCTGAAATGCAGTCTCGAGCGTACCGCTTGGTACAATCCCTGCGAGTTCATCGTTTCCGGACTCCTGTTCGAACATCGAAATTTTCCATTAATTTTACTCTCATTACCAATCGACCCGAGAGTAAGTACTTTCTTTAAGAGGAACAGATTGGAGCAAGGTAAAAGGCAAACGAAAAAAAAAAAGAAGGAGAGAAGTTACGGCGAACTGTTGGTGTGATATCGGCCACTTTCACGTTAAGACTTTCACGTGCAGCGCGCGCGTCAAGAGGATGCGCGAAAGGCGCTGATTAACGAAATTGACGAGAAGATTAGAAAAAAAAGAGAACTTACTTGCTGGGTACAACGCTGATGGACCAGTACTCCAATAGCATCTCGGACGAGTGTTGCTGCCATGGTGTCTTGTCGGGTGTGCCGAGGACGCGATGCTTGCTCTTGGATTTCTTGAGGCCGCAGGCGCAATCGCTGCACAGCACCACCTCCACGCTGAGCAACGAGCCGGCGGCCACTCGTTCCGTTATCTCGCGCACCAACACCAGATATCTGTCGCACTGTCGGCAAACGAGTTGTTATAACATTACAAGTTTGCAAAATTTGCGCGATGTATACAGGCTAGAACGAAATCGGCTGCGCGGCGCGGTGCAGCAAAAGTGAAACTCGGCGCACCTTTTGTTTGCCAGCCAAGAAAAGCGCTGACGTAATTGAAACGCCAGATTTCTAATAGCGGATAAAAAAAAAGACTTACCAAGTAATTGTCATTGTCGCAGGTGTGATTACTGGGAGCTGGCTGCAGGGGTGGCACGCAGTGAGGACCCTCTTTGTAGCCACGCGGAGGGCCCTGGATTCGACCTTCGCACACGAGGACTCCAAGAGCTCGGACCACACTGATCACACCGCCGCGACTGCCGAAGCCGCTGCTTGGGCTCGCCTGCTCGCCGCCAGTCGAACCCGCCGCGCCTAGGCAGTGCATTCCTGTAACAAATCAATTGATCAATCAGCAATCGCTTTTTCATTCACAATTCCATTCAATTTTTACTTCACAAGTTTTATCGTTATTGTCGGCGGACAGGCAATTCGAATAACAGGTTCGCGTGATAAAAAAATCCAACACCACGTAAGCCAGTCTATACTGCACGCGTGCGAAGTGCTTTTATACTCGTAACATCCTCCGCGGTACTGAGCGTATTTTTTTTTTTTACACTGATACTGTCTAAATATTCGGGGCTCTCTGCGTCTTTGCCCCGGCGCGAACGAAGAAAGAGAATTTCAAGATTTTTCGTCAGAGATTATTAGCAGTTGCAAACACTCTCACTGCCGCCGTTTCGACTGTGCGAGTGTTTCGACGAGAACAAGCGGCTAATTATTCGCGCGGAAGCGAAAAGACGATTTGGCGAGAAAGAGAGATGCTTGGCCAGGAGTCAATCGCCGACAAGGTTGTCCCCCCGCGCGCGCGCGACTGAGGGCAAAAGACGACAAGCGTGCACATCGTCTGACATCGTCCCAAGGCCGCACGTGCAACTGCAAGACGAGAGAGAGAAACGCTAGTAGGCAGGACGACGACGAGTAGGTACATACTTGTTGCCCGATTCCGACGACTGCGCCACAGCAGCAGCAGCAGCAGCAAGCCAACACACATGCACCGGATATATTCTTTGCTTTGCTGCCTGCCTGCCTGCGAAAGAGAAAGAGCGACCTATTTCTGTAGTGGCTTTGTCGTTGCTGCTGCTGCTGCTGTTGTTGGCGTCGAGTATGCATTCGTTGCAACTCTCGTATACGGAATTTGGACAAACGAGCCGTGATATACAATCTCGTGGCTGATTAACAGTTGTTTATCGCTCGTCGAAGGGACAAGCATTTCGACAATTCCTATATAAGCGATAACTGCTGATGGCGCTTGCTGATTGTTGTGTTTCGCACAAGGCGTAAAGATGTCTATAGAAAGTAAGTTTTTTTTTAGCGGCGTATACCTGCGGCGTCAATGAGCGTAGTTGTAGTTACCGAAAAGGGCAGTCTATAGAGTAGCTCGACAAGCACCGACGAGCACAGTTTGCTCTTGAGTGATTTTCCGAAAATTAAATTCTAAGTTTTATTTTACTTTTTAAATATATCTAGGTATCCTATTCCTGCCAAGTTCATTTTTATTCAGCTCCTAACCCACCTCGTTTTTTGCGTTAAACATTTTACTGATGGTGATTCAATCAATTTCCCCGCCGATGTACACACAAAACATAATAAGTATACCCCGCTGCTAATACACGACAAGAACGAAAAAGAAAGAGAGAGAGAGAGAGCTATAAATAGTGGAAGCGCACGTCCGGCGTGTTTTAAAGCGCAAATTCTCTGTCGCGTGCGCGCACGAGAGTGAGAGAGTGAGAGGCCGTTGTTTAAAAATAAAATGAGCATTAAAGAAAGAACTGTCTGTCAGCGATGATGTTGTAAGCAGCGCAACAACGACCTTGCTTCGGTGGCGAATCGTCGTCGTCCGCGGTGTAGTTGGCCTTGCTCTTGGCACTTTGGAAGCAGCAGTGCCCGATGCCGCGCGACACCAGCAGCAGCTTGGCCAACATCCCCGCCGACAATACAATGCAATTTCAGCAGCCAGCAGCAGCGGCGATCCTCCTCATCGCACATCACACAGAGCTTCAATGGAAATAGCGTGTACATACACTCGACGACGGGTCAGTCAACTCGAGCGCCGACGATTGTTTACGAACGAGAGATAGATAGACACGCGGACAGAGAGGCAGAGAGCGAGAGAAGCCTGTCTGCTGTTTGGGAAGTTTAAGCGGCGGAGAAAGAATGCAGGCGCCGCAGCCGAGCGAGCCGAGCTTTATAGACGACGAGGACGGCGGCGGCGGGCGAGAAAGGGTGAGCGAACTATACATGTGTCATGCGCAATGCCCCTGCCAACCCTTATGCTAGACCACCGGAGAAGGGGAGCGAAGTTAAGGGACCCAGCAGCAGCAGCAGCAGCAGACAAAGGCTTGAAGTATCGCTCATGTACTTCAATGCTTTCCCGCGCGCGCGCGACTTGACACCCAAATTTTCGACAAATTAACGTGGCTCCTGTTCTTTCAAACGAACCTCTCTTTTATTTTTCAGAAAAAGAACGAGCGAGCAAAAATCTGCCGAGGGGAAGTTGGCGCTGTGGTAGACAGCAGACTGGAAGAGAGTGAGGGAGAATCGGTAATAAAAAAGAGGCAAAGCGTTCTCTCTCTCTCTCTCTCTACTCCGCGAGGGTCGGAATACAACATATCGGTGCAGAGCCGTCGCCGCCACTACGTTTTGCGCAGTAGGGGAGTACCATATCGTAAGAAGAAGAGGCGTTCACCCCCGCAAGCGCGCGCCGATCAAAGTCCCCGATCTGCGCGACGCGACGAGGGGGCTGCGAAATTCGCGCAAAGGCATCTTTGTCTATTATACGCGTTATAGAAGGAACAGGCAGTCAAAGATTATATATTTTGCCAGTGTCTGCGCACTCGATTACAAAAGCTTTAAATTAGCCAATGTGTTGTCTGCTGTTTTCAATTTGGAATCTATATCGAATCAAATTTTTATCTCGGGCACGAAACTTTATTTCGGTTAAAACCAACAAAGACTTATCGAGCGAAATCGTGCTCTTCCCACTTTCTCTGCGACTGAGATAACCGTTCGTGCATACTGTTTGGCTCTCGTGTGTATGTGTTTATCAGCTTAAGGTCAATCTGTCTGCCGTGTATTTTTGTCAATAATACGAGCTGCGAAACGTTGTCTTAGGTCAACGCGAGTAATCATAAAGCTCGTCGGTCGCGCAAACACCAACGTTGCAGTTGTTATCTTCTAAACGAGATAGACGTCGCAAAGTTGGCGCTGATAAATTCTTCGAAATTGCGAGAGACGCGAAGGTTTATACTTGTATATATAAGAGGGAGGCTGACCGAAAGAAAGAAAGAGAGCAGAGTAGCTGAAGGACGACGAGAGAGGCGGTTTTGTGCGTGGGTATATAGGTGCGAGAGAGAACACACTAAAAATTCTCGAAGAGGGAGTAGCAACCCGAGAGAGACAAAGAGATAAATAGGCCAGTGCGAGCGAGCGAGAGCTGCAAACAGTCGGCGAAAGAAATAGCAAACGAAGAGGCAAGAGAAAGAAAGAGTTTTTAAAGAGGGAGTCTCTCTCTCTCTCTCGTGTATATATATACACATATAGGCGAAGTAGAGGGAGAAGAGGCAACGACGACGATGTATATACGAGAGGAGGCGAGGAAGAGGACAGCAGGCAGCAGCAGCACAGGGTCAGCAACCCGCGAGGAGCAACAAACTGGCGAAGCCTCCGCGCGCTGATCGCTCCCTTCTCGTTCGTGTGGCTTTCAGAGAGGGATAGAGAGAGCTTTTTTTTTCTCTCTCTCTCTCTTCGAGACGCGACGTCTGCACCCGAGAGCACCAACCTGTTCGACACACTGTGTCCCCCAATACGTACGCTGATAAAAACAAACAAAAACAAAAATAGCCAACTGCACCCACAGACTCGACACTCTCTCTCTCTCCCTTTACTTTCTTTATACCTGCAGTTAATATTGCACTTGCGAGTGCGTGCACGTATCAGCCAGCGGCTGCCTGCCTCTCGCTGCCTACACTATAGCTGCAAACAGAACAAAGGCTCGGCGGACGGACTGGCAGTAGCAGCTGTGTGTGTGCCAATGAATTTCCAACAACAACAAAAAAACGCTTATTCTCCAAGAGATGATCAACTGAAACACGCGAGCTCAATTGATAATTGCAAGCTACTTGCAGCTTCGATCATCACCATGTTCGCAAACTCTGCACTGGCATATAATATCGACTAACTGTAAGACTCCATGAAATGTATGAAATATTATACTTTTCGAAGAATAAGCTTTATTTTTCTCATTTCGTCGGACTATCGTACACTCGGCGTGTGGATAAGTTGTCGGTGCAGTTGGAACAAAGGCTGACTGACTGCAAGAAAGTTAAAGATCTCTCTCGCCGAGAGAGAGAGAGAGAGAGAGAGAGAGAGAGAGAGAGAGAGAGAGAGAGAGAGAGCAGAGGGAGTGACCTCGACCATAGCAGCAGCAGCAGCTCATCGGCAGCTATATGTATACGCAGGGAAATAATCGAGCGATAGGGACAAAAACAGCGAGAGAAGGAAGATGCCTCAGACAAGAAAAAAAAAACACGCCTTTGAAGGTATACTCAGCAGCCCTTCTATTCAGGATCGGCCAGGAAAGTTTTAGGCGAGAGTGGAGTTATTTGAGTGTATAGACGACGAGAGACGAGGGCCAAATTGGAGAAGAAAGAGATTAAATAAAAATCCGGCGCGTCGCTGGTGGGGTGGGGATCGGCATGGACTGCGAAGGAAGGAAGGGGAAGCGGTAGCGTTGGAAGTTTTTGGGGGAGCAAAGAAGCGAGAAGAGGGGAAAGAGAACAGCCAACAACAACACCACTACCAACAACAGCTCCCTCGAAAATTTCGGCGAGTCCATGACCTTTCTCTCGAAGCTTCCATATACATATACGTATCGTACGAGAGAAGAGAGTGCAGTGCACGCACATGGAAAAGAAACAGCAGCAACAGGGATTTAACGAAGGCTATACCTGCAGCACTGCTCTCGCTCTCTCTCTCTCTCTCTCGGAGAATTATTAAGGACAACTTGAGGAGACTTTGCCTTGCACCTCGCGGGTATCGCTCTCGCTATATGTATAGCTATACGAGCCGTTCAGAAAACGTAGCCCACAACTCGCTGCTACTTTGCTTTTCTTTTGTGGGTCTGCTCTTTCTCTCTCTCTCTCTCTCTCTCTCTCTCTCTTCTGCACTCGCTGCACGCTCTACCTACAGACAGAAAGAGAGAGAGAGAGAGAGAGAGAGAGAGAGAGAGAGAGAGAGAGAGAGAGAGGAGAGAGAGATGCCAAACCAAACCTGCTGCATCACCCTCTAATTCCTTTTATCTTTCTTTTTTTTTCTGTTGAATGCATTCGCAAGTATAATATCAGACGACGACGACCACCAGCACCACTCGAGAAAGTCTTCGTATATACGCTTTGTTAATGTCTTAAGCACACTCTTCACTCGACTCATTCTCTCTCGACGGCTTCTTCACTTTAATAGCACCTCTTGCATCAACTCCAAAGCAGCTCGTGCCAGATCTAATGTCGAGATATATAATCGAGGCTTATGCTCTTTACTCTTTTTATCGGCTTACGCCTGTACCGAGAGAAAGATCGTTATCTCGTTACCTACGATATATTTTCGCTATTATTTGGCAAACACCTTCATTCCCATTGCGTAATAGCATGCATTTTTCAATTATTGCTTCTTCGAACTCACATATGCATTATTTTCATAGAATGTGCTACTTTGCTTGCTTGCGTAAGGATATTTATGAATGTGATAAGTGTGATGGATTGAATAATGATTTGTGCTCCGAAAATAGCAATTGATTTCACATCATTAAGATGAACTACAAAGAGATGAAAGAAGCAGAAGGGAAAAGTTTTCTCATCTTTCAAACTTCCTACAGTATTAGATTTTAGGTAATAGTATTTTATTATCAGAATAATTGATAAATCTATAATGTCGACCCACGTGATGCTGAAAGCTATTTAAAACTTTGAAACTCGAAATAACTGCGTTAGATAAATAGTCGAGAGATACAAGAAGAGAGTTAAAAAAAAAAATAAATTCCAGTTTGAGGAAAAATTTTTTGTTCGATATTATAGGCCTAAGTGAAAGAAAATTAGCATCTAATTAAGAAAAGTTGATACTGTACAAATAGCAAGTTTTACGTCGTGAAAACCAGTTTCCTGCGTTCTTTTTTAACAGTGTATGATCACGTTATATAGAAGACGGAACTCGTTTACATAAAAGCGTATAGAATTATTAATGGTCTGCTTCCCGGTACGTTATTGGAAACAGAGATTGGTACAAAAGATCTGGCACAGAAGTCTTTTTCTTTGTTCAGGCGAAGAAGAGATAAATCACAAGACTTCTAAAAGCGACAAATAAGTTATTGATCGCGAAGCATGCGGAGTTAATTAGAAGAATCAGATAAGCACGTAGTGCGGATCGAGTTCAAGAAAAATCTTATATAAATAGGTTAAATAGCTGAATACGCAGTCGCGAGCCGTGCTGCAGTGAAAATCGCGCGACGTGAAATCGCGAGAGCTCTAATAGCAGTAGAAGAACGAGGCTCATCGTTTACGACGATATAAGGAATGCGGAGCAAGGGGAAAACCTTCGCTATGGGATTGCCACTTGTGGAACGTGAAAACCTTCGACACGCAGAGCCACCTAAAAGAAAAAAAACTAAACTGGCCTCGAAGATGAGAAAAAGAGCTCGTGTGTTTTGTCCCGATGAATGGGCGGCGAGAGCGATTTTCCACTGGCCGCTCGCTCGCGACTTTCATCCGCTCTGGCACACGCTATTTTCGGGCGGCACGCTGCCGTATCGGGACGACCAAGTAATTATAGCGAAGCGCGACCTCAAGATCAACTATCTACTATACTGCTGTCACGCGCTCGCGAGAATAGTGTCAGAAACGGGACCACCTCAAACGCGCGCGCGCACTTGCGGAATTACACTCGATGCCCGTAATAATTGCGCAGATTCTTTTTTTTTTTTGTCAACTTGATGGACTCTGGTTATACGCCTGCTTGCTTGTTTGCAACGGACGTTCATTTTTTTTTATTTCGTCTAACGCTATATAGCTCTTCCTACCTGACGCTGACGCACTTTCCTCTCGATGATTAATTGTACTGTACTTGGCAACAAGTTGAAAAAAAAATTCCCGCGGTCTTTATTTACTCGCGCTCGAGGTCATTAGTTTCCAGTGAAGCTACATAGTCTTTAACAAATTATTTCGGAACTTTGTAGTTCGCAATTTAGCAGTTAATTCCTCTAACGTTTTCACTATTTCTTCCATAACATGCGCGCTGATAAATTGGCGTGATTTCAATTAAAAAAAACACTGAAAATTAGCCTTTGCCTTGAAGAAAATCTCCTCGGATTACGCAACGTCGTAATTTCTTTTTTTTTCTTCGCTGAGACAAGCGCGCACGAGTTAAATATTTATTTCCGGAAATTACGCCACTGAATACGATCATCAGCGTGACAGGACAACTACGCTACAGTGTACGTGACTCTACAATTATTCCATTGTGCGGAGTGTGGGACGAAGTGAAAAGTAACTTTAAAAAAAATGGTTTTTTTGTTGTTGGAGAAAAAGAATCCCGCAAAGTTTAATCCCGCAGCGCTCGATAATACTCGAATTGAGTTGTCAATAATTCTGGGATGGGCTCGCGAGAATCTACGAGTGCTGTCTCTGACGTAGTCGCGCTAATTGCATCTCCGGACGCTCATGACAATCCGCCTTTTACGTAACTCCACGGTTCTTTTTTTATGTAACGTACGAGTATTATACAGTCCTATCGTATCGTTTAGCCTATCCCACACCACACTGAATTAATCGTAGCCTCGCCCGTAGCAGCATCTCTTTTTCCCCCTTTTTTTCCGTGCTGCATGTTAGTGCGCTCGTTACGCTTTCAATTGGCAGTCGTCAACTCTATATACACGAAGCTCTTAGCCTTATTGTCGCTTTCTTTTGGCTAATAGCCAGCTGCGCGTATGTACGCATGCTATATGAGTTATATGCGCGCACGTCGCGCGAGCAAAGTGCAGTTCTCTATTTTACGGCTTCGCAGCAAGTAATGAGGAGCATTCAGCGGAGGCTGTAATCATTGACGCGCGCGAGAGCGAGTGAAAAGCGAGAGCTGCTACACACATGCATGCGTTCGCGGTTTGTGCTACATGCCTTTCTCTCTGTCTTTTTTTTTACCTTACCAGGGTGTGTGACAAACAAAGAATCACGGATCTTCCTGTGTGTGTGCATTGGCTGCTGATAATCAGTCGCACAGGATGCGAATCAAGCAGAGCGTGAGAGCTCGATCTCTTTTATTTTTATTTTTGGGCCTCATCTCCCGTATCTCTTTTATTGAAAAACCGCTGTATATGACCAATTCCACGAAAAAACTGCCGTAATTTGGTAGCGTTTTTTCAAAAATTCAAACTGAGGGTACGCTCTC
>JAWWMK010000032.1:1140735-1162117 GCA_035047105.1 Galeopsomyia nigrocyanea | reverse complement strand
AGTTCCTGCAGACTTTTCCAATGTTCACGAGCATTTTCCGACACTATATAGCTTCAAAAAGAAGAGGAAAAAGGTCCAGAAGCCTTAGCATCAAAAAAAAAAATTTTTCCATTCTAGACCACAGAAAAGTGTGTTTTTTTTAAGGATATCGTCATATACATTCAAGCTCTGTCAATTGCAAAATTGGCGAATTAGAATCGAGGAGAAAGAGAGAAGATAAAGAAAGAAAAAAAAAGTGGAGAAAGATGTGTTAAGGCTATGCTGGTTGGCAGTAGCAGCAGCAGCAGCAGCGAAAAGAATGAATATTGGGCTGGAATGGAGTCCCGTTAAGTCTGCCGTTACCGCCTCGCGGAGCGGGAGCAGCCGCCGCCGGCCAAGAGACAGACACGCTACGCACATACTTACTGCTTGAAGAGAGAGAGAGAGCAAGAGCACTTGCCCCACAGCCACCTCTACTAGTCTCTTTCTCCTTCTACCGTATACTATCTCAGCTTCGTAAAGGTCGATTCACCATACGTGCTTTTTCTTCTTCTCTCTGCGCTATGCATTGTCTCTCGCTATCTAATTGCTCATCCTTCATGCGCTTATATGCCTGACTAATTATTATTGTTGCTAACTCAAATTGGATGAGACTTTTCTACAGCCATCATTATATATCTTATATAGCTGTTGCTCGATTATTATGACAGCTGTGTTGCGCTTTTATGTACGTCGTCAACCTCAAATTTCTTATCCTACGGCTATCAGCATTTTGTTCTCCGTTTCTCCGCTCGTTCAAATTAATCAATCTTTGACAAATCTATAGTGTCTGCGACTTTTTCGTGGGGTACAATATGACTATTCCAGCGCGACAATGACTCAAAGTTGAATCGTAACGTGTCATTATTTCAGGCACTATACAGCAAGCAGATGAACTTCACATGCAATTTAACACGCACTTCCCAATTACGCACGCTTTTTCCCAATTAATCTTATATGTAGCCGTAAAAACTGGCGCGGTATAATTGCGATGCTGTCACGACAGCTGTTGGACATGTTATTCAGTGAGTGCCAGATTACGTGAAAGTTGATCGTTTAACAAAATAGCCGCACCAATATACACATCTATAAACTTTTTCTAGCTCAAAGTTTCACTCGCACTCTTCAAATCCGCACATCATGTAAAATATTTGCAATTTGCACGCTCTCGCCATGTAAATTTCGTTCCATTTTTCTTCATACTTTATCTCGAAGAGGCAGCAGCAGCAGCATCGTTTGTAATACAATCACGACACGCGGCTGTTTTCTTGTTTTCCATTTTTTATACACTCCTCGCGACTCGCAACTAAAAGCGATAAAAAGCCTTTGCAAAAGCGAAGCTTTACATGTACCTGCAGTTTCGTAAACATGAGCATTGTGTCGAGAGCAGCCGTCCTTGCGAGCAGATAAGGCTCGAGTGAAGAATATGGGATCGAACAGAAGTTGCGCAGCATCAGTCAAAAGCGTGTATTTGTATGCCAGCAGTATACGAAACATATATAACTGTTGGCGCGTCGCGATATCGGAATAACAGAAGCTTAAGTGATAGATAGTGTACATATCGGCACGGGATGTTACAGAATTCTCGTTATCTACCTGCAAAATAACAGTTTCACTCCTATGTATTCAACACATTTCCTGTCCTCGCGCGCCTGAATTACCTCGTGTAATTGTGCTATCGATTCGAGTTTACATCAAGCGCGAAACACCTCGACTTGATTATCAATTCTCCGGTGTGCATTATCTTTAATTGAAGTTGGGTGCGACCGCGGTGCAACTTCCTCCGATGTTATAGCTGCAGGGAAAACACCAAACCGATATGGCATTCCGAAGACCGCATAGCCGGCGCGCGATCGGTTGCAGACGCCGCTGCCGCCATTCACCTACATTCTCTTGGGGGGTTCTCACCGAGAGAGAAACCGCGCAACTTGCACGCGTAATCTTCAGTTAGCTCATTTGCATTTCATATACACGGATATCCATCGCTCTCTCTCATTCTGTTTCGATGTGCCGTTGTTTTTTCTCTTCCTTCTTCTTCTTTTTTTTTTCTTTTCTAAACTGACTTCCATCTATAGGCTTGGTATTCGACAGTCCGAACGAGCCTAATGCATTAGGATGCATTATGTTTATACACGCCCTACTTCGATTATTATTGGTGTAACACGTTGATCACGTTTATATTTCAGTCTACTATGTATAATCATTACAATAGTTTTAATGCAAATATTGACATTATTGCACGCAGAGTAAAAACACTCTCGTTACCCCCATGCAGTTCATGAATTATTTATATTTTCATATTTCTCTCTCCTCAACATTTTAGACTTGTGTCTTCGCTAAACAGCGTTTCTTCACTTTGTAATAATTTACGAATATATTTGTTAAAGCTAATTTTAAATTTAAAATAAAGATGCCCCCGTATAATTTAGCGCGTTCGAACGTTTACGCATGCAAAACTATAACATAACGCCTTTTCTATTTTCCAGCTTGTTAAAAATTTAAATGCAACAGGTGAAAGCTCCTTTACGAATTTGCATTATTTCATATGAAAAAAAAACTCATTCTAATGAAACGATTGAATTTGTGGTACGAGCCTGCCATTTTCAATTATTATAAAGTATTTCCAAATAAGTATGTAACCGTACAAGATATGAAAAAAACTTATAAGTTTTTTTTTTTTAAACTCTAGCTTGCTCTTTAAATGTACATGCAACCAGCATGTGATTCAGCGTTGGGAAAGAAAGTCTCGAACGTACCGCGGTGGATTTACCCACTTTCTCCTATGCCGTGTCACTTCTGACACGCGCACGCTGACCATTGTGTAGTGTATATACATCTTACGTATATGTGTTTCTTTGCACACACATATGCTTCGTTGGCCTGGCTTACTCCGTTGCATCGCAGATAAGACAAAAAAAAAACAGTCGCTTCATTATGCGCAAAGCGGATTTTTTTTAATCACCGCTGTTACAAAATTCTCATGACACGAAAAGACGAAAAAAAAACCTAGTTCAACTCTTTTGTGAAACCAAAAGATTTTTGGTCGTTAGGCATCTAATTATTTCTCATCGCGATTGTCTGTGAAGAGAATTGCGTGCGCAGAGCGGCAGGGACAATAATAATTCTGGGGTATAGGTTTGTAGGCACGAGGCGAAAGAATGAAAACAGAAGATCTCCGAACGAGACCTAGAAAAGCTCGCGCTGCTGCAGTGTGCCTTGAGAAAATTTTCATCTAAAACAGAACGGCGCGCGATGCTATTGTTTGGGTACCTGCTGCTGCAAGTACCACTATATTGTCTTGGGGCCAAACAATAACGCATAGTGCTATTATTCAGCTACTGTGATGAAATTATCTACTTCTGGAACATTATGTTCCGCACGCGGAAAGTGGCATTACATACTTATACTGTGAATCGAAGTCGCAGGTCTCGTTGCTCTTTTTGAATTATTTCAGTAATCCAGCTTATTAGCGTACGTTAGAAAAACATTTATCACAGCTTATAGACTACACACGGGAATGAGCAAACAAGCAGCAAACAAGGAGCAAAACTTTGATTAGAGCGCGCGTGCTCTCAAAGGATAAGCCGTATAATTAGGTTGCAGCGCTTGTACACGTATATAAAGTTTCGTGTGCAGTCGTCAGTCGGTTAAAGCTTGAAAAAAAACGAAGAATGAAAAATCAGAGAGAGATCCGTTGCGACGGAGATGCGTTATTAGCCGAGCTGACAAAAGGTGTGAGAGGAACTTAAAATTAGTCGTCGCACCTTCTACTCTCACATCACGCTTTGCCGTGTGATTAGCATTCAGTGCCGGCACGTAGATACCGTTATCCTTGTGCTTTTACGCACCTTAGTGCGTTGACTGTATACGCATGTATAATAAATACACGCACTCTCGTCGCCGTCGATTACCAAATCTAATAGTAATAATAGTAATGCCAACAACGTAATTACGCTTGAGAAAATGCAGTCAATTCTTGCGGGCTTACGCTTCGCTCCCCCCTATTCTCCCCCTACTCTCGACGCACTTTAACGATTCTCCGTTATACTACTTCTCTGCTTGTTAACTCAACTTCCATTACCCTCAACCGTCTTCTCTCTCTCTCTCGCTCTCTTCCTTCCTTTACTTCCTTCTTTTTTTCCTTTCGAGCGCATTTCGCTTTGAATTTGCAACCACCTACACCATCACCTGCAACGCCGCCGCGCAAGTACATTTACTTTTTAGAGCGCAAAAAAAAGAAGCTACACAGATACCATTAGGACTAACTGGCTTGTTCGTTTAACGAATGTAAACCACTTATTTGATATTATACTGGCTTAAGCATCCAATTGTGCGCAATGGCAGTAGAGCAACTTGCTATGTAAGAATATACTCATGAAAAAAATATTTATTTTAATCTGTATCTCATTAGAATTCTTTTTTATAATGCATTGAGTTCTGTTCTGCATCCACACCTCCGCAAGCTCAGTCAAGTCATATCAGTATAGTCGAAATACCTTAATGTTTAAAATATAATTATTCTACAACTTATGGACTTATTGAGAATACTCATATGCACTTTTTAATCCCGCAAGTATGTGGTTATAATGACATATCAATTAGAATGGCGAAAGTAGATTAAGTAGCCGCATTTCCGTGTGATATTCTTCTTTTTCGCGGAAATGAAACAATTTCACAGATTCTTTTTTTTTCCCAATTTTCAATGAAAAAGACAGTTGAAAAAAGTCAAGCTGCTCTAAACCATTATATAAAAAACACTATTAGAAATTAACCTCTAGTAAGCCGCATTAACCAGTGTATCATGCATTCGAATCAGGGATTATACCTTGGAGAGATGAGCGCTGATGAAACAGTTGAAAACGAGATAGTCTGTATATGTATAAGAGAGAATGTGATAATGTGCGTGCGTGCAGCTTATAAGCGCGAGTATAGCACGAGTGTCCTCTGCCTGTGAGACAGAGCTCGTTTTCTGATGGTTGAACGCACGCGTTGGTATATATCAAGAAGAAGGGAAGACCCGTTGAGCCGGTCAGCGTGTGTAAAATGTCTAGCCTGCGTTGCCATTCGAGGCACGACGACTGCTTCGTGGCAAAGACCATTCCAACAATCTACGCGCCACGTATCCTATACTATAACATAAGCGCGACTCTTCCTTACTCGAGCAGCGAGTCTTTTTCCCGCGTGAGAGAGCGAATCCTGCGCCGGAATTTTTTCACTTGCGATGAAAACTCGCAGCCGCGGCGCACTCTCGTATAAATTCCAGCGCGGAATACTCATACCACCCAATTATACGGTACATTGAGAATGGAAAAATTAACTATTCCTGTGCGGAGCCGCGTACCTCGGCGAGCTTTTTCTCCCTTTCTTTCGAGCCAAGCGTTATGTCGCGCTTTTTGCTACACATCATAACGACCAAACTGAAATATTAGCCGTTTACTCGCTTTTACGGCCACGTATATACATCAGCGCCTGGCATAGCTGGAATACCAGCTTTTACGGCATCGTCCCCCTAAGCTGCGAGCTTTGCTACACGTGATTTACAACCTCGACATTCACTTTGCACATTTTAAATACACAACGAACAAACTGCACGATCAATAAACACGCATAAGCTTCGTTTGATACATCTTCATTCGATCGACACACCAAGACAACTTCAATCATCGCTATACGATCATTAAGATTCCACGCATGGGTCAATGAACTGTCTTCACGATTACGCAACAGGGGAACATCAGTATGCGCGATATAAGTGTTACATCGCGGTATACACGAGGCGGTGGTAGCCTACATATATAACTCGTTATTGGCCGAGATTGTGAAAGAGTATATAAAGAAGAGAAAAGTGAAGAGCGCTCGTTCAGACTCTCGTAATTTCCAAAGGCGAGGCGCGAGGGGATATATATTCTGGTCAGCGTGCCGATTCCCGCGCAGCATCCGCGCGGGGAATGCCGCACGCGCTTGTGTGCGTTGTACCGTTCGTCCGCGCGCCAATTTTCTTCGCGAAAGTACACAAGTACATTTAAAAGCCACACCGTCGAAAAAATATCCAATAAGCGAAAGAGAGAGAGAGAGAGATGCTTTCTCACCGCCGATCGAGTGTGAACCTACGTCCTCGAAATTACGTGGCAATGCAGATTATCCGTATAGTTTTTTTTTTTCAGCGAGATTGTATATGTGTACACAAGATGATCTCTGTAAATTAGCCGCGAGCTCGGTAATAATAGTCTCGACCCAATTGATGTTCGGTTAGTGGTGTACATCATGCTGATCGGCAAGCATCACGCGCCGCGAGCTGCTGCTGATTCGACTGTTAAAAGCCGCGTGTGTGCGGTCGATGATAATTATTTCGGAAAACGCCGCGTCATTAAAATTCATCGCTATTATACTGCGACAAGTAAAACGAAGAAAAAAAAATAATAAATCGTTTCGTATTCCAGGGGTACACGCGATACAAAACGACCCGACACGTTGGAGATCGTCCGAGGATGAGCCGACGGTCGCGGCTGCCGCAGCCTCCATTCCGCAGCGCACCTCCGACGACAATTTGCAGGGTTACGCGTCGAGTTTGCACAGGACGCGCGATGACGCAGCTCCTACCCTCAGACTCGAGAGTTCCAAGAGTAGCGGTTTGGACGAGCTCGAGATGGAGGAGACGCGTTTGTACTCGGGGCAGTCGAGTAGCCTCAACGACGACGGTCTCGACAATGCGCTCACATCGTCTTCCAAAATCGTCGATCAAATCGACGGCAACCAGATCGAAGTCAAACCCGGCGACTATTACAGGTAAGCCTATATTTAAGCGACTCGTACCAGTGAGTTTTATCACATGTGTACAACGATCGTTTACAGAAACATAGTGCCGACCAAAAGCGAGAGCCTGTCGGGGGAAGGACAAGGGGCTCCGCAGGGACAGCAGCAGCATCAGCAGCCAAGCGGTCCTTCGTCGGAGCCCCGGGAGCAACAAGTGCGAGCTTCGCAGGCATTGACGCTGCAGCCGAGGCAGGCGCGTCGCGAGCCCGCGAGGATCTTTAGCGAGCACGCGCCACCGCCGGTTCTCACTCAACCCGAGCCACAATCCAAGCCGGGCAATCAGATGAGACAGGCCAATCCGGATATCCAGGACATCATCACGGGTATCGTCAAGCTACTCAACGGCAAGGTCAACGTGGCCGTCAGCTCGGTCAAACCCATTAGACCGCCGCAGAGTACCAGGTTGGACTTTTGCATTGATCGTTATTAACGCTTTCGTGTATATCCTTCGTTGCGCGCGCACTTTCTTGCAGCGCGAAAGTCGAGATTAGCGCTATGCTATACGCGCGCCAATTAGAGCGTACCATTGAAATACCATTTAGCTTCCTCGTCGATATTGTATATTTACCTCGGAGATCTCTCTTTTCTTCTTTTTTTTTCAAATCAACGATTTCGCGGATTTGCAGGATCAACAACAGAGGACCACCGAGGATCTCGGACGTGGTGCCGTTACCACCGGATTTCGACACTCCCGGCATGAATCCTCCACCACCGCCGCTTCCCGAGCAGCCGTCGACCTTCGAGACTCCACCGTCGCCGAGTCCACCGTCCTTCAATCAACTGCCTCCGGAACCCACGCCCTTCTTCAACGGCATACCACTGCCGGAGTCCATTGTACCGCCGCCTGCCAATCGACCGTGGAATCGACCCCAAAGACCTGGTAATCTTTTTCCTCTCTCTCTCTCCTATCGTTATTTTACCATTGTCGCGAGTTAATGTCGCGTGTAAAAGTGCCCATTCAATTCATAAATCGAATATCGCACGCTCGCTACACCCGCTACACGAGTATAATCATGTCGTGGGATCCGAGCGAACAATTTGTAGTTTTGACCGTCTTCAAAATGGTACGCAGGTACGCGAAGACCGATACCAGCGTACAAACCACTACCCCCGGCGAACACGAGTCCGAGTCCAGACCGCGATCAGCAGTCTGAGTCGAACGCGGTGTTCGACGTTGGTAACAAGATCGAGCAGGAGCAGGTGAACAGAACCAACCGACCGGCCGTATCACCGACGAGGAAGTACCAGTCGACTCTGAAAACCGATCATCCGATCTCCAAAGACACCCTGGTATTGGGTGGACTGCCTCCGTTGGCACTGCCGATTCCCAACGCGACCAACGACAGCCACGAGCAGGACGAGCCCAAGCCGGTCGTGCCGCTCAACAGCATCGGCGACAACGGTACATCGGCTCGTTACTTTTTTTCTCTTCTCTCTCCTCTCTACCGACGATTTTATTGCCTAACAGCGCAAAAGCATCGCGATGATATTATGCCATGATTTTCCTTTTCATTAATCGATTATTGACCTCCAGCTATGTTGTTTTTTTTTTGCCGTTTGCCAATTCCTCGTTTCGTATTTACGTAATTCACGACGATTTGTATCCTATTCGTTTCTTGTCGGTTGATTAATTATACATGAAGCTTCCTCTTGAAACAGTTACTCGAGCTTGGATCAGTTTCAAAATTGTCAAAGGCTCAATAACAGTAACAGTTATATATCAATTTAATCACAGATAAAAGTAGCTCGAAGCCCTCTTCGTCCAGCACGAGTAGCAAATTACTATTCCAAACGACGCTGAACGTCGCGACGAGTTCCTCCGTTCGCATGATAGAGACGACTTCGACGACGACGATCCTCGAGCCCAGCATGGCACCAGCAGTTCACAGCGATTTTTCCGAGTCGTCCACCAGTGCCACTACGTCGCCGATAACTTCGAGTTTCACGACACTCGAGCCGAGCAGAGCGTCGACGATCAATTTCGATTTATCGTCGGCTTCCAGTTCGTCGACTCCGACCGAAGGTCTCGCCACAACTCTACAAAAGACGACGAATGTTCCTCAGAGATCGGCGGTTCAGCCGATTACGAATTCGATCACGTTCTCCAAGGGTCAGAGTGAGTATTTTTTTTACAAAGAGTACTCCACTATTGGAAAGCTTCAAGTATTCATATTTCATATTTGAATGATTCTAGGCTCCGTCTACTCGTATCGTCCTCGTCCTGGAATAGTTTTGGACGACACGTTAGATTACACTGGATCTCAAGGCTTGAGTACTCATCGACCTTTCGTGCCTCCGCGGCATCCGCCGAATCCTGATACCTTCGACGTTGTCGTATCGGCCATTCAAGGACCCGGAGGATCTGGTACCGGTATGAAATTTTTTTTATACACACTCGCTGATTTGAAATTGAGTTTCACTTAAAATTATCGCAACAGGAGAAGTCAAAGTACCCGTCAATTTTGGTGCTCACGGTGGTCCGGACGACATACTAACATCGCCCGTAGAAGGCCAAGGTTTCGTGAGCATAGACGGCAAGAGAACGTACCTCAATTTGTTCGACAATACCGAAGCTACAGCTGGTGCTAGCAAAGTGAACGTGCAACCGACGAGAACGCACAATGCTGCTCCCGTCATCGGCACTGGGTACGTATTCGAGTTTATATTTTCGAGACAGCTTATTATACAGTCGAGTACTGACATTCAAACGCGTTGATTTGACAGATTTGCCGTGGCGACGGAGACGACAGGTGCATCGACGAGGCCGACCGTGCCGATGAGGAGACCAACGTTCCACAGACGGCCAACGCAGCCGCCAGTGAGAATCGACACGTGCATCGTCGGCGATTCGAGTACCTGCGACGCTAGTCAGCACGAGGCCTGCGCCACCGTCCAGGGAGTCTCGGCGTGCCACTGCAAGCCCGGATTCGCTAGACTCACGCACTCGCTTCCTTGCAAAAGTTCGTTGTTTAGCATTGACTTAATTATTCATTGCATCAAACCAAACTAGCTTTTAAAATTCTCCTTTTACTTCCCTTTCAGAAATCGTCAGCATTGTTGTTTCTATTAGAGTTGATAAGATTTACGATAAAAAACTGATTTGGACGACAGATCTTGAGGACCGAGACTCGGAATTCCATCAAACTTTGGTTTACGAAGCCAATCGAGCCGTGAGTTTCTCAAAGTTTCTTATTAATAACATAATTGTTTTTACTGTAGAAATAAAAAGCTTATGACAAAATGATTTGCAGATTGAATCAGCAATGTCAATGACTCCGTTTTCCGACGAATACGTTGGCTCTACCGTTAATAATATTTATCAAGGAGACATTAGCCAAGGCCAAGGAGGCGTTTTTGTAAACGCGACGTTAAAACTAGCCTACGAACCGAGAACGGCAAGACAAAGTCTTGCTGGAGAACTACAAAAACAGCTTCTTGGAGTTATTCAAAGGAGATACAATAATATTGGAAATAGTGCCTTACACGTGGACAGTCCTCCTGGATCGATTTCCAATCTCCAAGGTAAAAGAATCGAAATTGTTTGAACTGCAGTTTCTTTCGACTATTTCAATTAATTTACTTCCTATTTGTAGATTTGGACGAATGTGCCTCGTCTGAATTAAACGACTGCCACTCGTCGGCTACGTGCACGAATACATTTGGTGGATTCACGTGTAGCTGTCGTCCGGGATTAAAAGATCCGCATAAATCTGATCAAAGCACGTCTGGCAGAACTTGTGTGTCCTGTCCATCTTCACACTGCAATAATCGAGGAACGTGTTCTTACAAGGAAGATCAAATGCATTGCTCGTATGTTCATCAATAAACTTTTCGATCAGTCCAGTCTAAACATATAATTACATCGAATTATTTTCAATTTTAGATGTACTGGCAACTATTACGGTGCTCAATGCGAAGTTGACGGTGAAGTTCTCGGCGTTGCGATTGGAGCATCAGTTGCAGCACTGATCATTATTGTCCTGACTCTCGTATGCCTTGTTATGTGGAGGTAAACATCAAAATTTGAATTTAATCGTAATGTGCATCGCTAAAATTTGTTTTTTTCCTATTCCAGCCGAAAGTGGTCCCAAGAGCAAAAGGCAATATCTCCAGTTTACGGATATGTTCAAGGCACGCTTCCGGGCACAATGCCAGGTAAAAGTCAATTCGCACACAAACTTAAAATTGTTTATACTTGACAAATAAGAACTGATTTAATAAACTCAGCTCGCGTAGGTTCAATGGGAACTATGGCTTCCGTAAAACAAGGCCCACCAACAAATCTGCCACCTTACATGTGGGCCCAGGTGGCTGATCATTTGGCAAATGCTAATGTTTACGCGGTACAGTATACAATACTCATATTAAAATTATTACTTAGATAAAGAACGAAAAAAATAAACACGCAATACTTGTTGCAACGCAGACGGAACCAATGGGACCGACACGACCAAGTTCGGCGATGATCGGTTATCCGACCCTCAGTCTTCACGGGACACTGCCTCCGGTGCCACTGCCACGACTGCAAGCCCCTCCGCGCACGATCAACAGGCAAAGGCATCAACAACCAGAACCCGATAGTTCGGACTCCGAGCCCCAAGATAAAGATCGCGCCGATCTCATTCCACAGAGCAACTTTCAGGTACCCAGGCCGAAGTCTCGATCATCTTTGGCTGTAAGTTGTTTTTTTATTATTTTTTTATTTCTTCAAACTATCGATCAATAATCCAATCTGTCGTTATTCCGTCTTTGATTAATGGGACTATTATTGCTTTTCAGAATCAAAGTGGAATTTACTACGACGTCGAGTACGATCAAGGAGATGCCCGTCACTTGTCAAAAAACAATATACCAATGTCCACGTACAGCATGGCACCGTACTACAGAACGTGATTTTGAATACAACAAAAAAGCGACTGAAAAATCAGATATACTTTGTTGACTGAATTCGAAGTGAGTATTCATTTCACTCAAGTGTCCATCGCTTTCATCGATGGATTTGCCAAACGTGCAATAGATATTTAATGACATCTTGTTACAGAAAAACTATAATATTATCATTGTCGAGTAGTCCGCGAGAAAAACGTACCCAGTTATCTTTGAATAGTATAATCAATTTACTTTGTAAAGACTTTTTGAGGAACAAGTGTACATGCAATGACGGCTACGCCGTCTCGTTTATGACTTTCAAAAAGTACTTTTATAAAGTGGTAGGCAATAATGTTGAATAACTTTTGAATTAACGTAGAAATTGTTATCACTATGACTGCGAATGATGCATTAAAAAAAAGTATAAAATAAAACTGAATTTGTATTTCATTTGTTGATCTAGACTTTATTATTATTTTTTTATAATTCACGTTAAACGTTGATGAATCCTCTGGTGAGTTGTTTTATCCTGAAAGGTTTTATACTTCAGAGCTATATAGTAATAATTAATAGCGATGATAATGAGATAATAATAAACACGGCAGTTGATTTTATTCGCAATTATTATTTTTATTTATATTATTAATATTAATATTACATAAGCGCATTTGCAAGTTGTGAAAATCGGGAAGAACGTACAGAATAAATATATATGAATCAACGCCAGATTCGTCTTTTACATTAAACTTTGTTACGAGGTAAAGAAAATTACTACTATTACAAATATAGTTGAAAAAGAAATGAAAGGAGAAATTAACAATGTTCAATGACTCAGTCATGGAAATCACAACGACGATCAATATGTGTAAGTGAAAAGTATAAAAAACATTTCAAAATTGTAACATTTTCCAGTAAAATTAGTTGTATTACTGAATGCAAATATACATTCGTATGTATATGTACAATATGTGTATATAATTTAATAACATTATATAGATAGATTTGTTGATATATGCAACAGTCTTTATAGAAATACGAAATTTCACAAAACTTTTTTTATGAGTTTTCTTATTTTCAGATCCAAATGTAAGAATTGTAATGAATTAATATTTATTTATCGAATAAACCTCTTATTATTTTAAAACCTTTGCATTCAAAGAACTCTCTGAACTTACGCCTGTTGAAAGCACATCCCTCATCTGCTATCGCAATCAAAATTTTTAGACATAGTTAGAATGTTTCGTGGTTATTAGATATTCAATATTCATTTTATATAGTTATATATTCATACAATTTAACAAGACACGTGTAAGTGAAATCAAACACGTATATATGGTTAAATAGGTATGTGGATAATAAGTGAAAAACGTGAAGATTTTTGGAAGGCAAAGAGTGGACGAACTTTAAAACTCTCGAATCGACTAAAATAATAGCCATTTCGATAGTACAAAAATCATTCGCTTGTTGGCGATATACGCGAAACCGAAGGGTCAACAATTAGCATGGCATCGTTTCAAAAGATTGATTGTAACTTTTAGTGTGCGCGCTTTTCAATGAATCTTCAAAAGTAATAAACCGTGTATCCGTGAGATCTACTAGTGAATGATCGAATTTAACAAAGGAATATAGAATTCAAAAGTTCGTTGTAAGGACCAGCTTTACAATCATAATAGTTTATATTTTCGTTGGCTAATAGACAATTTTTCGATGTTACTCAAAAACTAAGATAATATAATCGTTACAAAACTTGTATCATTGGTCATCAATTAATTGATTTGACTCGCCAATAAACGAATGCGTTTACCGTTTCAATTGTTAAACAGCGAAAAACGGCATGTATGTGTGTATATATATTTACATAGAACAGGTATTAAAAAGTAGAAAGTCTAAAGTATCACAAGGACTAGTATGATTTCGTCATTAAGGCCCAAATTCATAGACGTGAGTTCTTTTTGACGTGTAGTACAAAGCGCGTATGCGTATAATGTAAAAGCCACATTGATGAAAGAGATGATAGTATGAGGAATTATCAATCTACAGAGCCGTACAGTAGACAATCCAAAAATAGTACGAACAAATTTGGGAACTTTGTCGACTGTGAATTGAGGACAATGTAAATTTATTATTCCTTTGGCGAAGAGTCATAATAAATCGTTATTAAATTCAAAATTATTTTATGCACTATAATATTTCAGTTGAAAAATGTAATATGATTCAGTATTTTTACATATTACTTTTTTCTCTGCATTTTACTAATCCTTATGTATTATTTGAATCACCAACGGAATTGTGACAAATTGTCGCACTTAATGTCTAAGTCGATCGCACAATTATTACAAGCGCTCCAATCGAAATTGAGTTGGGAAAACAAGTTGTAGAAATATCGCTTGAGCTGACATAATTGTTTTTTTATATATAGAAATATCCGTTTAAATACGTTACGTACATCAGTCTTTGGTGCGACAATATCAAATATCACTAATAAATGCGCACCCAAAAAATCAGCTATCGAGAAGTAAATTTTATTTTATTGGATTTTCATTCCTCATCAATATTTACTTATGGATAAAATATAACTTGTTAATCTCTTTGCGATTTCGTAACTTAATAATAAAACAAATACGACGCTGTGTACATACGTCGTTCATACCTTACAAATTTATCATCACAAGTTTTGGAAAAAGATTGTTATAGTTAATTATAATTGTTTTCACTGCCAAAAATCTTGAAGATTTAATTAGACATTATTAATTTTGTGAGAAATATTGTGAAAAATTTTGTCATATTATAAGCTTAAAAAATTATCTTACGTCAGAGACAATTATCAGTGAAGAATCTGTAATATTTGAGAAGATGCAGAATCGGCATTACAATATTTATCTTGCGCGTATAAATTATCTAAACATAAACGTGTACTTGTGGCAGTGAAAGAAGATATTTCGCTAGAGTTATTCAAAGCATTGCGAAAATGAAAAATCGTATGTAAATATCTTGCTTTAAATGGGTTTATAATTTGCCTCACCTCTGGCTCGTCTCATCGGTCGTTCAATTTCTTGCTCTCACACTATTGCGCTGGGTAATCCCGCGCGGTTGCGAAGACCATCGCTACAATAATTAAGATTTTCAAGTATTTAACACATTTTAATTTCCTTCTAATAAAAAAAATAATAATGCATTATAAGTTTAGAGGCTTACTTTTGAGCAGCTTGCGTTTGTGCTTGCACTTGAGTTATTGGAGTTACACTTGGTCTGTAGAAACGATCAAATAACTGTTTTAAAGTCATTACAGTACCATATCCTTGATTGGGACTCATGTCAATAAAGGAATCCAAATTGTCCGTACAGGCTGAAAATGATTAATTTCTCATTAAATTTGAAATAGCGAAATTCATGTTTTTAGTAGTAAAAGCTTACTTGGAGTGGAAATGGGACTGTAATCAGGAGGAGTTTTAATCCATGTACCATCTTTTCTTTTCATGTGCTGTCTGTTTGAAGCAAAATATTTGAGATATTCGCTAGCTGATATTAATCTGAACATTCTGTGCCACTCTGGAGGTAGAGCCTCATCTCTTCTGAAAGTTTCTGTTGCATACTTCCAAAAATGCGTTGGAAAGGGTAATTCACTGTCCAGATCATAGACAACTGCTCTTTCATCCGGAGCATAAATAAATATGACATGATAGTCCTGTGTACAACAAAGTTGATAAAAACGAAATATTTTGAGTTTATGTATAGTGAAAATAAATATTAAATTCGTATCATACCCAAATCACTATTTTTTCTTCTTCTTTGCCAGATCGCTGTCTCCATAAAGGTACACTACGGCCAGGATTGCTTATAAAAGCTACATGACAATGTTGGAGTTCTGATCCGTGCTTTGTTGCAACCTCCTGGCAGAGCTTCCAAACGTTCTCCTCACTAAACAAAATAATGTCGTGAACGATTGTTATTACACGCCAATGTAATTGTAAAATACGGAATTTGCTATTATCTCAAAATATATTGGTACAAAATTTATCGTAATATCACAAAAATTATCCATATGTTCGCGTCTGAAAACTACAAGTACTCGAAAAAATCGACGTCGACTGAGACACAAATTTCATTTAGGAATTTTTATTTGTAAATAGTCGCTAACATAGACGAGGAAAACTTGCAAGCGCGCGACTGCAAGCATAAAAACGAACGGTGAATAGTATACACTACTTTCTCACGTTCTTCATTGTGGTATATAAAACATTCAGACAAAGGCAATCGATAAAACGATAAAGTGAAGATTAAAAAAACGCGAGGAGGGAGAGAGTGGGAGCGCGCCCCCATCTTATTGTATAATAAATAAAGTCGTATCCTTGTTTTTCAAACATGAAAGTGCGAAAAAAATGTCGTGAACGCGGATGGGAAAACTGGGAAGGGGGGAGGGGGCAGTATATAAACAGAGCGGCCTGGCAATAAAGCTCGCGATGAATAAGTAATAGAACGAGAGGAGGAATTCATAAGCGTGAGAGGAGGGCGATTGGAGGGCAGGCTAGCCAGAAAAAAAAGAGAGAGATATAATGGCAGGGGGTGCGAAATGTCATGTGCTTTGTGGTCGAGTGCTTGGTCGAGGCGCGTTTATGCCTCTGCAACACATGTATCGATCCGCCGCGGGATCTGCCGCAGTATGTGCCTCCTTCCACAACTACCTACTGGCCGCCGCCGCCACCGTGCGAAATCAAGGCGAGCGAGTGAGACGGAGCGAGCAGCCGACAATCACCTTGGGTGTCCTCGAGCGTGTGCATGTGCGCTCAAAGCTCCAATCACTTTTTTTTTCTTTCTTTCTTTATTATTTTTTTTCTCAATTTTTCTTTTTATGTTGTAGTTCCTTTTTTTTCAATCGCCTTCGGCACGACTGTCCTCGATTCTTGCTCCAAAAAAAAAAAAAGTACTCACCAGAAGCAGCTCGTGTAAATGCAGTCGGTCCTCTTGCTGAACAGCGGCACCAAGGGCTTCGTGTTCCCGCTCACGATGCTCTCTACGGCCATCTTCTTTGTTTACAAACGCTGCTCGTAGCCTCAAATTGACTCCTTGATTGATCCTTGTCCTACTGCTCCTCGCTGACAGACGAAAGCTTTCGCGGAGCTTTCTTGAAGATCTAGTTGATGTCGAGCAGCTGATTTCCTCAACGTCGTAGCGATGTGTATGACTCTTTTAATAATCGATGTGTGGCTGTCGTTTTGCGATTTTGTATTATCGAGCTTTGGCACCGTTGGTTAACGCGCAAGCACGCACACACCAGTCTATCAGCTATTACTATAACTACTAGCTTTGCTGAGCTTTAGATCCCACTACTGGAACGGAGGTGAAACCAACACTAAACACTACAACACGACGTCGAGTAGAGCAGACATTGTACTGCTCTCGTACTGCACGCAAACGGTCTGTGGCACTGTAAGTTCGAGATATGCGCACTTGCCAATTTGCCATTCGGCTACGTAACTACGCCTCCGCTCCACTAGGTGGCCAAGCTTTCTGAATAAAAATTGGAGCAAAGTTCAAATTTAAACGTAACGCTTTCGTTTAATACATTTATTGTGAAATTTTTGTGGTTTGACACGTTTTTACATGTGAATACAGCATTTTTCTCGGTTTTGGAGTCGAATATTTTGGAGTTCATTTTTATTCAACCTCTGATATTTTAACACTACGGATGCGTAAATTTATAATTCCATTGATAAGAACTTTGTACTTTATCAAATTGTATTTAATACATCGGGATCGTAAAAACATAATAAAAACCAAATCAATAAATATAAAAGAAAACAAATTTCGGCAGTTCTGATAATATATAGGCCAAGCCATCGTTCCAAATATTTCCTGTGAATTTATTGAAAAAAGATTATCACCCGTTCATATGTGTAAAATAAAACAGAAAAAATTACAGAAAAATAATGAAATTATATATATAGAAGTCAGATTACATTTACTATAGTGCCTCCCCTGCCCCTTCCAACACCTTATACTACAGTTACTGTATGATAGCTCTTGTCCCAGTTCACTGCTTCCTTTCTATGTCCGTTTCATTATATTACCTTGCTACTTGCCACTTGCCAGTGCGATCAGTGCGATCGCAGCCGTCATGCGGGTAGGTCACTCTTGTAGTTAAGGTTTCTTATTCCCCAACTTTTGCCAATAGCATACATCGTAATTTAACATCGACCTTTTCTATGCATTTTCATGTTTAGAAGAAATGTTATGACAGAAAAAATCTGAATCGACTTACAAGCCGTTCTATTGGAAATAGTGTTCGATTATAGGTTATAATTAGACAACAAAACAAACAATGTCGACGACATCGGAAAAGGACCTCGATTTATCTAATGCTGACCGTGGTGTCTGGCTCGTTAAAGTTCCAAAGTATATTGCTAATAGATGGGAAAAAGCCCCTGGCAGTATAGAAGTAGCAAAGCTTAGAATTACAAAGTAAGTCAAAAATATGTGATGTACACTAATATTTTAACATGGAAATATTGCAATAAAATGAGTTATCTTAACAATATACAAATCTATATTAACCAGATGATATTCTGCTATCTTTCAGACATTATAAACAAAAAGCAGAAGTTACTTTGAAACTGTCCGAGGCTGTTTTGGCATTAAAAGAACCTGAGGAGCAAGATATCCCACAGCAACACAAGCTCGATGTTACAACTGTGATACACCAAACTTTGGGAGTCTTTTCTCATGCTGCACGTTAGTATTAATTTTTAACTGTGAGTTTTCATGTGAAAGTAAAATTAATCATTTATTTGGTTTCATTAGCTATAGGTAGTTCAGATGCTGTTGTACCTGAGACAGAAAAGTTATCTATGGAGGGAAAAATTGTGCAGAAATTAGAATGTCGTCCTCATGGTAAATCATCATACAATTGAAATTTTTACACAATAAGAGCATGAATTTCACTTTATATTGATTGAAATATTCTTTCCAGCTGATAACACCTACATGAAACTGAAACTTGAAAGTATCAAGAAGGCTTCAATTCCTCAAAGATCAGTGCAACAATTGGACAGAGCAGTTCACAATTTCAAACCAGTTTCTGACCATAAACATAACGTATGTATACTTAATTTTTTATCAATTCAGATTGCAAGAAAATACTAAAACTTTTAAAATTATTTTGAAGCTGGAGTATGCTGAGAAAAAGAAAGCAGAAGGCAAAAAGATGCGTGATGACAAAGATGTGGTTCAAAATATGTTATTTGCAGCTTTTGAAAAACATCAGTATTATAATATCAAAGACCTTGTTAAGATAACAAGACAACCTGTGGTAAGTTTGACACCTTTAGAAATAAAGCATTGTTTGTTGTAAAATATAATCATTTTGCATTTACTGCTTTTGTAGGTATATCTAAAAGAGATTTTGAATGAAGTGTGTAATTATAACTTAAAAAATCCACACAGAAATATGTGGGAATTGAAACCAGAATACAGACATTACAAAGAAGATAAACCTGTTAATACTGACAACTTAAAAAATGATGATTCTGACTGAATTTAGCTGTAAGGAAACTGTGAATACAATTTTATAAGTAAATAAATTTATTGACTGTCATTTAACAATAAGTACAGTTAAATCTCTGTTAATTACATAAATATTCTTTGGCTGATATAAACAAAACAACTATGAAAATATAACTTCTATTGACTACATTTGTGGCAGGTCAACCAGTATTGGAATCAACAACGTTTTGTAGAATAATAAAGACTATTTTGTTACAACACTGACATTTTTGAATATTTATAATTTTCTACTTAGTCTCAAAAAAAGACCTCACAAAAAATGTGAAATAAAATACTGTACACATTATAAATGCACAAAAATATTGATAGATTGCTATAAACTCTGTTTTTTGTTTAGTCAGAGACGACTTACTCATCTCTGGGTCAGTTTGCTTTTCTTGATATTAGTTTTACATTATTGACTTAAAATGAGACATCCAAAGTTTTTTTGTTTGTAAATAGAAAAATGTACTTGTATAATACTAAAGTTGGTCGCATTATTCCTAACAAGTATTGACAAATGCTTGAAACATCAACATTGGGTGGCAACCACATAAAACTTTGATATTGACACTTTCATTTGCTGGTATAAATAGAACGGATCCACGATTGAAGATTCGTGAAACTGGAATTTCGGCTTTTCCATTAATTATAATTAAAATACTTGCAGTATTGCGAGAAATAAGATTATAGGATGCTCTTCCAGGAGGAATCTGAGGGAAAGAAAATTTTTATTACCATGCTACCTTGAAATAGTTCGTCTTAAAGTCAAGTTCTTAAATACTACCGTAATCTTAGCTACAGCAAAATCCGGTATTGGAGGTCTAAACAGCTCTGTACACTCATCTTCTCTTACAGCTTGAAATTTTTTTGCAGTCACTGGTTCACAAATGTAAGACAACATGTCAACAAGAGTTTCAACATCTTTCATTTTAGGAGTCAGTCCTGCTCTCACAACGTTATCTGAACAAGCCATACACTCCACACAATCTGAAAATCACCAAAAAACATTTTTATATTTGCAAGCTGAATTTAAAATTAAAAAATGATAGATTCTGACCACCAAACAAATATGCATGAGGCTCATTAGCTCCTAAATACATGGCTTCTCCTGGTTGCAAAGTGATATAATTAAATAAATAAATTCCAAAACATCCAACATCACCTGGATAATCTGAATGCAATCTTTCAAAAAGGCTAGCATTTAACATTTGTCGCATTGTTTGATCTACATGAAAAAACATTCTATCAATTGCAAATTAAAATAATCAAAAAACTTTACAAAACAATAAACCAAAGCAAATGTTGTTACCAAGATTAGACAATCTTTCAAGTAATTTTCTCAATTGCTGTGCAACAATTTCAGATTCTTGTGCCATAAGACTCCCAAAACAATTCTTCAAAGCACTTTTCAAATCAACTTCATCACACGACATAAAATTTGTAATTTTATTTTCTCCAATACAAATTCTGAGTTCTGGAATGGATCTCAAATAATTTTTTATTTCAGCAATTGGACGAAACCCACAAAGTGCTTCAAAGGGAGTCAATGCAATTGCCAGTTCAGGCTTATGATTGTTATCTTTGTAAACAGTTGGTTGTGCTCGATGCAATTCTTCTGCTTGTTCCTAATATTATAATTTTACAAAAATTTGGAATCTATAGTTCAGACTATACAAGATGGCTAATATAAACTATACACTACCTTATTAGGATGAACCTGAATTGACAAAGCTTTTCTAACAGACAGAACTTTGAATAAAAAAGGTAAGTTTGTACCATACATTTTCTGTACTGCACTACCCAAAACATGGCTATTTTGTTGTATGTACTCATCCAATGATTGCTCTGTATCTTTTAAAGAAGATGGACCATTGGGGTGCGTACCCATCCAAAGTTCAGCATATGACATACCTTCTTTCGGAACAAAGTCTGCATTTGATGCTTTCACAAGCCCAGCAACTGTACTATCAATACCTTGTTTTCCCCAAGCATAATTTTGGACAGAACACTTTAATTCCATTTCTATTATAACTAAAAATAAGATTATTTTTTATTATTTAATTATTATTAATTATAAACAAATTCATGCATGTAATTAATAATTTCCAAAAAATATGTGTATACAAAATACATATATATA
>JAWWMK010000032.1:1127551-1140635 GCA_035047105.1 Galeopsomyia nigrocyanea | reverse complement strand
TTAAGGAATTGTTCCCAGCTACACCTAATACTCGCTTTAACATAGTCTCTGATAAAGTCTAGGTGTAGACAAGGCATCACGCGCCTTTCAAGAAAAACAAACATCGACGAGCCATCTAACGTCCAGTCTGCAGAACCATTAGTCATCGGAGTCATAACACAACTCGGGCATGATGAAAATTGTCGTTTAGGTTAGCTCACGTTGTGTACAAAAACCGGGAAGTTTGACAATCACATTTTTTGTCATTATTTTCAGAGATTAGGAGTATAACAATAACACGTCGAATTGAAATGGGGTGTAGAGAAAAGCTTTGATTATTGATGATATTGCTGCATTTTCTAGCAAAGATGAATATCAAAAAATCTATTGGCTTAGTTGAAATAATAATTGATGAGATTGCTTTGGAAGGTTTGGACGGAATAACACTGGAAGGTATGTTATTAAACTGACTTTTATTGTAATTTCATTTTATATATTAGATTCTTATTCATGTTTGCTTCAATTCTTTGTCAGCATTATGGCAGCGATTAGCTATGAGACTTGGAGATACTCTCCCTTTAAAAGATGCCTTCATGCAACAAATATGGTCAATTTGTTTAGAATTACATGACCTTACATTTTTTGAATTGGAAAATGCCAGGGAGACTTTGGTAATATTTGATCGCTATGAGCTGGAGTACATGAGCTTGGAAATTGAAAAAGTAAGCTAATTTTTTTTGTATCATACAGTAAATATAATTTCTTACATTTTATTTATGTCTTGTAGGGATATGATCAAAGAGACATTTATCCTCACTGTCCTGTTGAGGATATCAAGCTTGGTATCAAAGGTTCTTGTTCAACTTATTACTCTCGTAAAGATGTATCTGCTATAGTGAAAGATTTGACTTTATACCAAGTCAACGAAAAATATGGGCAGAAATTAGTTATTGTTGCTAGTCAGAATTTGAGAGAAAATGCTCTAATAAATAGTACAGTAAGTCCTATTATTCAGCTATCACTACCACACTATTGTCTTCTGGAACGAATTGGTAGGACAAGAAGAATAGGAGAGATATCAATAAAAAAATCTGCCCACATAAAAGAAGATGCTAAAACTTTATTCTACATGAGAAAAGTTTTATTGGAGCAAGGATTGATTAGAAAGCAAGTTTATTATCAAGGCACTACAGGAGCAGCTTATAATGGTCAAAATATTGGAACATTGATACATCTTACTAGATTTTACAATGTTAGAAAGCCCAAAGTGATAATGTGGGCTGAACATCTCATCAATTTTTTAAAATCAAGGGAAAATTATGCTGCTGAATATAATGAAGTTAAGAATGAACTGAACTTGGATTATTCTATTAAAAAATTTTTCAAAATTCAGATGTTGCAAAAAATTTTCAGAACAGATCTGGTAAGCATAATCAATTGAAATGCATTTGCATAAGTAGTAAAATTTTAACACATTTTATTAATTTTCAGAAAGTACCTTATAGATCATACTATCCAAATCATTCAGAGAAAGAATGGCATATAAAAGCTAATGTGAACAAAGAAAGAATACTTAAGCTTGTTACATTGACAGATCCAAATATAGAAATAACTGACATTTGGCGTACTGAAGAATTCAAAGAAGACCATGACTTTTGCCAGCTAGACATGAACAATCACAAGTTGAATACGCCCTTCTTGAAACAGATTTATGCTGCTGTTGAATCAAAAGAAAGCAAAGGAGCTAGTCAGTCAGAGCTTGCCACAGAAATGGGATTTACAAAATTAATAGGTCGCGCGATACTTCGGAACCTTGACAAATCCAAAATTGTATCTACATATGTGGATGATGTTGGTAGACAAAGAACAAAAAAGTTTGTATCAAAAAAATTTGAATCACAAAATTTTAGAAAGAAACAACTGGAAAACGAAATAATAAAAATAAAGAAGAATATTTCTTCTGTAGTTGGTGAAAAAATGAAATCAAATGGCAAAAAGAGTCCAGTTGAAAAGGTTCTTGTTATTCAGCATAGCCCAGAACCTAAAGAAGAAACCATTTTATTGACTCATGTTGAAAATATTGCAAATAAAGATAGTAAAAGTAACCATCAAGGCCTGTTATCAAAGGCAAATAGTATACTTTGGAAATATAAAATAACAAGCACTAGAAATAAATATAGGTACACATCATCTATGAATACTGCAAAACCATTAAAAATTAATTATAAATGTAATAAAAAATCACCTTCAAATGAAAGCAAAAGTATAAATACAGTCAACAGTCGACAGGGTGGAGGTATTCATGATAGTGATTTTTATAAAATGATAGAAACGGAATTGATTATTCAGAAACCAGAGTGTAAGAAGAAATCTCAGAAAGTAGCTGTTGTTGGGTTCATGAAGGATGTGCAAGATTCTGACAATTTGCAATCAACCGTTTCTTATAGATTAATACGCAGAGCAAACTTAATTTTAGATAGTGTAAAAGAGCACAAAATAATTGAAGATACACAGAAATTAATGAAGTACATCAACAAAGAAGAAGATGAAGAAGGACTGGAAGTTAGAATGGATAAAAATTCTCTCATTAGAGTTTTGCAAAAATTATCAGAAGACAATCTGATCAAGTACATCAAATTAGTTTTGAGAAGTAGAAATCATACAAAACAAAAGGTAGTTAATTTTATCTGTGACCCATCTGTGAAGGAAGACGATACAGTGATTCAGTCAGCAATCGAACAAGCGAAATTGAAATTTTGTATGATGGAAACAAATATATTGAATTTGCTTGAAGGCGAAAAAAAATTTTCCACAGTTGATGACACAGAGTCAAGTATAAGGAAATCGGAAGACGGCAAATACATTATTTATAGAAACGATGTAAGTTTGATCTATTCTCTGCATATAACATTCTAAAGTTTTACATTTTTATTTACTGGATAATTTGCAGAGTTTAGGGAAAAAATATGGATACTGCCCCAAATTCGTGCGTCTGAAAGAAATGCACATTTTTTTATATTACTTGATTTACGACCATCCTGGAAAACCGGAATTAAAAAGTGAGTTTTTTGAAAATTTGAGACAAGAAGGCTACCTTTCAGATGATTTACTTGACGAAGATGTTGACGTTTATAGCAGAGACATCAATTGGAAAATGTTTATCCCACCTCTACCAGAACATCGAGGTAAAAAACATGAAACCATTATTCTAATTGAACCATCAAGTATGAAATTTATTTTTTTCTCAGGATATCCAAAAGGGTGGGCGTTAATTCGCGATATACTGTTGCGAATGCCTTTATCCATCTTCGTGAAAGTACATAATGTGAATTTCCAAGTACCCGGCCTACAAGAATATCTAGACCATCCAGTGAAAAAGCACTTCTTGATGAGAGACATACCATCGCCTGTTCGCAATTTATTATTTTTGAGGCGCAAGTACATGTTTAGCGTTCACGAGCTCGTGACGAGGTTGTGCTTTTTGGGTCTCGTGCAGTTCGGGCCGCAAATGTTGAAGGAAAAAGATCAAGTATTCATTTATTTGAATCGTGAGACTGAACTTCTCGACACGACGTCTTCCGCGGCTGGCTATCATAAGATTGAGGACAAGCCTTATCCGGTGACCAAGTTTCATTTCTCCACGACGGCCGTGGTCGAAAAGTACTGGTACGAGATGTGGAACACGTGCATCAATACGGATCTAGGAGGACGCAATGTGGTTGAGGGTAAAGACATCACATTGGAAGATCTACCGCGTAAGCCCGAAATGATCGGAGCTACCAGAGTAAAAACTGTAGCGGAAGCGAAGAACGACGACACGGGTTTCGTGCCCGGAGATCGCAAAGGTGCAGCTGGCATTGATTCTGCCTTTTTCTCTCATCTGAAGAGAAACTGGAATTGGGTTAATACCGTTCAGCATTGTAAGCCCAAAAAACCGAACTGGCCCAAACAGAAGGTCAATTTGGCTAAAGCAACTATCAGAGCTCGCGTCTCTCAGCCTCGCAAATTACCTCAGGTACTACATTTTCCTTTCGCTTTCAAATATCACTTGGACGTGTTAAAAATACTATTTTCTTACAGGTAAAGAAGCGATCGAGTCCAGTAAAACAAGGTCAAGGGAAAACGGGCACGGATTCGTCGAAATCCGCAGAAAAGGCAAAGGCGAAGCGCCACGTTCCCTTGAACTTGTCTTTTATACAGACGAGTAAGCCGCCAAAGGTGATTCGCAAGGTTTTGCCACGAAAGCGAGCTCTACGCAAACGCGTCAAGTACGACGAGATAGACTTTAGCGCCCTGCAGCGCATGGACAAACTTCGAGTTGACTGGGAGCAACACGAAGACAACATTCTGCTGGTGTGCAAAGTCGCGATGGTCTATCTTTGTCCGAATCCACGACGCAATCCAGTTACCTTTACCGCGATAAGGGACGTTTTGCGCTCCTACTCATTCACGTCCTACAACAAGACATCGAGGGCATGTCAGAGGCGACTCCTTTACATGCTGAAACAGCCGAAAACGGTCAACAGCGTTCTACTAGGTGTTGAAGAAGTGAGTTTATATTCACTCGCACATGCAAAATCCAGAAGAAGTTTCTTGTATTAATTAATCGTGTCCATGTTTCAGATCAAACAAGATTACTATGTCAACAAACGATTCGGCGGACTGAATGAAAAGCTAAGAAACGAAAGTGAAAATCTTGTAGAGTACGAGAAGAAGGTTGAAAAAGTGTTCAAAGATTTAGTTACCTATATTGCTAAGAAATATTATAATATATCGGACATGGAGCATCGAGAGCCCGTAGTACTTCCAAAAACCATTCAAGAGTTCAACGTTTTTCACAAATTGAAGCTACCCACCAAGACCATCTCATCTCCAGGCGTTTCCAAAGAAGTCAGAGACATTACCGACATACACACGGCTACAATCAACTCCGTGATTCACAGCTCCATGTGCTGTGGTAAAGAACGGAGGTCTTGGGCCTACCAGCTCTTCAGAGTAGGCCACGCAATATTCTCGACAAAATTTCACAACAAAGTGAAAATTTAAAAATCTAATTTGGATTGCAGGTGTACCAGCAGTATCCAGAATATCTTCTAAGGAGTGCCATGTTGAAAATTCGCGCTGATCAAATGGTTACTATGAAGAAGAGTTACATGTGCGCCTACAAGAAGTTCGGCAACTGCATGCCCATGAGTAGCTCGCAGTATCAACTAAGCTCAGCTTACTACTACAAGTTTCAAACTAAATGGCCCTACGAAGTATTTTCCGAGTCTTATGAAATGTTGCTGTCGCTGCTGCAAAATCATGTCGAAAGACGAAGCAAAGACACGGACGGCGTGGAAATAAAACCAGGTTTTGGGGGCATGGTAGCAGCAGTCTACGATTTTCTTGGTGCCAATAGCATAGACATTGACATCGAGATTCCTGACCAAATCATCATGCTGGATCCGGGCCTGCCGGAAAAAGACGAGGTCTATCAGAGGATAGCAGTTCGATATCAAAGTATTCTGAATGGGCTTAGTTCGGAGGTTGTCGATCACGTAAAGGTAACGGAGCACGCTTTCTCGAATGTCCTCTTTATTCGCGTTCCCTCGTGACGAGTTGAATTCATTTTTTCAGAGCACGACAAATGAAGATGCTGAATTAAACGAGGCTAGTCAGACAAATGTGAACGATGAACAACAAAGCTTCGTTGCAGCTCGTTCCGCGAAGCGAACGATGGAACAAGATGACCAAGTTCCGGAAGCTAAACGGCAAAAAGTTGATAATGAAGAGGATACTGCCCCGTCTGAAGAAGATGAAGCGGCAGTCGAACCAGAATCTGGGACTGAGACACCAAACATTGTTAAAAATGAAGCGCCAAAAACCTGCTCTCCAAAAGAAAGTGCTTCAACAAACGAGCCCATGGTTATTGATTGTTGTGATGATGAACAAAATTTCGAAAGCCTTTTGTTTGAAAGTCAGTCTTGGACGCATCATCTTTTAGACTTGCAATCTTGTGCTGACAAAGATTTAGGAACTCATCTAGGTATACCAAAAACGCAGACTGACGGTACAAATTCTTTGGCTATCAACCATATGCAATCATTTTTCGATTATATTTCCAATAAAGAGGATTTATCCTCCGAGGGTAAAGGTACATCTATTAGAGTGAGCGAACTTGTTAAAAATGTTGCCAATTGGGAGGCTATGGAAGACCTTGAGGATCGCATCGAAGTTCAAGATGTGCGAACACGCCAAACGCGTATTGCCATGTTGAGGATGCGCGAAGAATTGCACGATCTCACTTTTCATGATAGCCACCACGCTCATGAATATTTCGTCGTTAATTCGTTCAAGCTCTTCTCGTCTCTCAAGGTAGCTGAAGGACAGGAAGAAGTCACAACTACTTACAAAGATATGAGCTTGCCAAAGGCATTGTTACCGGTTGACATAGAAATGGCTGACAAAATTTTGGAAGACATTAAGAAATTCGCAGTTTTTCCGAAAAATCCCATTCCTTACCAGAACTTCAAAACAGAAATGCAGGCTAATAAAGAATTCGACTGGAATGAAGTGAACAACATTTGTAAATTTATAAAAAGCAAAGAAGAGTTTGGCGCATCTCTGCACGAGTTGGTGGTAAGTTCAATATTTACATAATGTTATAAAAATCATTCTTAGAATCTAATAATCTGTTATGTTTTAGACCAATTTCGAGTACCTCAAAAATACCTTGGCCGACATATTGGTATTTTTGTCGAAAAAACGGATTGTTTTACGTGCTGGGATAGTCGCCGTGCGTTACATCTATCAGAAATTTACAAATCCTTGGATAATTCATTCTTACAAAATACTCCGTCTGGAAAAAGAATCTCATCAAACATTACCAGAAGGCAGTGTTTACGTTTTAGATAACGAAGAAAGCACTGCTGACAAAGAAAAAGAAGACAATAGGGTCACTACAGCAGCAAATTTATTTTATAGTTCTCCTACCAAGTCACATGCTAATAGAAATCTTGCAAAACCTTCCAATCTTTCCATTGAATCTTCTGAAGAACCTTCTGTAAGCAATACTCAGTTTTATGTCATGTAGTACATCGTCATTCAAATTGGAGTGATGATAAGAATTAATTTTTACATATACTTTTTTTAGAAAAATAATGCCACAGAAAATAAAAATAACAACGAGAGTTTGGAAGCAAGTACTAATGTTGACAATGCCGGTACAACCCAAATGAATAATTCCGAAGAAATCAAGGTAATCTCCATATCCCAACTTATAACTTAATTTAAAATAATATCATGTTTTGTATTTAGGATGATAATGTTGACGATGTCGATGGAAATGCGGCAAGTCCAAAAAGGTTACGTCGAAACAGAACGGTGCTTTTGAAGCAAAAAGATATTTATAGGGCAGCAAAATTGTTAGATTTCAAGTGAGTAGAAATATGTTTTTATATTTTGCAATAGCGCCGTCATGCAGTTTTATAATAAAACAAATTTTCAGCACTGCCGAAGAGATAAAAGTAGTTATCAAACCTTGGATAAGAATTGATGGTGTTCTAAATAGACGAGTTTTAGATCGGATGCTTGGAGCAGTTTTATGTTATTGCTTTGAAAAACCTGGTACATCTCTTACTAATGTGCAAAACAGATTTACACCAGCTATTCAACCTTATCATACGAGAGAATTAATAGAGGTATTTATCTCATTCTGCTTTTTGTGCAATTGCAAAAATAAATGTTCCAAGAAAAAATTATTATAAAAATGTCATCATTTTCTTATAGATTTTAACTAGACTTGGCTGTGTCAAAATGTCTGTACAAAAAATGTCCAAAGTAACTTTGTTTTCTAAACCAGCTAAACTTGATATGAGTATGTAAAATATTTTACATCAGTTATTTTTCTTGATTGATTTTTTAATATTTTATTGGTATTTCAGCTGGAAATCCTGATTTAACTGCGGATAGCGATTCCGTTTTCATTGAGCCTACAATACAATCAACATTGAAATTTGGGATGTTTTTGAGTAACAGATCTTACAACTTGGATTTTTTATCCACTTTGTAAGCATCCATTCGTTGTAAATACGTGCGTTCATGTCCTATTGTTAGTTCATTTTATATAAACTTTATATTTTTCTAATAAAATCGTTCATTTTCAATATTTTATTTGTAAACTCCAACACCCATCAAAACACCTTTATTGTTTAAATTCGAGTAACAAAATAAAAAATATATGTATTGAATATTATAGGTTTACGGTAAATGAATAGAAGAACGTTAAAAAAATTGATTACGACTGAATTTTGGGTTTTATTTCTCTATCAAATATTAAAATTATATATCACTGTAACTACTTTTTGACATAATATCCATCGTGGTTTTTAGCATTTTTGTAAAACTTGTACAAGAGTAACAATATTACAGTAATTCTCTGAAGCGTTTAGAATTGCATGCTTGCATTAACAAAATGTAATTATCGGTTCGTTATTAACATTGCTTTTTCTTTTGATGAATAATTTCAACTTATTGTACATAATCCAGCAAACCATCGTGTAAAATAATTTTACAAATACAATATTTTATACAATTTTCATAACGAATTTCACATTTCAGACTTTTTTTATTTTTAATAACAAATATATGCGTATATCAACGATTATAATCCGGTTGAGGGAAAATTCTATGTATTGATTCGTCTGCCTAGTATATGCTATAATAAAAATTCATTCTCGTTCAACGGAATTTTTTTTACATCTGACAATAAATAAAATACGCGTTGAGTACCAATTGAATTTTTCCAGTTGTTCAACCGCAACAATAATTCAATAACTGTAAATTCGGCGTTTATAATTTCGTTATTCAAATTAAATAATATCTGTTGAATGGTAAATACATTTATAATAATATTAATCGTGTAGTAATCGTGTGTTGATAGTGGAAATTAATTTCATGCAATTAATTATAATACAGCGTACATTGTGAGCAATGCTCTATAAAACACTTTTATACGTAATTACGAATTTCTAGTAGTATTCATAGAAGTGATTTATACCTTGGATCCTTAGATATTTTGCAAATTATGCAATTAAAATCTCACTCTACCGCACTTTGTTTCCGGCGGCAGCGACAACGAGTTTTGCAAGGGCAAGACTGACCGTACCTTACTGCGTATATAAAAATTTAATACTTGAATATACTTAATAATAGACGTATATATTTGTAAAATTAATATTTTATTCAAATGTTTTCATCAATGAAATTTGTAAGAATCAAGATCTATAAATTTGATAAGAAAACTTCACTATAGAAAATTGTGGATAAATTATAAAGTAAACATTTATGGAAAATCCTACAACACTAAGATATTATGTAAGCTATTTAATTTATAACAAATTTGCTATTGATATAAATAAAAAATAACGGTCAAAAAAAGTATTGGTATTATAATAAAAAAAATGTATTTAAGAGGAGTAAGGTAAATGCTTCAGACTTGACCAACTTGCTCTTTTTGTCACACCAATACAGAGATTCTTACAAAATGTATAATCTGATCTGTAGTTTCATGTATTCATCCAAAGATTTCGAATTTGGTACCTAGCAAGCACAAGAGTCTCCTTTTCCATTGTTTCTTTGATCACTTGTCAGTTTGATCTGGTCGGGAAACTCATTGTAAAGCTCGACCTACAAGTCAATTCAAGTTGGTATAAGTTTAATGAATGTTGTGTACCATGTTAGAATATGAATTTTCAAACTTACTTCACTTTCTTGGGCTAATGCGTTCTTGGCTATCGTTTGGAAAGCTTGTTCTACATTAATTGCTTCTTTTGCACTAGTCTCAAAATATGGAATATTGTTTTTAGATTGACACCATTGTTGAGCTCTTTTAAGGGAAATCTGTTTTGAAAATACGAATTAATTTTAATCATGGATCAAAAGAGTAAACGTGAACAAAAAATGTATTCAAATTCAACTTACAGCTCTGTTTTCCAAGTCCACTTTATTTCCCAGAACCACAAACGGGAAATTATCAGGATCCCTCGGGGATGCTTGAATTAAAAATTCATCTCGCCAAGAATCCAATGACTTGAAAGTACTTGGTGCAGCAACATCAAAAACCAACACACAACAATCAGCACCTCTATAGAATGCAACACCTAATGACTGGAATCTCTCTTGACCAGCAGTATCCCAAATCTGAAAAATGAATGCAGTAAATTAATAAATTTTAGTAAAATTTCTGTATACTTTCATTAGATTCTTTCATAACTCTCATTTCATGTCAATTAGGATTAAGTTCAAGTTATTAAACATATAACATTTACTCAATACAAATTGAAATCTTTTTAAACTGTGGGAGAATACAAAGAAGGGTTCATCTCATCTGTACAAATAAAAATGAATTGTTGCAATTAATAAGTAATCTGTATTTACCTGCATTGTTACTATCCTGTCATCGACCATGACTTCTTTAGTCAAAAAGTCAGCTCCTATGGTAGCCTTATACTGGTTACTAAATTTCTTGTTCACATATTGATTCATTAAAGAAGTTTTTCCCACTCCTGAGTCACCAAGAATAATAACTTTCAGCAAAACCTTCTTACGGGATGCCATTTTTGATTCTGCTGGAAGCACAATGTTTATTACATATTAAACGTTCATTAAATAAAAAAAAGGAGATGACAAAAATACTACATACCTCTGCAAGAATAACTTTAAGCTTATGTTGAGGAAGTATGGAATGAAAATGTGTTTCTTCTACTATTCTGGATAATACTGAATAATCAGTTGCTCATGCTCAGCACCGTTTTTACTTCATCTGTGAATCACAATAATATGAATCAAACATTGAATGATACTGTATTGGACAGCATCAACTCTTGCTGTTAAGCACGATTGTCCGCCTTTGTTTTATTGTAAAGTGATTGTAGTCGCGTGAAAAATTTATTTGCGATTACATTGTTATCGAGAGGCGAAAGAAAGAAGCAGGAAACGTAAAAGCAATGTTCAGAAAAGGTGCTATGCAAAATGATAATTATATCCGTGTAAACGTAAGCTAAGAGGATCGTAAAACTGTACTGTACCCGCAGGTTTAATCTCAACTGTTTCGACGCAGCGGCTGAATCATACTGGAACGGCAGACGGAAAAATACCTACTATCCGCTTGTGACGTATTAAGCAGCTCGAAAAATACGATTTTTTACGAGCGAAAGAGTTGTCAATAGATTCGATCCGGAGTGTCTATAGCGCCCAGCAGTGTTGTTGAGAAACGCGATGCACAAAATTTAGTTGCCAGTTGTTGTGTATTAGATACGAATTTGAACACTGATGATCGCGCGACAGGCATGCGTGTCCCTCGGGACAAAAATACGTAATATTTAATCGCTAGATACTCCCAGTATTTACGTATCTGCTTCTCTGCGACTGGTCAAAGATCGAAAAACGGTGATTACGACGTAATTGTGAAACACATAGAGCGTGCACACACAGACAACACACACACACACACACACACACACACACACAAGTATTGCGCGCGTAGACAGAGAAAGAAGAGAACGCAGAAGTGGAGTGTGTGTGTGCGTATGCGTGAAAGTATATGTTCAAGTACACATTCACCTATACAACAAAACAGGGCAGACGATGTCGAGAGAAATCGAAGAATTTGTTAGGAAGGTCGCGTAGAAATAGTTATAGCTTGATATTTGTTGTCGCAGACGTTTTCTTTACAACTGACAGCAGCTCTTATTACTTACTTGCACTAGGGATTTGACGTTTAGCGAAAGCAGGCAACACAAGCGAATAACGCAGAGAGGAAGAGATTTTGGAGCAGCACAAGCAGCAGCTGCACTTCCTCACTGGGCGACAGTGGCGACTGTTTAGAGCAGACTCCTCTAGCTCTCGCTGAGTCGCGCTCTCTCTCTCTCTTTCTTTCTCGACTCCGCGAACTACACAGTGCATACACAAAGAAAATGGCGTTTTATATGACGATCAGTGCTATGACAATCAACTGCGGACTTGGACGCTCATCAACGGCCACGCACACACATCAGCGAGAGCACTCGACTTGCGTTGATACAATGTAAGGGTGTATCTACATATGCGCCTTGTGTCTTGCGCTTTGTGCCTTGAATCGTTCAAAAATTTTACGCCTACTTATATAATTTCAAAGCGGAACACGCATAGCATGATTAATCTATCTATAATATGCATAGTTGAATTTGAAAACTTGCAAATATAATTGTTTAAAGCAATTAATAAGAAAATTTGAAAATAGGAACAAGGCGCAAAGCGCAAGGCACAAGGCGCAAGGCGCATATGTAGATACACCCTTAAGGCGCAAGGCGCATATGTAGATACACCCTAAGGGGTGTATCTACATATGCGCCTTGTGCCTTGCGCTTTGCGCCTTGAACCGTTCAAAATTTTTACGCCTATTTATATAATTTCAAAGCGGAACACGCATAACATGATTAATCTATCTATAATATGCATAGTTGAATTTGAAAACTTGCAAATATAATTGTTTAAAGCAATTAATAACAAAATTTGAAAATAGGAACAAGGCGCAAAGCGCAAGGCACAAGGCGCAAGGCGCATATGTAGATACGCCCTAATACACACAGCTCTTTCCGGCGTGGTCTGCGCTAGTGCGCTCCTCTCACTCTTTTATTTAGGCTGCGTTTTCATAGGGCAACATTTGTTGCCGCAACACGGCAACAGCAACAAAAAGTGGTGGTGGGGGAATGTTTCCGTGGCTGAAAAAATCGAACTACGACAGTACTACACTCTACAGAAACATGTTGCTTGAATACAATGGCAACATACTCAAATATTTGTATTTAATTATTTATTTAATACTCCACAGACCTACATTAACATTGTGGTATCATGCCGTGATGTAATAGTGCCCGATATGCCAAAATTTTTTGATTTTATTATTTTTGATAAGCTATTTGAAAATCGCGCTACTCCTTCCACTGATTTGTTGCCCGCGTGTTGCCGCGGCAACAAATGTTGCCCTTGAAAACGCAGTCTTAGTTAGCACTTCAAGATGGCTGATCAGGTATGTGTTTTACAAAAATGTTATTATTTTTGTTAATTAATAAGAAATTAACAA
>JAWWMK010000032.1:1099496-1127451 GCA_035047105.1 Galeopsomyia nigrocyanea | reverse complement strand
ATGTTTTGAAGGTTTCCAAAGGAACTGGAGCCAAGAAAAGCTTCAAGAAATTTTAGGTAATTTATATCTTGTAGTTTATTAATGTATATTCGTTATTTAAAGTTATCATGGGCAAGTAGTCCTTAACGCTATAATCATAACGATGATGACAAAATTAGTTAAAATAAAATGTTTTGCATGCACGCAGAAAAATCATTCTTTACTAAAGCAAAATTGAGGATAGAATTTCGTCCATTGTTTAAAAAATGTATGAAATAATTTATTAATCGATTGAAAATTAACGAGTAAATTTCTAAAAATTATCGATGACAATAACGTATCACACTAAATTTAGTAATTTTATTTCTAAGTGTAGATATTGGCAAATAATATAAGCGCTATGAAATAATTCAGTTTACAATCTATACATGATAGGGTCATCGAAAACTAATTATATTGTTGAATCAAAACCACTTAGCCATAATAGCTGCCGTGGCTCAGTATAATGCGCGACTTGGAAATCTTGGGATCTCTCTTTCTCTCTTATGGGCTTTCAGCAGTCTACACTCGTCACCTGTTCGCTGTGTATACTTGATTCACATGAGAGCAACAAAGACGCACTCTTTCTTCTCTTCCCTCCCCCACACAAAGCACGAGCTCGTCTCATCCTATAGCATTTCATATACCATATATGTATAGTTCCATTCGATATATCGTTGCGTATCATCGATCAGTCGTGGTGATTTAAAATTGTCAATTCAGCTGCGGCCATATCCATATTTTTACCTTTATTTTTTACCTACTACAACAATAATAAACAATAATACAACAATCATATTCATACCTTTTTTTAAATTTATGATAAAAATTCAAATATTAGGGTTATTTAATAATGAAATACGAAGGTATAGGTAATAGATTATATATTTTATTACAAATATTTTTTACAAGACCTAAAATAAATTAGATCGAATTCGCAATCAGGACATTCTAATTTACGAATATACAATAAAACCATGTAAATGTAGGATTCATTACATTTGATGATTTCTCTCTACTATTAAATTTATTTCCAATTTTTTTTTGTCATTAGTTTCAGCGACTAACTTAGCAGTTAATTCAGATAAAATATTCTGTTGCAGAATACAAAAAACTTCTATCAAAAGTCGATATTTTTAAAAACTTAAAATGGAAAAAGCCACCTATGAGCATTTTATTCATTTCTATTTTTTTTAAATATATGTAACGTTAGCAATAAAAGTAGCTTAAATGTATTTACTACCAATAATCACGCGCAATATTGAACTGTAATAATAATGATAAATGACCTTTGATTAAATATTTAATCATATTGATTCTCTCAATGTATATTTTTTAGTATAATTTACATAATTGTTATAAGTAAAAAAAATCAAAATTGAATATATTTATTTATAATCATTTTCTAATACTTAAGTTTTAATCTTTCTTCTTCCACGTAAATTTAGCTCTTACAGAAGACAGATCCGGAGTTAATGGAGTTAATGGACTCAAAATGCTAGATATACTTGAAGTTGATGTTTTTGGATGTGAAAATGGACATCCTGGTTTCATACAGTATGGATGATACTTGCATTGTATTGGGGGATGTGAAAATATACAATTCAATTTTGTACAGGCTGATCCAAATTTGCACTTTGGATGTTTGTAAGCACATTTATCTCCAAATTTACAAGCAGGAAAGGAACTAAAAAAATATATAAAATACATATTTCCCATTAGTAGTTGAATATTAAATATATAAAAAATTTATAAAAGATGACTAATGCTCAAATCATTATAATGATACTATTCCCAACAACATTGCATATAGTTTGAACCATCGAGCTTTCCTCGAGATTCCGAGCTCTCAACCTTCTTGCTTTTTAAAAAATTTTCAAAAGTGGAAACATTTAATTTCAACTAGGTAGTAATGAGGAATTTTACTCGAAGAGTTGCGAAGCGTTATCACACAAATTTATAGGTTTCGCATGAAAAGTAAGCTCGGAAGCTCGAGGGGACTCGGACCTTCGGGCCGAGTCGAGCTTTAGAACTTTAGATTGTAATATGTAATTACTTTTTATTACCTGCATGAGACTTCTGGGTGATAATAAGCACATTTGATGCCTAAAGTACAATTCGGCCAGTATCGACATCTTTCACCAGATTTATCTGGTAGAGTTGTAATAACAGAACTTATCATTGGTCGTTTATCAGTATCTTTAAGAAATTAATCGCAAATTAGATTGTTACACCTAGGAGGTCGCAAATATTTATATTTTAATGTATTGTTCATTAAACTCACGTAAAACTGATTCAAGTAAAGATGATATGAGTGACTTGTCGTCGGGGCTGTTTGAGCGAGATCTATTATATACAATAGGACTGAGTTTCCTTTTTTTCTGAGAAGACTTTTCATCAGACTTAAAATTTTGATATGAATTATTTTCATGCATTTCAGTACTTTGATCAATAAATTCATTTTCGGGATTTTCATCATTTTCATAGTATTCATAATATTGTTCATTATCTTGTTCAAAAGCATCATCATTGATTATATGATCACCCTCGTTGTAAGATTCATATGGGTCACTTGTTGTAGGTAATTCATTGCCTTCGTTCATCTGCCCACATGAAAGTTAAGATTGTATAATTGAATAAAATTTATTGTAATAAAATGAAAATTAACTTCTACCTCTTCATCCTCTTCTTTTTCGTCATCAGAATTTTGATTTTCGAAAATATTATTATTATATCCATTTAAGGTGACTAAAAACTTTTGCCTATCATTACTTCTGTTGAATAATGATTTAACAACATTAAAATCTTCATCAGAAACCTTTTTGGATGTACCTAAATGTATAGTATTAAAACATGAAAATTGGTACCATCTTTGAGAGTGCATCATCTACAACGTGAACTTTAATACTTACAAGATTTTCCTGATTTTTTTAAATGTTTGTTTTCAAGTTCTACCTGAATTTTATCCCTGACCATCCTCTTTTTTGAATTCAAATGTACTGAAAGTATTTTGCCTTCTCGAAGATCGCGTTTCACTGTAATTTTGGTTGTAGGTTTTTGCTCCTATAAAATAAATATGTCAATTCACACAAAAAACAATTGCAACAAAAAAATTATATGAACAGAAAAATGGATATCTTACTTTCAAACATGGATCGACCTTCTTTTGCATAACTACTGACTTATTGGCTTCTGCAACTGCTTTTAAAAGCAAAGATTTTGTAGCACGTTTTTGAAGTGCTTGCAATGGTTGCAAAGGCCTAGGAGTAACAATCACTTTACTTGGGACCTTACATTGATCACCACCACCATCTTCATCATCATTTTTTTCATTTTTACTCTCACTTTCTTCCTGCTTATTTGTGATTGACTTTTTTGATGAATGTCTTTGTTTGTGATCTTGTGATTTAGGCTTTGGTACAGCTATTATTTGAGATTTAAGAGAAGTATTAATAGTAGATTCAGCATCATCATCTTCTTCTTGATAATTTTTATTGTTATGTGTTCTTCTGATTGAATCTGAAACTAAACTTTCACTGCCAAGAGATTTATTTCGTACTCCTAATCGACTTCTAACACTACTTATTCTAGGCTTGCTTATTTTAGTAGAATTAGAGGATTTTAAAGATGATCTGTCCTCTTTGTGAGAATTTCCAAGACGAGATTTTATTGATTTATCACTCAATCTACCTTTATCTTGTAAACTTGTTGACCTACTAGATTTATCTTTTTTCAAATTTTCACTTTTATGCCTATCACTTTTTGAATCTTCACTTGGTTTTCTCCTATCTGAACTCCTACTGCGGTTAGAAGAATGATGCGTATTGCTGTTCTCATTTCTTCTACTTTCTGAGTGTCTACTTGGTGAATTTCTAGAGCCTGTTCCAGTTTTGCTGTGGACATCTTGTTTCTTTGGTGGAGAAGTAACAACACCAAGTCTTGATTTTACTGAAACAATTGAAGTTATTTTTGGTTTGTTCACACTGGATGTACCTTTGTCATCCTCACTATCAGAGTGATTAGAAAATCTTTTACGCTTAGAGCTCTGCAAATTGTCTTCATAAGGATCATTTTCTAAAACATCTGATGTTCTCTTATGAGGCAAACATTCATTGGTTTTTTCAAGTGAAATGTGAGTTTTCTCCAGTTCTTTGGGTGGTGTATATCTATTTTCTAAATTAAAAGAGTTTACTGAAATTTCATTAGAAGCTACTAATTCTGGTTTCTGAGAGTGAGTTTCAGTGTTTTCTGAATCATTTGAATGTATAGAATTTGATTTCTCGTGTGATTTATCTTTATTAATGTCTGTTTCAATTGAATGATCTTCTTCATTCAAAAATGCCAAGTCTCCAACAAGTTCCTCAAATTCTCTATCCCTGTCTTGCTTTGTGACAAGTCCTGGCTTACTTGTAACATCATCTTTCTCATCTTCTAATTTAACTGTTTTTTCTTCTTCTTTTTTAATATCTGCAGATGCAATTTCTTTACTACTCTTCTTCTTGGCAACTGTCACTTTTTGTAGTTTTTTCAGTACTTGATCATGCAACCAGTCAACAAATGGTTCTGTGCTATCTTCTAAAAATAAATTCAAGTCTTCATTCATTTGCTGTCTAGACTTTTTGTTTACAACCATAACTAAAATATAATCTGGCAGTTCTTCATCATAACGTACTCCAAGTTCAATCAATTTTGCTCTGATAGCACTCTATAAATAAATTAATTGATAATAAAATGTTCATGTTCAATATCATTTTTTATTAAACAAAAATAAACAAAAAACCTAATTTACTTTTCAATACACACGTTATGCATATAGCGATCCATTTAAAAAGATCGATTCTTAAATTTTATCAGACAAACAAGAATATAAACAAATAAAAAGGAGCTAAAATTTCATTTTTTTATTTACCCTCAATTGATTTGTGATTTCCACACCACGTATATCCATTGTGATCGTCTTGTTCTTCTTAATAATATAAAAGAAATGAACCTTATTTTACTGTTTATTGTTGGAAATTTTCACACCATAACATGGTTTAGAAATTTCTCAAAACAAGAAGTTATCGTTCTCTTTCGGCTGCTTCGCCATGTTTATAAAGGTTCATACTCGCTGAACGATAAACGGTATCCATGTCGCGTTTATGAAAATGGAGCCAAAGTTGGAAATTCCAAAAGAAATACTCTGACGTAAAAATATTTATCATCTACCTAGTCTCTGCATCTACATTCAAGAACTATGCACAACTTGTTTTTTCATGTAATTTGTCATTCACATCCATGTTGTATAAATTATTTGTTCGACAATTTGCAGAAATGAAATGTTATCAACGGTAGATCAAAAAGTTGCAAATAGTTCTGCTCATTGAAAGTATATATTGCTTGGAACATAAGTACTTAATTGATTAATTGTTGCAATTTATGCAGTTCCATAGCTATACCTACATATATGTATAATTATTCGTTACATCTGGTCGTGCAATAGTCGCGCATACGCAGTTGCAGTGAAGAATTTTCCAAGAGGGTTCCTGTTTGACATGGCGGGCGTCATAGTGCGCAATTTTCACATCCCGAGGAAACAATTAGGTATTTAAAGCTTTTATTGGTATTCCGAATGATAAAATATATTTAATTCATTTATTTATTTTTCGTCTGATTCTTCGAAAATGACCTCTGTCAATTATTCTTCCAACCGTCAAAACAAACCTGACTTGTTGCAAGTTACATAACCTTTTGCCAAATATTGCAGGTCTCCTCGGGCAGGTTGTGAATAGTCAACAATCCAGGAACTATGCAGATGCTGCACCTGAAGCGAAAGTGAGTACCTACTTTTTTCGATCATTTACTATAAGTATTTGCCTTCAAAATATTCACGATAAGATGGAGTTTATCAACGGTGTATCTATCAGCTGTTCTGCTGTGATGATGCCTTGGTGTACAAAACATTAAATTTCTAAGCTATTTTTTCAACCAAAGAATTGGTACTTGGCATTTCATAGTTTTGTACTTGTTAAGCATTGAATTATTCATTGATTTCATACACTGATAATCTAATTACACATGGATCTTTTCAATATATTTACAACAGCATATTTGATGTGGATTACTTAATTTTTTTGTGTTTAAGAAACTTTAAATTCGTATCTTTAGATTTCAATTGACAAAAAATACTTGATTTCATGTTTAAAATTGTCTGTTACAGAAATGTGGTCCACTCAAGGATGAAGATCGCATTTTCACAAATTTGTATGGCCGTCATGACTGGAGGTTGAAGGGGGCTATGCAACGAGGAGATTGGTACAAAACCAAGGAAATAGTGGAGAAAGGTTCGGACTGGATCATTAATGAAATTAAAGTGTCTGGTCTTCGTGGCAGAGGAGGAGCTGGTTTCCCCTCTGGAATGAAATGGTCTTTTATGAATAAACCTGCCGATGGCAGACCAAAGTATCTTGTTATCAATGGAGATGAGGGAGAGCCAGGAACATGTAAAGATCGTGAAATTCTGCGCCATGATCCACACAAGCTGATCGAGGGTTGTCTGATTGCTGGAAGAGCTATGGGAGCTTGTGCAGCATACATCTACATTCGTGGAGAGTTCTATAATGAGGCATCTAATACCCAAGTTGCCATTGCAGAGGCTTACCAAGCTGGTTTACTTGGAAAGAATGCTTGTGGGTCAGGCTACGATTTTGACATATTTGTGCAAAGAGGAGCTGGTGCTTACATTTGTGGTGAAGAAACTGCATTGATTGAATCTATTGAAGGCAAGCAGGGAAAGCCTAGGCTAAAGCCACCTTTCCCAGCTGATGTTGGTCTTTTTGGTTGCCCTACAACTGTAACTAATGTGGAAACAGTAGCTGTGGCTCCAGTAAGCTTGATTTTTGTATTTAATAAATAATTGAAAAGTATTATATCATGTATATTAACAAAGTATTTATGTTTTAGGCAATTTGCCGTAGAGGAGGTAGTTGGTTTGCATCCCTTGGCAGACCTCGTAATAGTGGAACTAAGCTCTACAACATCTCAGGCCATGTTAACAATCCATGCACAGTTGAGGAAGAGATGTCCATTCCTTTGAAAGAGCTGATAGATAGGCATGCTGGTGGTGTGATAGGAGGCTGGGATAATCTGTTGGGAGTTATTCCTGGTGGCTCATCTACTCCTGTCATTCCAAAACAGTAATACATGAAATTATTCGATTAATCAAAAGCCATAACACTATGCTTATTATAATTCTGTTTTACTTTTGCAGCATTTGCGACACTGTTCTTATGGATTACGACGATTTGGTTCGAGTTCAGAGTTCTTTTGGTACAGCAGCTGTTATTGTTATGAACAAACAAACCGACATCATCAAAGCCATTGCACGTCTCATTAGTTTTTACAAGCACGAATCTTGTGGTCAGTGCACTCCTTGCCGAGAGGGAATTGGCTGGATGTACAAAATAATGCAGAGGTATGAAACACGGCCTTATCAGTTTAACGAATTTCCAACAATACTCATTTTTACATTTAAAATTTTAGATTTGTCCAAGGTAATGCAGAAGTGCACGAAATTGACATGCTGTGGGAACTCACGAAACAAATAGAATTACACACAATCTGTGCCCTTGCTGATGGTGCGGCATGGCCGGTGCAGGGGCTCATCAGACATTTTAGACCCGAAATTGAAGCCAGGATGAAAAATTTCAAAGGTGGCCGAGCAGCACTTTCACAGTAATCAGGAAACAAATAATATCTCTTGAAAAAAATGAAGTTGTTTATTTATTATCACTTGTATATATAGAAAATCTGTTAAAACTTTTTAGAGTAGATTGATACTGTACAACTTTTCAATTCTCTACGTTATTTTCAACAATTTTTTTTTTCAAATTGTTTGTTAAATATACTTCGCCAAAAAAGCTGGCTCTAGAATCACTCTACACAAATTTTAAATGTGTTTTGAAATTGTAAAAGTTTGTTTGATAAATTAATTAAATTATCTTTTTTTTAAGTTACCGATTTATTACAAGATAAAAAAATAGTATTTATCGCTTTGTACAAAATTGGTATTCATCAGTAGACAAAATAAAAAAAATCTATAAATCTCATTTCTTTACAAATGTTCAAAAATTAGATTACATCGATGTACAATATATCACGTTAAATTCCTACAAGTAAAAGAGATGGATTCTCGACGTAGTGTTTCCACAAATTCGAGAATTTAGCCATAGTCACACCGTCGACAACTCTGTGGTCTGCTGCCCAACTGACCGATAGTATGTTCGCGGCAATAACGTTATCATGCTCGTCGAATCTCGGCAATTTCTGAATCTTGCCAACGGCTCCTATCACGACTTGGGGCGATAGAATCACTGGTTTCGTATAGGTACCACCGATCTGAAACGAAACGACGAGCAATTAGATTTACGAAATATCATGCAAGTTAAATGTAAAATTATCGACAATTACAATTCCAATGTTCGATATGGAAAAGGTGCCGGCAGTAAGATCTGCGAGGGGAATCGACGATCTTCTGCCGAGAGCTTGCAATCTATTGAGCTCCTTGGCGATGTCGACGATACTGAGCTGTTGGACGTTCTTGATGTTTGGAACGACCAGGCCACCCGGAGTATCCATGGCGAGAGAGATGTTGTGCTCTTTCTTGATATCCAGCGACTCGGATTTGTCGTTGACCCAGGCGTTCAGCTCGGGATACTCGAGTAGAGCTCGCGAGGTGGCTTTGATGAAGAACGGCATGTAAGACAAACTGAGCGCTTGGTGTTGAAACGCTTCTCTGACTTCGCTTCGCAGTTTGACTAGTTTGGAGACGTCGCATTCGTCGCTGTAGACAAAGTGTGGAATTGCCTGCAAGCAGCAAAGCAAACAACGTAATGAACCTACGGGAAATTGCATCGAGCTAAAATTGACTGACCAGCGACTGGGTCATGGACTTCCACATGTGCTTGGCGTACTTCTTCTGGTTGGTCGGCTCGAGACTCGGAGGCTGCTGCTGCTGCTGCTGCTCGTGCCCCGGTGTGGGGATTTTACCCAGGTAGGCGAGAATGTCCTCCTTGAGCACCCTGCCATCCCTACCCGTGGCCGGCACTTTGCTCAGCTCGACGTTGTTCTCCGTGGCGATCCTTCGAACTGCGGGCGTCGTTAGCACCTTGTTGTCGCTCGACGCTGCTTGTCGCTCCGCCGACTGTGACTCGAGCTCTGGAGTTTCGACCACCGCCTCGGATGCTCCCTCGAGTTCGATGTCGACCAGGGCATCGCCCACCAGGCAGCTCTCGTCGAGCTTGTAGTGGAGGGCCTTGACGATTCCGTCGTAGCGGCTGGTTATCGTCACTGACGCCTTGTCGCTCTGCACCTCGCAGATGTTGTCGAACTGCGACACTCGGTCGCCGGGCTTCACGAACCTGCGTCCATTTCATACTAATTGTTAGTGCAGTCACGCTGTAATCTATGAAATCGATCGAGCGCGCGTGTAATGCAGCTTAATTAATTGATTGCTACGAGACGGGATAATCGAGTAGCAACAGTGATGAGTCTGCGGTTATTTTTGAAAGAGAGTTGGCTGTGCATGGAGGGCTTGGCTCACCATTCCTTGACGGTGACTTCGCGTATTCCTTCGCCGATATCCGCAAGTTTGTATGCCACGAGCCTCCCTTGGCGCAATGACGTCAACGAGATGAAACGGCCTCTGCTTACGGAAACGACGCCGCCGCCAACGCCGCAACTGCCAGTAGCCTGACACATAAACACACACACATTATTCGCAACAGCTGCTGCTAAGGCACCTTATTTTTCTTAAGTATATATATCCTAGAAGAGCTGACGTAAAGCCTGCCTTTCCGTTTTTTTAAGCAAATTCGCAACTTCTAATTCAAGATGCTATATACCGACGAGAGAATCAAAATTGCCCGCGGGCTCGTCTGGCGAGGAGGGAACAAAATCAAGTGTATACAATCGAACGAGGAAATACACAAACGAAGGGAAAAAGTGCGTGCAAAAAGCATCTTCGAGCGAGCCGCGGGCCAAAACACTATATACCTAAATCTTGAGCTCCCTAATAATATACTTTATTCAGCGTGGTTTTACTGCCTCCCGCCGCAAGTATGTACATATACTGCGCGCAACCACTTTTTCTTTTATTCATCTTGCCGCAATACACGTGTAATTTTTACGTTTTCGTGTCAAACTTTCATACGAGCGTTTAACTAACGAACGAACGAACCTCGCGATAAACATTCTTTGTTATTGTTCGACGACAAAACAACGAATGTCCAGGTCGTTGAGTTCGACTTGTTTTTCTTCTTTTCATTTTATTACGTGAGCCATTTGTACAATCGATAAATCTGTACAAGTGCCAATGCAATTATGCATCGCGAGGCAGAGAAAGCGGTGTGTATTGAGTAAGGCCGATAACACTATGTTACTTAATAATACGTGGTGCATATAAATCGAAGAAAGTGGCATAACGTTGATAGAAAATTGCATTGATTATATGTATATTTGGTGGTTTAAAAATTTGACTTGTAAATTTTCAAAGGCACATGTGTGTTTATCCAACGTATTATCAATTAAAAATTGCTCAATCTCGCGAGATTCGAACGAAAAATAATAACGATCGCGCCACTAAGTACACACTGTAAATGACTTGCATTCTTGTTTGAAAAAATAAAAGCTTTCACCGTTGTTCAAAAATAATATATACAAGGCATCACAGAGATCGAAAATAAAATTGAAAGTTGAGCAGCAGAAAAAGCTCGACGAAAAAACGAGCAAAACACGTGGTTAATAACGGTAAGCATATAGTAAACGAAGCTCTCTGCGGGAGCGAGTAGGGAAACGTTGTTGCGAGTGAGATAGTGTACGAGTGAGAGCATACCAAGCGTGCAAGCGACGACGTTAATCGGTGAGCGAGTGCCATGAGAGAGCGCGAGCGTGATTCCGAGACGAAGTGCAGCAGAGTAGAGTATGACGTCCGATATGAAACTGTTGTTGTATTACAACTTGACGGCAGCGGCTCCTCCTCAACCAAATTCCGTTTGGCTTGTTTATTCATGAGCTCGCGCGCACACTATTATAAAATTGTGCCCCGCGAACGGGATACGTGTAGCAAACTCGGGCTTCTTGCGTAACGCGAGTCAACAACTCCGACTGATAATATATAATCGGAGAGAGGGAACTCGCGAGCGAGTGATCGAGTGGGATATCTAACTTGTCTTTCTACAGCTCTGCCTCAAATCGGCGTTCGATCGCCAAGCCGGTTGCTCGTTTCTCAAGAGAAAGTTATTACATGAGCATCTGATTTTTCCGTCACAGCGATTAATTGTCAAACGAACGAACAGTCGAGCGAGAAAAGAAAAGAAGAAAAAAAAAAGAAAGACGAGGGTAAAGAGCTATATAAGTTCGCTGCGGTGCGGTGCAGTGCGGCGGTGGCTCGTCAAATCCAATATGCACTCCCCCTTTTTTAAGCCTTACTAACGAACTAATCTCGTTTCTCAGTTCGCACAATTCATGTATGTATACGATGATGCCCTCTCTGCCCATCTCTCTCTCTCTCTCTCACTCTATATATACGTATCCACTTGCGACGTTTGAACTTTGGCGCGTGCTCGCGATCGATATACGTTACCTATGCCCTCAAACGTTATTCAATCATTTACATGTTTATTTGTCTTTTAAAAGCAGCTTGATTGACACGAGTCCGTTAGACGTATACGTGGTCTGGTTCGATCTCATTATCAATTGCCGTTGATATTTTAATTTCGCAGCTAGCGCGCACTATAAGCTTTGACAATCATTTGACGGTTTTATCTAGCGCGCCCCCGACGTCACGTATAGAGAAGAAGGGCTAGATAGATATATAAACGCGTACGTGATCCCAATGTGACACTGTCGGCATTAGTTGCGCGTATGACGTCATTATATTTTTTACTACGCCTCCTATACTATATGGCACGTCCTCGAGCGCGTAAGATACTCAAACTGATGAATTACTAAAAATAATACGCCATTCGGAACGCACAATGGATTATTATATTATATAGGCAGCAGGTTGTTTTTTGTGAATGAGATGTTCTCCGCTCGCTTATTGCATTATTCGTTATCATCGCTTTTATTCGCTCGAGATACCACGTTGCGCGGCTTTTATTGCAAGCATAAACTGCCCTTACGTCAGTGCAGAGAGAGAGAGAGAGCGTTCATTCTCGTGATTCCTTACAAGTCTCTCCACGCAAAAATTTACATTTCACAGATTAGCGAGGTTTCGAATCAACGCAATGTGCGCTTACTTTTCCATTTTTTTCGACATTGATAATTGCAAGTTTATTGAACTTCTTGCGACAATAGAGGCGCAAACTTTGCAGCCGATAATACACCCGCGTATCGGTTACCGCGACTCTAGATAGTTAGCCTCGATGCTTGATGATTCCCATCAGGCCGCTAATCCAATTTGTATCTACATAGCCACCCTCCGCTGTACGTACACTCATCGTGCTGGCTTCATCATTCGAAAATGGTTCTTGTACAGCCGGCCGTTCGAGAAAGTATAGTGAAAAGCTTTTTTCCGCACAAGCTAAAAGATATTCGAGAGAGATAGAGTTAGCGCTCCAAATGACGCACATTTTCATCGAAGCTATACGCCACCCAAGTATTTACCGAGAAATTAACCATTCGGCGCTTCGTTTACATCCTATACAGGACTCAATGAATATCACCCTCTAACGCTGTAATTGTATAATGGTGTTTTAATTTACATGCCACGATACGTCGGACTTGAGCCAATAGTGATTTGGCCGTAAACAGTACAGAAATAGAAAGACCAAAGTAAATTCGTCCGAGTGACTCGACTGGCGATGACGCAATAAAAATGTTGTGTATGGGCGTGAGGGGGGCTTCTCATCGCTCAATTAAACGTGAGAACTTAATTGCGTTTTCGTATAATCACAATTATATATCCGTTAAAATCGATCGTCACGCGTAGTCGAATTAAACGTCCGAGTAAATTTACCACGGCAAATTGGATGGAAATTAAGGATGAGAAAATTATCGAGAATTACGATGAGGGGGTGAAGGGTATATAAGTAAAATCGAGCGATTATAGTATATGAACGAGATAAAAGCATAGCGATGTAAATGGCAAAAGCAAATGAAAGGAAAATTCGGCGCTGGAAGTCCGAGGCTAATGATAATATCAACGGGCAGCTGTCAACGCATTCAAGGATGTTACATATCGAGGCAAGAGGGTCGCGAACTTTCAGTAGAAAAAGCCGCGTGGGTGCGAGCGGCAAAAATAGGAAAGGAAGAAAAAAAAAAAAAAGAAGAAGGAGATACCTATGTAGAGCAATGTGTGTGTGCTGAAGAGCGCGCAGGCAGGCAGGTAGGCAGACCCGGCTCTGCGCCAAGGATTTGTTTGACGTGTGAAAGTTCCGACGCATGCGCCACCCCCGCGCGATATCGCGCTGAAGCACACCCTCGAGCAAGGGCAACGAAGAGAGAGAGGCAGAGAACGCCATATCACCCACACATGCCACAGCAGTCAGCAGCGCTCTATAGCTTAATAGCCGTTGGAATTTTTCACCAGATAATCCAAAGTCTCGTTCTCTCTCTCTCTTTTTTTCGACGCCGCCGATATTCCACCCCAAGTTGCCTCCTAAACAGAAGCAGAGCCAAGAAACTTTGAGCTTTTTTATATACAGCTCGCGTACACGCACCTGCGATGGCGCTCTCCGATTTTCTCTCTTTTTATTTATTTATTTATTTATTTTTTTGCTTCCTCTTCTCGTAATTTGTTCATCCCACGCCGACGACTGCCTCGCCTTCGCATTTTCTCTCTCTCTATCTCTCTCCTACGCCATGCCTTTAGATATCGCTTTTACTTTGATATACCAATCTGCGCTGGACGTCCGAATTTTCAACGAAAAAAAAAAATCAACGAAATTGTCGCTAAAGTTACGACACTATGGTATTTCTGCACTATACGCCTACCTGTCATGTTACTATATAACACACGTGCCTTTATAACATGTCCAAACGTGGCTACATTTGCATTCAGTCGCTCGCCATCGGAAAGTAAAGCGACTGTCTCCATATTCGCACCCAGTCGTGAGCGCTTCATTCTCGTTACAAAAGTTTGACGGTACTGCAATGGCGAAGGCCACGGCTCTGTCAACGCTTCTCATTTCTATACGGAGGACTATAAAGCGATCACTGAGAGGCAAATATATATGTATGCTTGAGAGAGCCGAGTGTCACCGCGCGAAACTTTCAGATATTTAGCAACGCCTTGATATAAGGTAGGTGTACTTAATATGAGTCTATTTTCGACAAACAACCATATCTTTTCACCATTAATCAATTTTGCGACGGGGGTGGACTTGTTTTGAAGCTGAGTATTTACCCTTTAAAACGAGCTGTCGCACGATTTTTTAGATGAAAGCTAGCCCGATTTATTGCACTTTGAATGCAACTAATTTTTTTTGGCACAAAAAGACAGTGTACCCAATATGAGACTATTAGAGAAAAAGGAATGTTTACGCATATGAATCATACGAGATATGTATAAGTAAGTTAAAAACTCAAGATTCACCCCTTTTCAAGTATTATAAGCTAATTAGTACGATTTGACAATGTTACAGTTACATATAAACATTAATTTTAAAAAATATATAACAAATATCGAAATTCTATCATTGACAAGTGGAATAAGTAAATTTATTTTGACTAACTGTCAAGTTTTGTCCGAAGTTACTCACAGAAATTCAAAACTGAAACATGGAAAAACATTAATGTGGTGTTTTTTCATAATCCATTAATAATTTTCGGTATAGTCATTGGGTACAACCGACAGCAACCAATAGACAAAAGTAATTCGAGCGGCATTTGGCTAATTTACACGCTAGAAAATTTCTGATGAGTAATTTTGGAAGGGTAAAAGAAGACGAATCGAATGGCGTATCGCATATTTATGCTAAAATATATGAAAATACTTGAAACAATAAATATTTAGCTGCATGAAATTGAATGAGGTCGACGACTTGCTTGTTTAAAACACAAAATGGCTGCTGGAAAACGGATTTAGCGTTCGGGGGTAATTTAAATCTATGGAACTTTCATTATTTGATAATACAAACCTAATGTCACACTTTAGCACTGCCAAAAGCATCGCGAACATATCAAAACCGACGATAGTCCCCTATTGGGTACACCTACCTTATTTACAAGCGTCAATTGACCGGTGCCCAGCTGTGTTGCTGACCGTGGTTCTATTTTCGCATATAATTGCACGGTTAATTTTATATTACAATCGATATACCCTTGGCTAACTTGGTATATTTTAAAAGCCAGCTCCCACTCTCCACTTTTTTTTCACCAACTTGAGCCACGCGCAGCCCATTGTACATACGAGCCTCGAATTTCGACAAACAAACTATTCCATGCCAGGCCAGCCTTTTTTAGTTTGTTGCTCGTTAACGCGATTCGCGGTGGAAAATTATTCGACTTCACGGATACTTACGCTAGCTCACTTCGTCCGGATCTTCAATAATTTATTATCTTCATCGCAACTTTACGGATGTACCAGTCACGCTCAAGCCTACCGTCACGTTCGACTGCTTAATTATTTAGTAGGCGTTCACTTATTTTTTCTAATTTCATTGATATTCTTAAATGAATTAGCAGGCGATTAAATGGACATGTCTTTGATGCAATTGACGCAACTGACAAAGAAAAATTCTCATCAATTTATATAACCATGCTAAAGATATATTAATCACTCGTACGAGCTTCAATATTAGTTACCATGCAAATTGGAAAAGGTAATGAAACTAGAGCACAATCTTAATCGAGAGATAATATTTAATAATTAAATATGCAAACAAGAGATAATTGAAAGGAACTATACGCTGTATACGCGTCGGTTTTGAAAACGTGCGCGTGTAAGACGTGTCTCGCAAGGCGCTATTTAGACGAGGTCTTCTCAGCTCGCGCGAGCGGTAATTGCGCGAACGGGTGCAGCATAATTAACCTTCATTCATGGGCGCCTGCTGCAGTACGATGGTAAACGTAATAGTAAGTAGTACCTTCCACGCCTTGCCTTCCTTCCTTCCTTCCTTCCTTGGTGTCGACCCACACACGCACACTCTGTATCTCTCGACACTTTTCCTCGAGGGAAATCTTTTGTCGCTGCACGTCGAACTGCTCATATCCAATCGATACCCATATTATATGTTGCGCGCCTTTTCCTAGTTTTGCATGCACCTTGTTATTTTTCCATTGCGATCGGCAATGGAAAACATTTTTAACAGCCACTTGTTTCACGGGTGATTCACGCTTCTCGCTATACAGCTCCAGCTGTCTCAATCGACGTCTTCAATTATACGAGCAACTTGTTGGACTCCTCGATGAACTTTCGCGCGTACGCAAACTCGTATCGCGAACGCACGACATTTATCTTTCGAAAGCAAGCATATTATTCTTCTGGAAGTTCAATTTGAAGGAGCAAAGATTTCCCATCGATAAATATTACTTTCGTTTTTAATCGTTCCAAATCCCCGCCTCGCAATCTCTCCCACGAGTGAAAATTGCGCGATTGCAATTTATCTGGGCAAATAACAAAAAAAAGGAAAGCTCACTAAATAGTATCTTGATTAAAACGGGTGTTGGATGCAGCAGCAGCAGCAGCGACGGCAGCGGCAACGGAACGAGCTGCCATGTATTTCAATCTACTCGGTACATTTACCTGCGTGGTCACCACCACCACGCACGTACACATTCATCAGCTGCCGTGAAATTAAATCTGTTCTCGCAGCTGCTGCTACTGCTGCTGCTGCTGTCGGCTCGTAAAATCGACAGTAATTAAAATGTATGGATCAGCTATTCTTTGTTCGCGCGTGTATACTTTTGGAACTGGAAGAACCTTGGCAGTATTGAAAACAAAAGTAAGAGAGGCTGAACGAGAAAGGTAAATTATACTTGAATGTAAGGGTTTACGTGAAGCAGCGAGAGACGGACAGACACAAAAGGATGAAGGAGTTTGTTTATTTACGGCTGTAGGTTTACAGGGTTTGGTCGCGGTCGTGTCGAGAAGAGCGAGTAGAGAGAGAGAGAGAGAGAGAAGGGAGGGGGAGTGAGGGCGGGCAGGTGATACAAGAATAGAGCTTTTGCTCGAGCCGACGCAACATCCCGCAAGCTCCGTATAAGTAAGCGATATTGCAGTTGCGCTGTGCTGGGAGAGAAAGAGAGAGAGAGAGGATGGGTACGAGGTCGGTGTCGGGGCTAGAGCTAGCGTCGCGAGGAGATGTGGGGAAAGGAGGAGGAGAGGAGTGGAGTGGTGTTGTGGATAGAGTGGGGAGAGCAAGCGGATGAACGGAAAGGATCGATTAATCAAGTCGGCTGCGAGTTGCGTAGGTTTGAGCTACGTCAGTCTGGTTAGGAATGCTTTTGACTTAGGATCGATCGGCGGCTGCGAGCCCCCACCTGCTCATGGCCTGGCCACCAGCAGCAGCAGCAACAGCAGCAGCAGCAGGAGGAGGAGGGCAACTGAAATTTCCGCATCCCCCGGTCACCACCACCACCAGCAGCAGCAACGCTGCTAGCCTCCCCTATCTATCCCCGGAGGGCCTCGGCTGGCTGAGAGAAAGAGAGAGAGAGAGCTTATCGTTTGCTCTTTTTCTACGGTTCATTCAGGAGCTGCGAGCGAGCACCTGATCCGGCCGCCTGTGGCGCCGTCGGCTACTCCTTCATTCATCCTGTTTGGCGCCGGCGCACAATCGTCCTTGCTTCAGCGAGGGTAGCTACTGCAGACCAGCAGACTTCTCCACCTCCACCTCGCTCTTTCTCTCTATCTCTACGTCGCCGCTTGTTGCTCTCTCTCTCTCTCTCTCTCTTCTTCCCGTATACGTATATGAAAGCCCGGCAAGCTCCAGCCGCGCGCGCTTTCTCGAGCAACGGACTTTTCTTTTTTCCTCCCTGCCTCATCTCTCTCTCTCTCTCTCTCTCTCACTCTCTGCGGTAGCCTTATCTCGTCCATTATCCATGCAGCTCAAGCCTTGCTGCAGCTCTCAGCCGCACTCCCCGTTAAACTTTCAACATCTGCGCTCGCTCGCTCGCGTGCGTAAAGAAAACGTACGGCTTTAAGCCCGTCAAATGCTGCCTCCGCGGCCTACTTTGTAAATACCGCTTTCATATGCCTGCCTGCCTGCCTGCCTACCTTCTGCTGCTTTCTTAGCTGCTATCAAAATGCGTAGGTCGTTGCATGGGTCGTTGGATCGTTGCTGCTGCTGCTCCTGCTATACTCGCGCCAACTTCTTTTTTCCTCTTTATTCACACGCCAAAAGCCTACGACTCTGACGCAACCTCCTCCTTCTCAATCGAGTGCTCTCTTCTCTTTCTTCCCTCTTCTTCGTCTTTTCCATGCGTCACTCAAGTACTTCAACCTCGTCTCTATATAGCTAGCTCAACGGTCAAATTGTTGAAAAGCCCTTCAAAATTAGGCCCCGACTATTTTTAACGAACGTACCTACGTCTCTGCGCTTTTCAACCGTTATTTCCAGACTGTTTTTTTTTGTTACTTGTTTTCTTCGTCGTTCGTCACTGGGCGTTTCAATTATTTTGAAAAATTCATCGTAAAGAGTGCTATTTAAAGCGCATATTGCGTTCGCGTCGAGCCAACAATGTTATTTATTAATATGTCAACTTTCAGCTTGATGCATAAAATATATCCCACGTCTGACTAAATTTAGATCGTTTCTACTTGACCGCGTGGTGTTATTATACGCATACCGGTGCAGCTTATAGGCTTTTTTTGCTGCTTACTATTTAATTATTGACCAATGTGTTTGTACACGTGTACCAACGCGTTTACGCACAATTCATGCAAACGCTTTCGTCGACTTATCACCCACGTGTGTATATCTCGCGAAAAGTGGGGGGTTTTTTTTTCTTTAACGATACTCGACTGAAAGAAAAGCGCCTGAACGTTTCGCAGCAATTATCTTTCTATACCACCCGACACGTCTTCAAACTAAAGATATATAACTTCTTCTTAGTACCTCGTCACAGCGCGCCACTGTATACTTGCTGATGCCAACTTATACATCGCGTCGATAACAGCAACTGCACTTGTTGTTGTTTGTTACGATGTCGTTGATCTAGTTCAGTTAATTATATCAATCTGCAATATCTTGTTAACGACACTCGTTAATTCTTGTAATTACAATAAAATTATTGATGAAACATTCAAATTTATCTTTAATTGATTCCGACCTGCTTCAATTTATTACATTTTCATCGATTCTGGAAAATACGTAAAAATTGAATTCACAGTTTATAAATGCAACTCGCGCAATATCGTTATACAGTTATACATTGTACGCCGAAGCGCATAATATCAAGAATATTCCGTCGTCGTACGTGCCAACTGCACGTCTCTCGTTGGTGTGTTTCTTTTTTTTTTTCCAACCGTAAATAGATTCGTGACGGTGAAACTGAAATACTTGAATGAAAATAAAATCGATAATTTTTTTTTTTACGTTCGCACTACGGGAGTATGGTTAGCGTATCTATTTTTGCGCGGGTCTATTTTTTTTTCATAATGTTATATATTCTACTATAAATTAGATATTGATTCGAGCGTTTTCGTAAGCTCTGTATAGTGCTAATAGTATCAAGAGGGATTTGTCCTCGTAACTCAGATATACGGGGCTATGCGATTGAACGTGTCTCAATGTTACGTAATTGAATTCTACCTGAAAATCGAACGATCGCTTTGGCGCTCTGAGGGTTGTTTGTTTACATAAATAATGGTTGATATCGAGAGCAAGTATACAACTGATATAAAAAAAAGTAAAGTAAGGAAGGAGTATACGGCAATAGAGGTAGTCGCGCGAGACTTGAATGATCGAGTGGCGATGAGGAGCCGAGTGGTTGCAACGTAAGAGAGAAAGCAGTATACAAGTTAGCGAGGATAAGTCGGAAGGCGGTGTTTTTACGAGACAGCAAGCATGCGTGTGTTGGTTGTGTATTTGCTGTTGACAGGTGCGCGAGTGTGCGCGCGGCAGTAGCTCCGCGAGCTCGAGCTACGAGTAAGATAGGGTCGCCTCGGCGGGGGAGAGGGAGAGGGAGAGGGAGAGAGAGGGCTTAGCAAGCGTGGGAGTCAGTTTCTGGCGAGGACGCGGGCGAGGCAGCTTCCTGCCCGTATGTGCCTCGGCGAAAGCAATGTACAGCAGCGAGCGAGTGGAGATGAGCCAGCAGCGATCAGTAGCGCGAGTCTAGATTTGGTCAGACAGATGCGCAGGATTGCATGAATGCAGCAGCTGCTGGATGAATGGTGTAGCTTATAGATCATAGTCGAGGCAGAGAGAGAGAGAGAGAGAGAGAGAGAGAGAGAGAAAGTCGCAGTGGTAAAGGGGTGGTAGGGAGGTCTGGAGCCTGGCGGCGGCCTCGGCTGCCTCGAGCTGCCGCCAGCGCGACTGCTGTGTGTGTGTGGTGGGCCACGGCGAGCAGCCGACGTCAGCACGACGTAGTTGCAGGCTGCGCGCTTTCCTCCTCCCCCCGCTCGCACCTCTTCTCCCTCTCTCCCTCCTCCTTCGTGTTCCTCGCTCTCTCTTTCCACCCACACCCGTACGTGCTCGCGCGCGGCGCGTCCGTGAGCGAGCGACCTACCCTCTCCTTGTCCCACCATCGCCGCCGCCGCCGTCGCCGCTACCAACAGCAGCGCCGCCACCTCCACCTCCACTTTCAGCAGCAGCAGCAGCAGCAAGCAGCAGCAGCAACACTATTAGCGCTGGCGCTGCTGGCTAACGGCATAGCCGCCGTCGACGTCGACGTCGTCGCGTCCCAGCAGCAGCTCCCATCCGTTTAGCTCGCTCGCAACCGTTCGCAACCGGCAGACAGTTTACGTCGTTGTACCAGTGTGAACGAGCCTCGCGAGCTCGCCTTGTTTTCTGTGCCGCCAAGATAGCGAGAGAGAGAGAGACAGGGTCAAAAAAAAACACACACACACACAAGTGCCTCACAGTGGTGTCGAAGCAGCAGCATCAGAAGCCGAGAGAGAGAGAGAGAGAGAGGGATCAGTCGGGAGGAGAGAAGAGGGAGCGCTTGCTACGCCTACGTCACGGGCATAACGAGAGCCGCGCCAGTGCGGGTGGCCAGCTGCTCGAGGCTAGAGGCGGCGCCGTGAAGCGTCGAGACACCGTGGCCGAGTGCTAGGCTGAGTCGCGGGATCGAGGAGGAAGAGGGAGAGCGAGAGGCCCAGCTTGACAGCGAGAGAGAGCGAGAGAGAGAGTGAACGAGAGAGCGAGAGAGTGCGAGAGAGAGAGAGAGAGAGAGCGAGTGCGTGCGAGGATTGACGTCAGAGAGCTGCCACGAATGAATCCGCCGAAGACGACGACGAGGAGAATGCTCAGCGGACGTGGACGAACAATTAGGCTGACAAAGGGTGGCAGCGAACCAACGGCATCATCAATAGCAGCAGCAGCAGCAGCGGCGGCGAGGCTCTCCAGGACGACATCGCTTCGTCGAGGCAGCCGCTCAGAAGCAAGTATTCGCAGCTAGGTTTGGCCAGCGAGCGACGAGCAGCTCCAAAAGACATGCACCCTACATAAGCGTTATGAACAGCGCAGCGCCCGCTTCCACCGTCCTCGTCGCATTACACGTATTATCTATTTCTTTCTTCTTTCTTTTATTTACCTCGCTACAACTATTACCCTCGCTGCTGCGGTTAAACGTACAGCAGCAGCAGCAGCAGCCGCCACGAGTGAATGGCATTCTGCATCCATCTCTGTCTGGCGCACTCTCGACTCTCGTAGGCGCACCTGTTGATAGCCCGTGTACAGTGCATCTATCGAATTCCTCGGGCTCGCTCGGGCGGCCCGCCCCTTTACACTACTCGGCCTTTTCATTTCTCTCTCTCTCTCTCTCTCTCTCTCTCTCTCTCTCTCTCTCTCTGTTCATTTTACTTCAAACTTGTGCCTAGCTGCCCATACTTTTTGACAAGGCGTCGGCACCTCCTGCCATTTCTCACTCTATCTGTACGGACGAAGGAAAACCAAATGAGATGTCTGTGTGTGCGGCTGCTGGCATCGATCCGCGCGGGGCGACCCTCTCTCACGCTCAAAGGGGTGCGCGCTTCTATATAACGTACTTTTGCCACCTGCGTGATTCCTTTCCATCTGTGCGCGATCTCCGTAGACGCAACTCGTGTCCCATATAGTGCGTGAAAGCGCTGCGCTGCGCGTCCTTCCTCGCTCGCCGCCTTTTCAAAGTCCTGCCGTTTATTATCCCTCGCCCGCGCACACCCTCACCCTCTCTCTCTCTCTCTCTCTCGCACCTTCTATAGCAGCCGCCTAGGAACTTTGTTATGTATACACGTATATAGCACGTATACTTATTCCGCAGAGCACATACACACGCGCGCACACACAGAGCAAGTCGCCTATCTTTTGTCATACATTCGCTACTGTTATTTCCATTTACCCGCCAGCCTCTCCCTATATCCAGCTCGAGGCTCCTCTGCCGGCCAGTCGTAATTATATTGTAGCAGCTATATCAAGTCGAGAGACGAGCATTCATCGTAGTTCAACTGTGTCGCAAGTGTCGTCGTCGTCTCGATTAGAATCGGCAAAAAAAAACATGTCGACGTTGCTCGATGTATGGATTATTATTATTATTGGCTTGTATTTTGTACCTTTTTAACGCGCGAGAGTGTGTGTGTGTGTGTGTGTATTCGTAGAGCACTGATAATCGCACATTACGAACATTATTACGCACCTTCTTTCTCACTCGTTGTCAATATCTGCGCCTCTATTTTTGCTACTAATTCGATTGTTAATTGTTATCGTTGTTGATACTTTTTTTTTCTCATTACCAATGTGACATCTGTTGTATTGTTGTTGTTCTGTTTATAAATCATACTGTAGATATACGACTAGAATTAAGGGATATTCGCTGATATTTGCGCGAATGTGTGTGAGAATATAGCTAAAAATGTGATACACGGTTCAAGTCAACCAACTAATGTGATATTTACAAAAAGCTCTGAAGCTAAAAACAAGAAAGAAAAAGCAATTTGACAGTATATATAGAAAAGTAGGCGAAAGCCAGAAAGGAAGTTGTCAATTTCCTAGTATTACGTATACAATAAGTACGTGTGAACGATATGGCGATGGTTGAATCGGAGAGTATTCCGAGTAGTGTGAGCGTGGGTATCGTGTGCGATGTACATATAGTGATAGAGTGTGTGGTGAGCGCGAGTGGAGAGGAAAGAGAGAACGATGAAAAGAGGGAGTGAGATGAGAAATGCAGCTACTCGAGTAAAAGCGAGTTTGCTAAATAATTCAGCTCCTCTCTTCCTCCCTCTATCTCTGTCTCCCTCTCTCTCTCTTTCCGTCCACTCGTCTGTTTCTGTCAGTTTTTGAAAGCTGAAAAGCGATTGGAGCGATTCTCAGAAGGATTGTCTGTTGTACTGCACCAAAAAGCACCAGTAAAAAAAAAGTTAAATAAGCACCTAAAAAAGCACAGAAAAAAAGCACTTGGCCGAAAGCGAAAGCGAGTATGATGATGAACTGCACAATGAACGACGGCACTGTGAGAGCGAGCACCTTGCACCATGCACCAATTGGGCGGCGATCGGACGATAATGGGAATGATGATGATGATGATGATGGTGATATTAGGCGTGGGTGTACATATATAGGCAAGCCCGCACACAAGTTGTACATAATTTGGCGAGCAAGTTGAACGATTCTCTCTGTCGATGAATCATTAGTGACAAAGCAACTTGCCCCACGAGTGCGGTTGATTATTAATCGACGCGTAAATACGTCTTGATTTCAGGACAGCAGCGGTAGCAGCGGCGGCGACAGGAGAAGAAGCATCAGCTACGATTGTTGAAGCAGCAGCGGCAGTAGCAGAGAAGAAAGCTCCGAGGAAACAGGGGAAAAAAAACGGTGCAGTCCGCGTGAGCGACTGCATCTGCAACATGATAGTGAGCGCAGGTGCGAGTGCGAGCGCAGCAGAGCAGCAGCAGGATCAGCAGTCAGGGAAAAGCAACTTCCGCTTTACTAGCGGGAGCAGCAGCAGCAACGTCAACGACCAACGAGTCGACGTATGCTAGTTGCCGCGAGTCAACGACCATTCGGACTCGCCGAGGAGCAGGCTCCAAGCCTCAGCTTCTCCAAGCCAGATTTGCTCTCGACGTGACACGCAGCACTCTCTCTCTCTCTCTCTCTCGCTCTCTCTCTCTCACACACGCACTCTCTCTCTCTCGCACTCTCTGTCTACCCCGATCTCTCGATCTCTCGCTCCAAGTTTACTTCTCGAGTGAGAGAGCTTTCGGAGAGGAGCAAGGAATAGGCAGCAAACTCTCGCTCGCCCTCTTCCTCCTTTCTCAGCGACGACAGCACCCGTGACAAGAGTGCGCCAGCAACAGCAGCAGCAGCAGCAGCGACAAGTAGATCCGAGTAGTAGCAGCGACAAAGCCATCATCGGGTCATCTCTGCCGATACGAGGCAAGAAGAAGCGCAGAAAAGAGAGTAGAGAGAGAAGGCGAAGCAGGCAGCGGCGGCGAGGAGGAGGAGGAGGAGGAGGAGGAGGCGGAGGCGGAGGCGGAGGGGAGAGGAGCAAGGCAGCCAAGGCAGTCGCCGAGTCAAGGCGGCGGCGAGGCTCTCAGGCCCGGATCATGTGCCCGAATCGCGTGCTCTGGCTGCTGAGCTATATCGGACTGAGCGTGGCACTGGCCCTCGGCAATCGGCAGTCGGCTGCCTTCGAGCCTAGTCGCCAGCAGCAACAGCACCATCAACAGCAGCAGCAGCAGCAGCACCAACAACAGCAGCAGATGAGGGAGGCGGTGCACGACTGGCTGATGTACGAGAAGCGCGCGGGCCCGGTGCTTGGACACGAGCGCCTCATCCTGCTGGACGACGTGCTGACGAGTGTACTCGGCAATCTGGCGCATCAGCAGCAGACGAGTAAAGCTCAACCGCAACTGCTGGAGGAGCCAGTGGCGAGGCCGTCGAGGCGCAGCAGAGCTCAACTGCAGCAGCAGCAGCAGCAGCAGCAGCAGCAGCAAAACATTGCCAAGCGCAGGAGTCCTTCGGACAAGCCGGCCGTGAGCAAGCGCCGAATCAGCGCGTCCAGGAGGCAGCAGATGCCACAGCAGGACCCGCAGGAGGCTGCCCAGGCGCTTGCCCAAGCCGGCAGCAGCATGGCCGCGTCTAGCTTCATGTTCAACTCGAGGAACGATCGCAGCTACGACGTACCTCTTATCGGTGAGTACATCAATATACTATTCACTTTGTATCGCAATTTCATTTCCAACTGCATTATAGAGAAGCGTAAAAAAATAAAATAAACAACTTGTTGGCCGAACGACGTCGAATTGAAAAATACGAAGGGGGTGATAAAACATGAAGTTGTCGACGCGCGCGTTGTGTGTAGCTTCTGTCTGCGAAAATCAATATGTGTAGCCGTTTCGCGCTCTCGCGCCCCCGTGAACATTTGACATTTGCATTTTGGTCAATCGGCTCTAATGAGCAATCAAGGATGTTGTTTTTCGCGGCACGTGCGCGCGTTATCAGTTAAAAACATTGTGCCCTATAGCGAAAATTGTATTTATCGGGCAGCGTTAAATTCGGCATATTGCGCATCTCGGGGTAGTGAATGATTGTCGAATTAGCGCACGGTAAACGAGGGTAGGCAATTATTCTAGGCTTATTGTTATATTAAACGTGTCTCTGGTAATGACAGCCTCTGATGTAATTGGCATCGCGCTCTTCGCTTTGCTCTGTTGAAGTTCTTGTATCTTTGTCTCGAACTCGGGGAGACAAATCTTGTATATAACTGCCGCTATATATATATATATATATACACGGCTCGTAAAACACACTCTGAGACACTTTCTTCTTCTTCTTCTTGTGGGGTTGTACAAGGATATCAAATTTATTCGATGTGTATTTATTTTTAGGACGACTGGCAATCGGCTTAGCCTACGCGTGTCTTGTACATTTTCATGCATAATTCATTGCACACAGCGCGCGGTTTGATGGGCTTGTATGTATATGTATACGAGGACAAGCAATGTTTATGTTGGAAATGAATCGATCAAGACAGCTGCTTGCAGTGTAATAACATTACGCTACGAAGGAGCTTTACGTTTGATAAATCATGCACGAGTTCTGTCGTTAGTCATTTATAATTCTGCTCGCAGCTGCTTTTCTCGTCTTTTGAGAAATCAATAAGCAGATTAGACGAGCGCTGTCGAATGATATTGTTGCGATGTTTGTTAGAGATCGGCCGAGTCATAGATTGTATGAAAACAATAAATAAAGCGAATGGGGTTGGAGAATTAAATGAATAAAAGAGAGAGAGAGAGAGAGAGAATGGATGGCTAGGCAGCATGTAATGAATGCGCGAAAGGGCGTTGTACGAGCTGGCGGGAAAGTCGCTGCTGGGCGAAAGAGAGAGAGAGAGAGAAAAAAAGGGAAAAATGTTGACCTTGGAGCGTCCCTCCGTAAATAAAAGATTCATCAGAGTACGCGCGCGCGCGCGTTCGGGACTCGTAGTCCGAAAATTGGTGTAGTGGTTTTTTCTTAATCAATAATGCGCGTGTGTGCATAGAGCTGATATCGGCGTGACGAGCACAAAGTAAGAGAGCGAGACTCGTATGGAAATCATGGTTGACAGCGGAAGTTACATGCGACTGAGCCAGACCTAATTCATATATAGCTTGGGGGGTGGTGGTGGAGGAGGCGCGAGCAAACGATGAGAGAACGAGCGAGAGAGAGAGCGACTGACGTCATTATATTCGAGCGAAGAACTATAGCTCGTCCGCGCCGCGCAGCCCGTCCGAGGGGGCAATGACGCAGGCAACCGCGCCCAGCCCAACTGAATCCTACCTTATACTTATACTAGTAGCCTGCCACCGCCGAGCTGAGCCGAGCTAACACACACACTCGCGCCTCCTTTTTCTGGCTCCTCCATCACTCCGAGCTTTTCGCCGACGAGCAATGACTGTGCTGCTGCTGCCTTCCTCTATGTAGCTGCTTGCTCTGCTGCTACGCATTTATTTCTAATCTTTATTAATGAATCATCTTCTCTTTCTCTCTCCCTCTCTCTTTCTTCGTAATATTCCCTTTTACCTCTACCTTTTCGCGACTCTCCCTCATCGAATAACGTCACTCTTTCTATTTCTTGTCATAACTTTCCTTCAACGATATTTCGGTAAAACGGGCAAAATATTTGTGTACTACAGCAACTCGAACTCGTGTGTCGTTGGACTTATTGGGACGATTATACACCTGGCGGAGAATTATTGATGAGTTCGACAAGCCAAAATAAAGTTTGGCCGAAACCGAACACGCGGGTGAATATTTATAAACGTTACCCGTCGAAGAATAAGTCATTTCGTCCGTGCACTCGACATATATATGTCTCCGTTTTTAAAGCTCGCGCGTGACGTAAATATTAAAAAAAAAAAAACGACTCGATAGGCTAAAATTAGGCCGGCAGGCAAAAAGAAGCTTCGACCTCTGTAACAAGTGAATAATTTGTTAATGTATTTTTTATCGATCTCGCATCGTGTCGTCGTCGCTTGGTTGCGATAATCTAGCCGCGGGGCTTTCTCTCTCTCGCGCGCTCTACTTGACCCAAAACTGATAATCAAGTGCCTGTGTGTCTCTCGCGCGCTTATAGCTGTACGGTTATACACGTGTTTTTATTCAGATATATCTCTCGGCGATATTATATTCCCACTTTTTTTTTTTTTCTTTCCTTTCAATGACGATTTCACCTCGCGAGTTATCGAGTAGTCACAGATCGCTGAACACATCGCCTAATACCTCTGTTACTGGCTGTCCCGGTTGAAAAAAAGCACGTGTTTTTTTTGACCAACGGGACACGTGTCGTTTTTGTCAAAAAAGACACGTGTCCCCGATCAACGATATCTTCGGTTTTA
>JAWWMK010000032.1:1058026-1084167 GCA_035047105.1 Galeopsomyia nigrocyanea | reverse complement strand
CCGCGCAAGGTGCAGCGCAGGAGGCTGCTCGCTACGGGTACCTGGAGCGTCGGGGCGAGGACGAGGCTGTTGCAGCAGCCGCAGCGGCAGCAGCAGGTTGCCTCGGGTTGCCGTGGTAGCGGTGCTCCTTGCCGCAGCGAGAAGACGAGCTGCAGGCCTAGAGTGAGCGAGCGAGTCGCTGGGAGGCTGAGAGAGCCGGTGGTGGTGGCGGCGGCGGCTGGCGGGTCGATAGCTGCGCGCACGGACCGACGGCCACGAGATAACTGTCGGCTGGCAGTGCGCGCCAGCCTCCGTCGTCGTCCGCGCCGTCGGCGTCGCACACGCGCACACGCGCCAGCAGCAGCAGTCGCCACTCGCGAGTCGGCCGGGTACACGAGTACTCGCGCTCTCTCGGCTACTGGATCACCGCCGCCGAACTGCACCCAGCCATGACTCTCTCAGTCGCGCACTCGCTTTCGGCCTCCGTGCAGCCTCGCGATTAAGCCTTCGACGCAATGCCACCTGCGCTAGCAGCGAACCCCGCAACGACAAAGACTATTACCACTCGACGATCGATCGATCTATAATCCGACCGATAGCACACTCTCAGCCTTTATGCACACTTTGCTTTCCCGACTAATCACGTGGAAACGTTTTTTTCAAAGCCAACCTACTGCCAGCCAATTAGACCCATACTGAGCCAAGCTCCATCCATTCAAACTTTTAAACCACCACCTTGTACAATCTTTATGTCAATCGCTATTATCTATCGTTCCCTAATTAGAATTCCGAGCAGCGAGCGCGATTTGCAAACAATCCCAAATAGCCGCGTTTAGACCTCTCTCTCTCTCTCTCTCGTTCCGCCAATTCATTTTCATAATTAATCTTCAATTACTCGCATCGATTGACCCAATCTCGCTTCGATCAAACGGCATTCCTGCCCCGCAACTTTCGACAAAACGTTTATCCGCTTTGCCTTTCTCGCGCCCGCCCTCTCGATTGTTTCATACAACACAACTACTCTGGGTTTATTAATCAGGGAATTCTATTGAATAGAGTATTTATATAAAAGCTGAATTGGTTAATTGCTTATTATTTTCTTTTATAGTGCACAAAATACCCTTTGAACAGATTTATTCTGAATCTCTTTATACGAGGGGAAAAATAAATCCTTTTTGAAGTGTTTATAGGGTTTTTTTTAGAGCCATTAACGGATGCTGTAAATTTACTGTCTACATAAAAACTCACAGCGGAACAGTAAACACATATTTTAACTGTAAATTAACACATCTCTATGTATTTTTTCACAAAATTTACCAACGGTATTTCAAAGTGACCATTATCATTAACGCGATTATACTCTGTCGTGAATACAAGTGAGCTGAAAAAAAAAACGCAAGAGATATACTTTTCGAAAATGTAAAAGATTTATCTTAATGCGCTTAAACGCGTTAAATGCGACAACAGCGTGATTGTAGCTTATCTGCGTGCAAGCTCGCTTTGTCCCCATCTACGTGTATGTATATATGTATACGCTCGGACAAAGATGTCGAGCTTGCAGTTTACGGCGCGCTCTCGTACATGTACATGATCTATTCACGAGTAACCGAATTCATCGAATATTTCTCGGGGCGCATGCATGCATGCATGCATGCACATGTATGTACGTCGGAGCGATGCAGGCTATGAATGCTACTTGTCAAATATGTGCCAGTTTGACGGATTACTTTCGACGTATAGGTAGGCGAGCGCTTGATTTCTCGAATGGATATTGTATGCATGACGGTATCTCTACAAAATTGAAATCTAATACTCTCTCCTGCGATGTATTGTCTATCAGTTTTTACTACTGATGGTTTATCGATTTCTAAAATTATTAAGGACTCAGTTTACTAAGTTTACCAATTGACGAACTGATTTCCACACTGTGCACAAACATTGAGTAGGAATGACAAACAGCTCAATTTGCTTCTTAACAAGCCAGCGAAACTTGCTGGCCTCTAAATATTCATACTTGAATGACGAACTTTTAGAATAACTGTATATACAACGTTGCATTTATATAAATGCCGACGGCATTAGAGCTCAAAAGTAATTTGAATTATTCCATTTTCAATTTATGCTTGATATAAAATGAAATATTGTCTTATTTCTTGTTTAAAATAAATAGCATTATTGCTTCGGAGCAATAAGCAATTTGTCAGTTTTCCTGTTTACGAAAATGTCACGTTCAAATTGAACGGATAAAGTTAAGGCCAGAAGAGAAAAGAAGGACAATGTCATCAAGGTTTTTTGGTGATTGAGTTCTTGTGACCTTGTGCACAGTACATCATTGCAGGTTTATTTGGCATTCAGCGAATAAGAATTGGCGGTGCAGCAGTAAAAAAGTAAACTTGGGAGTCGTCGTTAAGAAGAGATGGCAGAGGCATGCAACATGTTGCCGACATTTTAAAGACTCAAGTATAAAAGAAAGTTTTGCGCTCCACTTGTTCGAAAATTCAGAGACACGATGACGCACACGGACGTCTCAAATAAAATGGCTTTTTAAATTTGTGATTGAAAGTTTTCCTAACTAAATAGTTAAGTAAGAAGATCAAAGTTTTAGTCATTTCCAGGGAAAAAAAGTTGTAAGGAAAGTTTTTTCAAGTCCGTGAGCTTCCTTTTGCCGGATAAGACGAAAGAAAAAAAACTGCGCAGAAATAGTTTCCTTTGCTCGTCTACGAACACGTGAGTTCTTTTATGTAAATTCGGAAATTGTCATTGAACTAATTTTGGAAACTCACCTATAGTTGAAATGGACGGAGACACGGGGGAGATAGTAAAACAACAATTTGCTCATGATACGTATGCATGTCTAAGTTCGATATTCGGCACATGCAAATTGACACGCTTGAATTAAAGCGGTAATTACCGCCGAGAAGTTTATCAAGTCAATCTAAACTGAAGGTGTACTTTTGGAATTACGTCTCGTATTGGCTAGCCCTTAACAACTAACGAGGAGGCATCGAGTGAACGTTTAATCAAGTTGAACTCGCCTTTCGAGAGTAAAGCTCTTGTGCACGTGTGTGTATATTGTTACAACCTACTTATCGTAACAATGGATTATCTATGCTTATCGCTTCAAATTAGTCAGATATTATTTCAAGTTTTAAGCGAAATCTTAATCTATCGTCTATCTGAATAATCTTTATCAAAGATTTTTCACTTTTTCAAATTAAAAAGTGTTTTCAGTGCTCATTCATTAGAGTGCCAAGATAAAATTAATGATTCTCTTGCGAGAGTCGAACTCAACGTAGGTACGATTTCAAGAAAAACAATTCGTACGAATTTGCTTGGAAAGTCTCGGTACGTAAACTAATTACAAGTTTTCGAATTGAAATTCGCATGAAGAGCATAATGCTCGAACAATAGAGTTGAAATTACCTCGAATGTATTGTTGGCTTTCAGTTTGAGTTTGTTCGGCAAAATTATGACTTCTTGGCGGGGGTGGGAAACAAATAAAGCGCCTTTGTTTTGTGACTCTTGCTGCTTATTCCTTTCGCGCTGGATTTAAAGCTGCTCCAACGGGGAAAGAGGGTCGAGCTATGTAGATAAATCTTGAGGACAGTCTGATACCATGTAAATATTGTCAAATTCAAGAAGCGCTTATGTCCGTATAGCTTATGGATACTCACGACGCGATATAGCGCTTGAATAACACTTTAAGCCGGCCATTGATTTATGCGTTAGAATGATTAATTATGTCGATATGCACGTTCCTCACATGAATAATCAATATCTTTTCGTGGAAAATGAATGGTCGTTTAATTTGCATACATTCAAGCGAAGACGGCGAAACTTTTATTTTGCTAAGATGACCACGTTTAAAATTGCTGCTTCATCCTTTGCTTTACTTTATTTTCGTTGCCTATAAGTGCGTTTTAGTGTAGCCATCAATGGAGGTTTATGCGAGGGAGTAGGATCAATATAAGGTTGAATAAGGTTACTTTGCGTTGATACACTTACACGCAAAAAGCCTTTCTTTATATTCGGCATAAAAAGAAATATATGTGCCATTCATGACACCTACGAGAAACATCTCAAGAACGTACGTGTGTAATCTCAACGCAAAGCGTACTCGCACCTAACATACAGCAAAAATGTTAAAACTTATGTTCGTTGATATATATATGGAAGCCCCTTGGATTTACGAGTGAAAAAATACGTATGAAAAAGTAAAAGCGTAAAGTGTTGTATTACTTTAAATAAATAAATAGAGTACGCAAGTGAATAAATTAATTGTAATTCCCTTTTTTTATCACGCTTGAAATTTTTTATGTTCAATGTTTTTTTTTTCCTACGTCATTTACAAATAAAAATTCTCTTTACATGCACAGAAACGCTCTCGTATTCTTTCTCGTATAAAAACGTGACTTTGAAAAAAAGTACTATATGCGCGCAAGATAAAATCTGAATACATTTTGCGTTTTCATGTTAATTTCAAGAAGCCTGCCGAAAAATGTTATTTATCATTTTGAAATCCACAGGCTGAAAGATGTGTCGTAAACACTCGTAACAAGGTCCGACAGCAAATCAAACGACATCCCGACGAGAACGAAACAAACGTTCGTAATTAAAAAAAAAATGTTTGAAAAGCTCGAGTTGAAAAGCTGCTCAATACTCGTTTGCTGAAAGCAGCTCTGCAATAGTGCAATGACTTTTGGATCGATAGATGTCGAAGCAGGAACAGCAGCAGCAGCAGCACAGAGAGTTGCGTAAAGTTTGGCTTGTCGTATAGAGATGAGATGTCGACGACACGAGAGAGGACAAGGACGGCGAATAGAAGAGCAGAGTGAACGAAACGGTATGGCATGCGAAGTTATGGCATTGGGTTCGAAGTATTTGCGATCGCGTTGGGGTGCGTGGTATTCGGGTTCACATATACATGTATATACAGCCGACTCTAGATCCACTTGCAGTCGGCTATGCGTGTAATGCCAGGAAGCACATATAAGCCGCTTTAGGAGCTTTGCTAAGTCCGCGTGCATGAATTTTCATAAAGTGCTCTATACATATATCTGTTTAGATTGTTCGTACGGCTGCTACGATATACACACACACACGCACACACAGCGAGAGAGGTTTGAAAGTTCAGCTGCACTTACAGATATTATCATCGGACGTGGAAGTCTAGCGGTGGTTTGAATTATAGCCGCAGCTCCGGTTGGCTTGACTGCCGCCTCTGCGACCAATAATTCACCTGCGTTTAACGCGCGCGCGCAATCTACCTATAAAGCCCCAACTTTTCACTTGTACACCTTCGAAGCCGCGCGCGTCCCTCATATTTACACCCGCGTCGACTCGCTGCTTCGATAACCGTATCGCCGCTGAGCCCCCAATTGATCGCCCGTATTCATAGACTGCTACCCTTCCGTATATCTCGCTACGATATCCGCTATACGTAAATAGATTATAACCGCGCGCTGGACCGCTCGTCAAAGATGTATATCGACTGCGCGACACCGAAGGACTCTTTGCTCGAATATTTCGTTCTCGAGTGTTCTATTTATTTCTATCACCCAAATACGCGACCGACATTTATCAAATGCGCCATACCTAATATAACTGTCAGCGCTTGGTTTTATTCGCGATCGATAATCACTTGTATCCCAGTTCACATATACGCGATAATAACTTTGTTAGCATAGATATATCCGCGACTGGATAGCTGTCGGACATTTATTTACTCCACTCGTAATTGAAATCTTTGCGCGTTTCAGATAGATAGCAGCGACATTCGATCCGACTCGAGCTACGTTGGATTACAACACATCGCATTAGATCTGATCCAAAAGTAAGCTGGTTATTATAGCCGAGGCGGCGCGAGGAGGGAACGAATGTGGGACGAAAACGAGCGTCGACCTAATTTGGAAAGAGAGCGAGAGAGATAAAGTATGTAGAACAGGTACGCGCGTCCGAGTGCGAAAAATTAAAAGAAAAAAAAAAACAAAAAATAAAAGAAAAAAAGAGAAGGAGAATAAGAAGAAAGAGAGAAAGACGGATGGGCTGTTGGATAGGTCTGATTGATTGCGCGCTTTCTCTGTCAGTGTTGGGTCGCGTCGAGGAGTAAGAGGAGGCGTAGGAGGAGGATGAAGAGTTGGATCGATGGCGCGTGTTAGAGGGAACGCGCACACGCGATTGCCTGGTGCGGTGGTGGCAGTTGGAGCGCAGGTCGGCGTGCACGAGCGAGCTTGCGGCGACGGCGGCAGGCAGGGTCCCCGCGCGCATTCGTCATTCGCTAAAAGGCCTCGTGTGCGTGCACATACGGACCGCATTAGTATAGAGCCATATGCAGCTCTCGGCCCTCCTGGCTGCTGCTACAGCAGCAGAAGCAAAGGCACACGCACCCGCAGAAGCAGCGGCAGCAGCAGCAGCACGCCCCATTAGCAACCACTGACCTAAATTAACCCTCCTCTAGCTCCCCTCAGCTAGTCTTCCCAGCAGCAGCACAGCTACCGTGCGAACTCCCTTTCAATTGACTTACATTGCGCGACCTTATTTACATTTGTAGCTCGCAACCAATTTGCTCATTGTCTTCCACCTTTACTCCATTGCTCGGCTTTCTTCTTGATACGGCACGCACACGCACAGGCACGACATCGTATGCTCTACCAAGCATAAGCAGACACCTGCCTTGTGGAATCATGATCACGGGCTTGCTTCTTCTCCTTTTCCAGCTGCAGATATTATTAACTACACCTTCGCGCCATGAATTATGCATCTTTCCTTGAAGCACTCTTCGTCATTCAAATTCCTTCACCCCTTCTTCCTACCTTCGTCGTCGTTTCTAGTCGTTTCGCCCGTATACCGAACCTATTTCCGAATAAATTAACCCTTTCGACACCCTATTAATCCCTTCAGGTAGCACACTGGGGTATAGAGTGCACCCCAGGGGGGTGTAACATGAACTTGCTAGTAGTCGAAGTCTATGTCTGAATCTTTAAAACTCGAAAAATATATGCTCCAAGCCTCGAGCTCTGCATGAGCTTGAACCTTTGGATTCTCGAGCTTTTCAAGACTTTCCAGTTCTTTTCAGCAGTATCCCAAAGCTTTTCCAAAATGGATAAACATGATTTTAACTTGAAAACTTGAACATTTGCTTAGACTAGATTTTTCAAGATTCGGAAGCTCGAACTGCTCCAAAGCTCAAACCGAGTCCAAACCGACTGAAGCTTTTACCCTCGAGGTCGAGTCAAGCTGAGCTTTCGCAGAGGCTTACCTTTGGGTTCAAAATGAACGTTTCGTGTGGCTGTTCCCTTATTGAAACACAATAAAATCGTTTAATTTCTCCACGCTCAATTCATCTCGATACAAAGTTTCCCCGAACAATTGTGCTGTAGTGGTAAACTTTGCGGATATTAGTAAATAGGATAGATGAATGCCCGCAAATACACACACGTAGGCGTACAGCCGCAACTACGCCAAGCTTATATAATTAAGCGAACATTTGGCATTTGTTGACTTCTCCTGTTATATACGTTTCGCTCATTTGCGGCTTACAGTCGGTTATGCGTGCCTAATTGCTGGAAAACCTCCACGCTACCAGAACGCTCCTTTGACGGCTTGCCACTGCAATATAATCAGCAAATTGGACAGCCTCATGTTACCAGCTGCTACGATCAACCAATTGCAAATATCAAAATTATGTTCCGCGCGGCGCTGTGTTGCATATGCGCGTCTGGCTAATGTTACGTCAATTGTAATCTGGACGGAGCACGTGTTCAACTTGGCGCTGTGCACATAAAAACTTTCTTCGATTAGTATACATGTTTGGAAACTTCATAAAAAAAAGTGCCTCCTGACGACGTACTTCTTTCTATTGCAACTTTTGGAAGAACTTTTATGCTCGACCGTAAAATATTAATCGCCACCGATTATCTGTTTTGTGAAAAGAGCGCTATTTCTTATCGCGTGAGCTTGTTAGACATTGAAATAATAATAAATTATCATTCACTAATATTTTTTTTAACGCTGTTTCATTAATTATGCATACTCATGGGCATTTTCTATATTCAAATACAAAATAGACAAAGGAAAATATTTTCGAAGCTAAAATTATCAGGAATTACACTAAATCATATGGGGATAAAAAAATTTTATTTCTTAGTTGTTTATACAGTGTAATATAAATAATTGCCGTTGTTACAGACCATTCTATATAAATTTTATACTTCACGTTTACAAGGTGGCTATTACACAGTTTTGTTATGTATCTATTTACGGATAACATTTACAAAAATCGTTGCGATAAGGGCAAATGCATCGCAAATAAATGACTAATATTTTTTTGCAAAAAATATTTTCAAATGAGTATTCAGACTTGTAGTGCGGTTTTTCCGTCGCTTGTGGCTGTTACCTACTCTGCTTATCCAGAAATTCCAACGATATCTCACGGATAAACAGCGATTAGTGAATCGCTCGTTTTATCCATCTTCCTAGGAAATATCCAATAACGCAATAGTTTTAACAAGTAGGAAAGAACACTTGCTTTTCGCGATGTAACAATGATAAAAATAATTAAATAACAAGTAAATATTCTTAAATTTAACCATCTTCGTGTTTTTTCTATACATAATATCAAATTTCATTTTATGCAATTTCGTGATGGCATAGTCACCTCGCCATATAGTTTTGTAAAAATACCTTAATTATTAATTTTTGCATCGAAATTTAGAAATCCAAGTTCATAATTTTGTTATTAAAAAGTGAAACCGTCTCTAGCAGTATTATGTACAATTTTAATGTAAATTAAATTTAAGAAAAAGGTTAAAATTACATGCCTACATTGTTCAAGTCATACTTTGACGATTAGATATACTCTGATTGTTACTAGTATGTACATTAAATATTGATTCAACATTTATACATGGCGTACACTGTTCAGTATTATACAGCCAGCCAATATGAACTTGGTTATTTGTGTACCATGTGAAATAGTATATAAGTTAGTGTTTCATTATTGGTGGTTCCATATTTTATTTTTATTAAATGAAAATATATATTGTGACTTTCTTGTCGCTGAGTTGCGAATACGATGCTTTTATAAAGTTTTTTTTTGTACAATATCAAATTATTTGAATAGAAATTTTTCAATCAATAAAATCGATTTTAGTTTGTAAACGTCTTTATCACAAGTTGAAAATCTATAAATTTTCTTGATCCACCAAATAATTGACTAATACAGTGGAAGGATCTGTGATTGATACTTTAAATTTTCGTGGAAAATCAATAAATTTACAATCCAGTGTGGATTTCTTTGTTTACTTTAGATAATGGCATTATTAGATTTGCAGAAAAAAACGTTAATTCGGTATAGCTAATTAGTGATTGATCACAAACCAAAAACATTTTGATATAGTTCTTTGCGATCACGCACAACTTTATTCATTGACAGTAGTATAGCATCTTGAAAGCTCAATGTAATGTATTTTCAAATGAAAGTATTGTTATATTATTTTCCTAAGGTAAGCAAATTCTCCGAGCGGCGGCGTCATCAGTCTCGCGAACTGCCAATACATTCGAGCTTTCGGAGCACTTTAGCGCAAAAAAAAAATCTAGCGAAAATGAGCAGTTTTTTTTTGAGCCGATAATAGGCCGTTGGTTCGCTCGAAATATGATGGAGGAGCTAGTAGAGCTATTGAAAAGCCGAGCGAATTGTGGGCAAGATTGATTGATACCTCAGGGGCAAGTTGTTGCGGGCTGTAGGTATATGTAGGTTGGTGCGATGGCCAAGCAAGGGTCGATGATAGCGGCACCGCGGCGCGCCGCGCTGTGGATGGAATCGATCGAAGAAGCGCGTTATGTCATCGCTCAAAGATAGACGGGCGGCTGTTGCGCTCGGGAGCTGGCCGCGGGCCAGCCGGCGAGCCGCGGTCACCAGTTGAAGTCGGATCAAATGCATATTCCGCCGGGGCAAACCTGAGTGGACTCGAGGGTGGAGTCGCTGACGGTGCTGGTGGAGCTGCTGAGGGGATTGAAGGTGCGCTTGCTGCGCTGCTGGGAGCAGCAGCAGAGCCTGGCGACGAGGTCGCCGAAGAGGCCGCCCTCGTCGTCGGGGTCGTCGCGGTAGACGCCGCTCGAGGCCACGTCCGTGCAGACGGACACGAACGACTGCAGGTCGTTCTTGGGGAAGCCGTCGCGGTAGTACTTCTTGATGGTGTCGTAGGCGTCCATGATCACGGAGATGAAGAGACTGAGCACCACGTAGATGTAGAGCGAGATGAAGGAGTAGAGGTAGATGCGCGAGTACCACCAGAGCATCGGCGACTCGAACGAGGTGATGGAGAAGGTGGCGAACATGTCGTCGCCGTTGATGAGGGCGAACAGGCACTCGGAGGTGGTGGCGAGCGAGCGGAACTTCATGTGGTAGGGCCCGAGGACCAGCCAGCCGCAGAAAGTGAAGCCCGCGTAGATGAGGATCGCGCATATGAGGAAACGCGCCACTTTGGGGGCGGCCTTCTTGAGCGTCAGTATCACCACGTTGTACGTCTTGAAGAAGCCCAGGTAGCGCAGAACGCCGAACCACACGAGCAGATTGCCCGTGCCCAGGAATATGCTGCAAATGTCCCAGTGGTCCTTGCCGTACTGCTTCTTCTCGATCTGCTGCTTGATCGCCGAGCCCATTATTATCAGCAGGTCGTTCATGATTATCATGACGTACCACAGGTTCAGAAACTCCAGTCTGCCCTCCAGGCTCAGAGGCGCACCGTAGACCTTGTTGAAGAACTTCATCGTCTCGAGTTTGAGCAGCTGCGCTCTGTAAATCGCTCGCGAGCACAGCCCCATCGAAATACTGCATATGAATATCACAAACATGTTTAGCATTGTGCGCAGCGCCGATTCTATCTGATTATCGGTGATGTACTGCGTGTCGCCTTGGCATATCAGTCTCATGGGCTCCGCGTCCAGAGACAGGAGCATTTGACCGTCCAAGTCCTTATTGTCGAATATTATTTTTATTTTGAACTTGTAACAGTCTGGAGGCGTTATCGGCCCGGCAGCTTTCAGATTTACAGTCTTCAGAGCAAATTTCATTTCAGCCCTTATTAGGGCCGAAAAATTTATTGGCATGTTGAAATCTTGTAAAATTTTCTTGGACCTCAAGAGCTGCCCATGATCCGGATAAATTTTTGTACAATTCTCTTCTATATTACTATTGAATATATAACTTTCGTTGAATCCAAATATGATTCCTTCTTTATAGTGAGTTAAACATAGAGTGATAGCCCCTGCTGAGTTGTTGTCAGTATCATAAGAATAAGAGCCAATTGCATTGCTAAGATTGTAATACCCTTGCAATGCATAATCTATTGTATCGTAAAAATCATCTTTTTTATAAAGAGCCAAAGGTCCAGTAGCCGGTGGATAAGCCGGAACCTGCAAACAATCAATATGTATTTTGTTATGTCCTGGGAACTTCACAGTGCACAATAATGTAATTTATGAGCTCTTCATTTATTCATGAACATTAGAAACTTGGAACCTTCTACTCACCTCTTGTGTAGCATCCCAGCCTTTGAGAAACAAATGTGAGAAAGCTATTCTATTGTCCCAAGTATAATTTACGTGCATGTAATTATTATGAGCAAACAACCAAAGCTGCACAGTAACCAAAAATATTTTTATGACTTGCACTACAAACTTGTACGGGAATCTTCTCTTGGCTTCCCATTTTTCAATAGGATTCATAAAGAAGAATCTCAATCTTCTACGCATTTTATCTTCCATGTACCTAGTAGTATGGCATGTATTCTGTCCCTCTTGTGTATCGCTGTAAGATATATCAACTCAATAAAAAGGCACATTTTTTAGAAACCTCAATATATAATAGTAATCCATTACCTAGGTTTTGCACAAGATGTAGTATTGAGTAAAGAATTTTCATCTTCCTCTGCGCTTTCTGGAGCTTCACTCCAAGAATTAGTACGTTGAAGGCTACCCATTTGACTAGGTTGTTTCAATTTAATACTTTCTAAACTAATGTGAAGACTGTTTAAACAACAGAAACAGAGATCTCGCCAAGACTAGTATAAAATTTAAACTGGTTAACCTACGTAACAGGTTGTGCTGCTGGTATTCCTGAATCTCCAGGAAGTATTCCTTTGTTTTTTACATTCAGCTTTCTAAAAGACACTGCGTTATTTCGCGTCCTTCACAAACATAATGACAGTGCAAATAGTGCAATTCAATAATTACTTACGTATGCGTCAACCGCGATAAAGAAACACCCATTCAAATTATCAACGACACAAATATATATCCATCTAACTTTTAGAAACGTCAGTAACAGTCAGTAAGAACTGAACACGAACCGAGATATATTTTCCAAAGTGTAATTGGTCATTTTATTGGGAAAAAATAAATCACGTGAACTGATAAACAATGAACATACGCAGTCACAGGCAGTCACAGAAATGACACACGAGAATATCACTAGAAACATATGATTATAGGGGATTCGAATTTCTAACCTGAAAAAACATACGATACAACTCCTTATTTTATTTTTGACAAGATATCTTCAACTTAACTGTGCAATAATATTTTAAATAAATAACATATATCATTAGTTTTATACATCGAAAAATTTATTGACTGTTTATAATGCAAATTAGTGAAAAATTGAATTTGTCAGTCTGACAACATTACGAGCTTCGAGGTAAGCGAAAGGTTTTATTAGTTTCATTGTTTGGATACTTGTAAACATGAGTCCCATAGGGATTTCTATTTTATCACCTTTTCTATACTCCATTTTTTGAATGTATATCGGTTATGTTATTGTAATCGCCATAACAAATCGCGAAGCGACGCTTTATTAATTTTTTTGCCGCAATATTTAATGAAAAATGGCTGAGACATACTTTGGGAATCTCAGAAAAGTTGGAGCAAGTGTAGATGAAGGAATAGCTAAACTGCAAGACACATGGAATATGCCCCACGTCCTTCTCTGTAATAACAATGATGAAACTCAAAATATTGCAAAGCAACTTGTAGAAAATTTTAAAACAGACCTCAAACAAATCAAGGTAATAATTTTTATTTTTAATTTATTTTATTACGCGTTTGAGTACTCTGGTCATAATTGAGAAAAACTAGATACATATAAGCAATTATTGATGGCACTCTTTTTTTTTAAGGATAACATTGAGGAGAGTAAAAAATTGATTGTTCCTCTTGAAGAAGCTTCTACTCAGGAACTTGAAGAAAAAATTGAAGAAGTGGACACTTTGAAAAAGGAATTAGAAGAAATCAAAGTTTTGTTTGTAGAAAATGGATATGTTGAAGAGCCTATTGAAAGTGATCTTTTAGATACAAACATCCAATTAGAATCTCTTTCTTTTAGCAATAGTTATTCGTTTACCAAAGATGTTGGTGATTTGACAAATTTGTCCATATTTGAAAACAATTGTTTGAATGATTCTGAAAAAAGACAATCGCTCTATTCAAAGACACCTATTAAAAATGTGTCTTCTGATATTATGAGGAAACCTTTTCCACTAAGTGAACCACCAATGGAACCGATATATTCTCCTTGTTATTATAAAATTATAAAGAAATAGTTTACATTTTTCATATTTTTAATAACGCTGTATATAAATGTACCATAGTTAGAAATTGTATATAAATGAAAAAGTTAATTGCAATAAAATCATTTATTCTTACTTTTAATTCATGATATTATTTTATTAATTTAATTTCAGAAGAAGAACTAGTTGCAACTTGGAGTTAAAACAGTGTCTTCTAGATTGCGCTCAATAATGTTAAATAAGACTGATAAGACTAGAGTGTCTCAAATTTAATTAGCTTAACAAGTTTAATATGATAAGATACTTGACTGTTCAAAATGAAACAAAATAAATCCACTAAAATAATTGGAAAAAATGTAATTTTAGTTCCTTACAAAGAGTGCCATGTTTTAAGGTTAGTTATACACTGATAAATATTGAAAGTGTATAAATTAAATAACTTTTTAATATTTCATCAGGTACCACGAATGGATGAAGTCTGAAGAACTGCAGCAACTGACTGCATCAGAACCATTAACATTAGATGATGAATATAAAATGCAAAAAAGTTGGTTTGAGGACGAAGATAGTTAGTATTATAGTTAAAACTTTCATATTTCTTATAGAATTATTGAAAAGTTTATATTTGGATTAATCGAAAATTGTATATTTTTACTTACAGAATGTACTTTTATAATATTAAACAAGTCTTTGTATGAAAAGACTTTAAATGAAATAGGTAAATCGACTTGATTATTAAATGAATGTATAATCGAATTGGTTGAATGGATCGATATTATACAGCAATTCACAATTTTCATTGCAGATGCTATGATTGGTGACACCAACTTATTTTTTAATGATGCAAATAGTAATAAGAATGCTGAAATAGAGATTATGATAGCAGAAACAAGTCACAGAGGTAAAGGCTGTGGTTGGGAAGCTGCAATCCTCATGCTGAGATATGGTAAAATACATTATTAATAAAATGTCCCAAAGTTTTATTTTTTTTAAATGTTTATAGGTATTGAAATCTTGAACGTGTCAAAATATTCAGCCAAAATATCTATATCTAATGAAAAAAGTATGAACATGTTTAGAAAACTAGGATATGAAGAGGTATTTCATAATAATTATGTTTGAAATTCGTACCAATTCATTATTGTATAACATTAAAGTTTGATTGTAACTGTTTTTAGGTATCAAGGAGTGATGTATTCAAAGAAGTTACACTGCAAAAAAATGTTGATCAAGAATGGATTGAATGGCTTCAAACTCAGACTCCGGAAATGATTAAAGATGAAAATTATGAATGAAAATTATAAATTTAATTTTATATTAAAAAAAATAAATTTTATACAAAATCATTAACAGCTTTAATTACAGATCTTTGTAATAGACATAATTCTTTAACATAAAAAACAATCAAAAATGAAATAGTCTAATGCATGATTTTAAGGCAATCTTCTTTAATACGCTTACAAAGCAAAATTGATCACAGAGCTTTGTGTGTAAATTAACAAATAACAAATAGTTTTACTGGCTTCGGTAGAGATTCAAACCAGAAAATTGCCAACGTCTTTCCATGTTCGCGCCTATTCCTGACAGCTCCTGCTTGAATACATGAGGAAACCGTTGCATTAAACTTTCAACATCAGTAAGTCTAAGGTTGGGTTCCATTTTTTGGAGGTAATAAAAAATGTAGTCAAGACTTGCACCAAATGGATGAATGTGTAAAAATATTGCAATCAATCCTAAAAACGATAAGAATAATTTATAATAAAATTTAATTAGAACTGGTACTATTGACCCCAGGCAAATTAGTAGATTTTTTTTTATAAAAACTAAGCAAAATCCTCAGTGACATTTTTCGATGGAATCTTATAAAAGAGACTAAGAAAATATAAAAATGCAATAAGAATCCAAATTTTTCGCCCAATCAAATCCGTTCAACAGTATACTTATAAGAAAAAAACTTTATGCATAGTACAGAAAAATGGTCAGATTATGTTGTTTTTTGGGAATTCTAAAAAAAAACTTAAACGGATTTAATTATATGACATATCTTTCGAAAAGTAATCAAACACGCTACCAAAGTATTTAAATAAGATATGTACAGACGTTATTGTTATCTATTTACATATTTGCAAAAAATATCTAAAATGGCGAGTATTCGGATCGCGCAAAATAGTTGTTTTTGTTACAGTCACTGAGAATTTTGGTTCTGATTCGCCTGCATTAACTTTTTTTACTTACCTATTAGCTTGGCATCTTTTTGATTTATTTGCGCTAAACCAGATGAAGTTACACTTGGCTTTGAAGTGAGTTCATCATCATTTGTATCGTCGTCTTTGTCCAAAGTAATGACTTCACTTTCTTGAGGCTCTTCTTTTTTAGTTGCATTCAATTTAACTGTCAAGTCTTTAATTCTCTGATCATCCTGAGCCTGTTGTTTTCTTGATTGCATTAATTGCTCTTGCATACCTTTCAATGTTTGTTGTAACATTTTCATTTGTTTTTCTTTAGCATCAATATCTACTTTGGTTTCTGATTTCAATAAATCAACCTGAAGATAGAAAAATTCATTAGGAAAATGTGCAGATTAAAATTTACTTATTTATGAGATGATGAGTAGGAAAAAACTTGAGAATATATAGTAAAGTGCAAACATCAAACTCAACTCACTTCATTTTTATAAGCTTCTAATTGACAACGTAAACTGTCGTTTTCTTCTTTGATAGCTTGCAGTCGTTCAGAGTCTTCATTGGCTGCTGGTTGATTACGAGATTTCTTACGTTGAGGTTCCTCTTCTGAATCAGATACCTCCATTTCACCTTCGCCTTCCATGACGGTTTCTTCCAACTGAATGGCCTTGATTTCCTGTCACATTGTGTAATATTAAAATACAATTTATCAGAAAGCAATAAAATTAGTTTTTATATTTTCATGCTTTTCATCTTATTGGAAAATACATTTTTAACTTTGATGTGTTGCTTTTCAAAAAATTATATTCAATACTATTTCAAAAACTATGTTTTTCAAAAACTCGTAATAAGAATAAAAATATTAATCCTATGTGTAAGCCAAAAATAAGAGTCAAAGTTCATTGAGATCTTAAAATCAATTTTTTTCAGTAACAACTAAACCTTACCTCACTATGCACAGAATATCCAGATATTCAAGTACAAAATGACTACGAAAATACAAAAAGCCAAAGAAAAAGTTGAGGACAAAAGTAATTCATGCAAAAATGAGAGTATTGCAATTTCTTGATGTTTGCTCAATACCGTTTTACTACCTGGTCAACTCGAAAACGTCACAATTTGGCTGAAAATTTTCTCACTTCATCATTACCTTTCTCTCACATATCGACTTTATTGCCAATCAAAGGTAAATTTCGCGAATAAATAAGCTTGTGTCTGACTATGCTTATTTCCCACCCAAAAAAAGCGTTCTCTTTATTTCCGAGATTACAGCAGCACTTACCTCGTAGTCTGGTTTGCAATACATTAAGAAATGTAATATCCATTATGCCTATGAGTTAAAAAGCGATGGCTCAAATTCCCGCATTTGCTTAATAACGAACTTAATAACGACCATGTTAACAATTTGAAACTCGCAGAAAATTAGTAATTACTGTATATACTAATAATAATACGAAGCAAGGGAGAAACTCATTCAACGCACGGCGAATGTACTCATAGCAGAAGAAGCTAGTTAAACCAATTGTGAAAAAAAGAAAGAAATTTTTAATGGTACTTCAATTAAGTACGTGAGTTTCAAAATTTTAATACCCCTTATCGAAATACCCAAAGGATTTGGTAAATTCAAAAAAAGACAAAAAAAAGAGGGACCAATGCCTTGATTGCATTGACATTAAAGTAGCAAATACATACCGAAGACTGTTTCTTCCACATTTCAATGTTTTTTCGTTGTGCCTTGGTGAAGTGATCCCAAACCTTCTTGTGGCTGGCCGCGGTAAATACTCGTTCAATCTGACTGACTGTTGTTGAACACAGGAGTCGTAAGTTGCATACAAAAACACAACAAATCCCTGTTGTATACCCTATTTCATAGCTTCCCATAAATTAATTTCAATTTCCTCTTTCACCTTATTCACTCATTCTCTACCTCTTTCACTCATTGTTTCTTGAGCAGCAACATGAATCACAACCAAATCAGAAACTTTGTTCTTGTTTTTTAAAGCCAGGCTTTTTGTTTTTTCTAAATACAATCAATTTCTTTGTGACTCCAATTTCTAGCATCATTTCCAAAAACACATTTTTTCCAAATAATGTAACCATTATTTTATAGAAATCCAATGCATTTTCGTGTATTTCGTTTTTGACAGAAATGGAAAAAAAATTTGTCATTGGAAATGTTTTCCTTAGTTTATTTATAATATTTTCCCAAACACCAGGTAGATGTCATTCTTAACTTTAAAGCATGCATTTGACTATACTTTTCAATACTCTATTATTCTATCTGTACAAAGAGTACATTTTTTGTGAAACAGCCCTGGATCTTGGAGACTGGAATCATAAAGTGAAAGTTAGCATTCTTCACCCACCTTGTTTCTCCAAAGCCTCAAGTCGTCAATTTCAATAGAGTATTTTAAGCTTTAGAGTAATAGGCAATAAAATGAATAATGTTAGACTCGCTGAAATATCTTATATGAAAATATCATCCTCAATTGTTCAATTTAATTTCTTTGAATTATCGAAACAAAAAAAAACGTTTATATTTTTGTATTACACTTTGCAAAAGATATCTTAATGAGTCTTATGAAAAAAACTTAGAGTTCATTTTGATTATTGATGAACTGAGACAAGGAACCACATGAAAAATGCCATTTTAAAATGTTTACAGATGATTGATGTAGCATATTAAGAGTACCACAATGTTCCATTACTTCCATCGATGAGCAACATTTGGAAATTTCTATGACCAGCTGCACTTACCAAAAATAAGCAATAGTAATGCAGATGTGCTCTTAACGTTGAAACGAACTCAAGGATATGACTGAACTAATACCACAGAGAAAATTTTTAAATATTAAACTTACATTGTATAAGTAATCCTTGCATTCTCCCCTTCAACAGTTCCTTTGCTTTCTGAAGTTCTTCTTCATAAGTTGCTTTTTCAGTCAATAGTCGACGAACGTGAGAATTGGTTGATTGAATCATCGAATAAAATGTGGTAGCATTCCGTTTAGTGCAGTCTCCTCGTTCAAGCCATGTTACAACAACCTAGAGGAGATATTTTATAGTTAAAGTCGACTCAAACTTATGAAAATCACTTGGATATAATTTGTATTGTTAATTACTTGTACAGCTTTCATAAAAGTATCATCCTGTTTGATTTTTTCACAAATATTTGACGCTTCATGATCAGTATAATGAATCACAGGTGGTGGACTTGACGGTGGTCTTTGTCTTTCTTTTTCAACTCGTTCTCTATGTCTCTGCTCTCTTTGAAGTTGTCGCTGTCTGCATTCCCATTCATATTGATCATCTCTAGCCTTAGAATTTTAATTGAGAAAAGTTTTAGCCACTGATGAAGCGATGTAACGTAAAAATGATTCTAAGTACCTGAGCAAAATCGACGTGTAATCTACCAGTATTTACAGAATCACCATTCGAACCAATTCTAACTCTATAGCCAGATAAATAAATTGCTGCATCAACACTAGCTTCTAAAACGAAACGAATGTGACAAAAATTTTTCTTTGAAAGTCTCAAAGTTGTTATTTCCCCACAACGCTCAAATATTTCTTGAATGATGTTTTCTGTAATATTTTCAGGCAAACCTGCAAGTCGGAAAATTTTTTAGATAAATTTGATGTAACAGAAGAGCTCTAGATACTGAATAAAATTTACCTCCAACGAATATTGTCCTACAACCTGGAGGTCTTTCTCTTGTTGTAGGAGGTGGAGCATTGGGATTTGGTGGAAACAGAGTACAGCTTTTACAGTGGATGATTTCTTTGGTGCCTTGTGGTACAGTAGAAGGTAATGTTCCACTCATTATTTGACTAGCAGCTTCACTCATAATCTGTTCTGGATTCAATATGGGAGCACCCATCATGGCACTTTCATGTGGAATCATGCTCATTCCCATAGGTCCATAACTGTGAGCATGACTTATGTGAGGACCAAGTGGCATCTCACCCATTAAAGGTCCTACAGTTCCCATTGGTCCCATTCCCATCATTTGGTATCCTATAAAATAAAAATGCAATTATTTAACAAAACTTCTCAACTCCTTCTTTTACAAACATTAGGTTTATTGTCCAAACCAATGCCAACACTCCAGACCCCTGGGGATGGATCCAGAGATGGTCCCAGTCCTGGAGCATTTGTTGTAGAGTTTGACGTTGAAGTCACAGTGTTATTATTATGATTGTTATTTGTTGTATTTATCACATTTTCTCTGTCATCATTTCGCCTGTCATCTCTTCTGTCTCTGTCATTTCTGTCATCTCTACGATCTCTGTCTCGATCACGTCTATCGCGATCTCCTCTGGGTCTAAATATTCATAAAATTTTGAAAATCAAAAAATTTGATGAAACCAGTTCAGGTCAAATTTTGATATTATTTTGACTCTTTATTACTTTTATGATAATAATTAGTAAAATTATGACTCTTGTGAGACAGATTATTAAAAGTGATTATTGGACGTGCTTTCTGTGTTCAAATACTTTCTACAATAAACAATACCTTCTATTATTATCTCGAATGTCTCTTGCATCCCTATCTCTTCGACCATCACCTTTATCACTTCTTCTATCGTTATCATCAGGAGTTTCTCTAATAATGGATTGATTTTTGTTAGTGCTGAACTCAAGAGGAGAATCATTGATTCCAGGTATGGATATGGGTGGTGGCATAGGTGGAAACCCTTGACTGGCTAGTTCCATAAAGTTCTGTGCTCCAGATAGAGTAGTAAGAGGTCCCATTGGCCCCATACCTTAAAAAAATTAAGCAAATAACAAATTAAAATAACAGCAACTTTTAAAGACGTGGTAAAATCAAAGAACGTGTGTGCACAACACTTGAACATATTGAGCCTAAAAAATGTAATTACCTGAGTTTAAAAAATTTTAATAGTTGCTATAAAAGTTAAAATTCATGGCACATTTCTTTAAAAAATGTCACAAACAATTGATAATACAAAAAATTAAATACTAGTAAATTAGTTAGATAAAGAACTACTGTAAAAGACAAAGGTCGCCTTTTTTCCACATAACAAAAACAATTGAACCATATAATCCAAACTTGATAACATTATTGTTGACAGAATGTTGCACAAAAAACAAAAACAAAACAAAAAAATAATAGGAGTGCTACATTGAGAAAAACAGGCGTCGAGTAAAAAGACTAGAGTTAAGAATAATAAAAGGTTATAAAATCAATAACGAGGGGTTGTTCTTACCCATGGCAGGCATAGCGGGTGATGGCATTCCAGGGAAGTTGAAAGCCATTTTTGCGTGTGCAAGAAGCAAGAGCCTCCCCGGATTATAAAGCCAGCAGCAGCAGCAGCAGCAGTTGTGAATCGAGCAAGTATAAGTGCTCTAAATGTAAAAATTCATCGAGGAGGTAATTCGAGCAAGAAAACGCTCGCAGCACAGATGCAGCAGCGATTACAATTAGTGGCGCGCCTACTCGCGGCACCCACGCACTGTTACTCGCGGTTTCTGCTACTACCGTCGAAATAAGCAGGGCAAGTCGCGAAGACTACTGGTCTCTGCATTCTGCATACTCGACAACTATATAGCCGCAGCCAAGGCATACGCACCGCGAGCGAGCAAGACACCAGACCACACTGAGCCAGGCGAAAAAAGCCAAACGAAACGAGCCAACGAGACGCCAGCGATCAGACTTCTATCTTTTCCGTGCGCGCTTGCATGTGCATTAGTACATTCGCTTATTGTCGCACGGTGGGCCTGCGCAATGCCTACTCTCTAGTCACTACTGCACATTGTATTGCAGTTCAGGCTCTCAAACATACTAGGCTAACTTGGCTCGAACGCTCATTGCAAAAAATAATGTCATTACTTTTAGCAAAATATTCAGTTAATCACTTTGTTAATTGACACAGTATCATTCAATATATTCCATATATATATATATATATATTTTTTTTTTCGGATACGTCGATGAGAGCGGGAGCATGTTCGATTTTTTTTCAATTTGCATTGATTTTCGAGCTTTTCAGCACCCGAAAGAATTGTTTGTAACTCGAATTTCTGTGGGTAAGCTAATTTCAAGTTTCAAAAAGAAGTTTTTCGGGCAATATTGTATTTTTACCGATGGACTCATGTATTACGTCATGGTATTCCGAAAATAGAATAGGTATATACTTAATGGGAAATAAGCGCATTGCATAAAAGCTTTTTCCACGTACGGTGGCCTAAAATTACTCGCCACTTTTCCGTGTATATATCACTTACTCTTTCTACATCTCGACAATAATTAGAATTTTCACACACTTTATTAACGTTATTTTCATTGGTTTGCACTTTTATGAGAGTAATTAGCATAAAAAAATGGTAATATGTGTCGAAATGCGGCAAAAGTAGTTGAAATCATTTATGCCCATTCAGAGTGCTGCTCCAAATTAGCAACAATTTGATTTTCACCATTATAAAATTAAATTCACTCAACTATATACTAGTGTGCCATTTGAAAGTAAGATTTATTATTAAACGCACGATAATTACAAGGGCAAAGATTTGTTGACATCAATAAATCTCGTATACTTCAATTATATATAATCGAGTTACATATAATTATCGAAATGAATGCAGACACCAATGATCATGATGAACGGTCGACAAATTTTGTTTAGGATAGCCCATCTTCAATGACTCTTGAAAAAGTGTTATAAATGATTCAAGTACTTCCTTTCCATTAGGAATAATGAATTTTGCTGGAATCAAATGTCCATAATAGCCGGCATCGCGCAACTCGTAGGTAAAAGTTATGGGTATGTTGAATCTTCCCTTTATCCAATCCATAGAGCTTCCACTGTCGATGTCTGTGATACGTAGTATAAATACAGAAATATAGTGTTTACATGCGAGAACCGATCGCTTCAACAACTCTATTATATTGTAAATATACTTTACTCACACAATACTTCGGGTATATTTCCAACGTCGTATATTGTTCCATATCTATTTTTTAACGCTTCGATCGTTTTCATTCCAATTAGATACTGAAATTGTATGATTATTTTGTGTAATTTAATCTCTTTTTTTTTGCAAATTATTATTGTTATAATTATTTCATTACCAATTCATCGTAATTATCAAGGTGCTCTAGAGTGTGACCGTACGGCAATAGCAAGTGTTGACCGAAGGTGTGAAATGAAATGAAAGCGAATAATTTATTAGATATCGTGGACAAATATTCCGAGAGTGTCTTAGTTTCCATTTCCGAAAACGGTTTCTTTCCTGCATAATTACGGTGACAAGGGTCATCACTGGCTCCGCCATCTATACCCAATAGAAATTATTTCTATTTATACATATTTATTAATTTATTAATTTTTTTGTCGTTTTGCTTCTACTTTCTAATTCGTGCTTTTCAAAGAGGAGGGAAAGAGAGAGGCGAAAGAGAGGCCTACTTGGTAGTTCAAATTGCTCGAAAATTCCAAAATACTAGAGGACTCATATCATTCTAAATTTAAAATGACTTTGAAAGTTAAAGTTTGCCTAAACACGTCTATATATAGAGCAAATAAAATATACAAGGCGGATAAGATAATTCTACTGCAGCAATGCGTAAACAGTTTATTTAAGTAATGGATGTACTTTGAACTTGAAGAAATGCGTAAGCTAGTATGGGTTTCTGTAAAAGCTCGGCTCGGACTCGAATCGAAGCTCCGAGCTAGCTCGAATTTTCACCCTATGAACAGTCACGATCAATATATCCAAGTTATTACACCGCTACAGAAATTTGATATTTTCAATTTTTTTTATTGATAAGCCGCTTGAACTTTTTAAGCTTTGGAAAAAGCCTACTTATACTAGTCTTTAAATTTTGCCACGACTTTACTAAATAGACATACTAGTTTTCATGATCTAACAGTCCCTAATTCAGTAAAAAAATCTTCTTGAACGTTCACTTTGAAAATGTGTAAAAAAAATAGTCTTACTCATCCATTGATAATCCCAGTTTCTATTAGGGTCGACTCCGTAACAACCATTTTCGTTAGGTACTCTTGTCTTGCGCCACATGCGATCCTATAATTATGTATATCGGACACATCACATATGATCTGCTTTCATAAAATTTAATATAAATCTAATATAAATTTATTCATATCATCACAATGAACGCAGTTTTCACTGAAATTAATACGATTTTTGAAATTCTAGCTAGTTACAAAGCTCCATAAATATAAAATAAAGTTTTAAAACTAAAAAAACAAGATATCTGAATTGATTACCGTGGTAAAGCTGTAGACGTATCCATCTGGATTGAAAATTGGGAAAAAGTACCAGTCGTAAGAACTAGCCAGCTTGCGTACTTGAGAATTGCCACTAGTAAGAAATTGATCAATTAAGTAAGTGACCGTGGCTGGTCCGAGCCACTCATTGGCGTGAATCCCTCCTTCAATAAACACGCCAGGTTTTTCTTTGTCATTAAATGACAATTTGACTCCTCTGATATTGCGACCTTCGTGAGATTTGCCACCGTTCACGAGCTCCACTTCGCTGTAATTTTCGGCAAGCGATTCAAGCCAAGCATTGATTTCATCGTAGGTATGATACCTCGTCCATGAGAAAGATGAAGGGTCGCTGATTTGTTTCGAGCCACTAACTGGATTCTCTTTGTCTATTAAGGCCTGAACATTTTCAATGTATACTTGATAATCCATTTTTGTGGTATTCATCAAGACAGAAAATTCATGCTGTTTTTGCGGGGAAACCATAAGCTTAACGCTTCGAAGTTTTGTACTTGGATGTACCCAGTACTGATACTGAAATAAAAATGGATCAATTAAAAATTAGTTATTGAAAATCCAATTATAGTGCTTTGATTTAAATTAATTGAAGTAAATTTTTACGACTCATATGCAAAAACTGAATGCATGCTTATTATTTTTCAATAATGCCAACTCAACTTACATCGTCGTATTTCTGTTCCAAAAATTGTAACTGTTTCAGTTGTTCACTAGACGTCCGTGTTATTCGAAAAACTTTGTAATTTTCATAACTTTTTTGTGCCCCAAACGACACGGGGACAGCGGCACAAAAAAATAAAAACGCAACTGAACTCAACATCTTGACAGGATACTGAATAGCAGCAAATGGACTCGCTTTATATATTCCAGAATATCTTGCAATTTCCACTAATCGCTCACACATCTGTACATATTTACATCGATATAGATAATCAATAATTCTTACGGCCATTTCAAATGAGTATGTACTATAAAATTGTCTGCCGACATTATTGAATATATTAAAAAATTTTAGTCTGTATTAGAATAGCAATAAGTTAGTTTCTTAAGAATTATCTACTATGTATCAGGCCTGCGAACAGGTGATTAATTCACCTCTGCGGGATTTTTGCATTTTTTGTAAAACAATAATGTAAATCTTATTACTGGTCAATAAATTCTTTAAATTCTTTAAAATTCTTTAAACGTGACGAAACACTGAACATTGCGTTCATTTGACATTCAATTCGGGAAGTATATATAATTGTACTTCAGATATCAATTAAAATGAGTCTCACATTTGTACACACCGTTTTTTATTTACATCGATCACTATAATCAGTTCGATCAGTCTGAGTAAGTTAACGATCTAAAACGCTTATCGGATGAATCGTCAATACAATGTTCGTCGTATCGCCGCGCCATTATTATTGCGTTATAACAATTATTGCATCATTTTCCTTGTTTATAGGACCTCATATGCATGACTCTAAAGTTTTTTATTTTAGAACGAAACATAGAATATCATGATAAGAAATAAGAATATTTAATTAAAACCACACCACAATCGTTCTCGATTGAAATTGATATCTATAAGTACATATGGCTAATTATCATCAATTAGCCGCAACTATTAACAAATTGCAATTAGGATTCCTACTTACCATTGCACATAAAACGTGCGTGTAAAGGGAAATCTTAACAGCGGACTTCAGTTTGACTCCAAAAACTTTAATTATAATAGGTGTGCTCCAAAATGCTCGAAGTATCAAAACAAATTATTTTGGAGCCAATTTAAAAACATACCTGATTACAATAGCAAGATGCATACACCGAAAAATTAAACGTAGGATTTTGAAGTTGAGTAGTCCAGTAGGTGTGAGGGTGAATAAGCGAGAATAAACTCTTGATATCCTTTTTGGAGCACAATTTAACTTTCCTTATTGAACAACGTTTCGGATCGCGAAACGATCTCTCTTCAGGAACTGTTGCAAATACATATAACAATTGCGATTGCGAAAACAATTTTGACTCTATGTTCACATAGTATATTTACTTATGAATTTGTTATATGTATTTGTAACAGCACCTGAAGAGGGATCGTTTCGCGATCCGAAACGTTGTTCAATAAAGAAAGTTAAATTGTGCTCCAAAAAGGATATCAA
>JAWWMK010000032.1:1040567-1057926 GCA_035047105.1 Galeopsomyia nigrocyanea | reverse complement strand
ATATATAGTGACGGAAAATGCTCGTGAACATTGGAAAAGTTTGCAGGAACTACGTTTCCAGGATTTTCCCATTATAATCAAATTGGATTATTTCAGTGAAGAGGCAAAAAACGTCATTTAGGTTCAAATGCTGATTTCTCGGCTTCTAAGACCGCAAGGAACATTTTTGACCGGTCAAAATTGTAGCAAAAAAGAAGACCTTTACGTGGAAATTAGTTTTGTTTCAAAATAATTATGCGGTAACAAGTTATCAACAAAATAACAAAAAAATTTTTATCTTAAAAATATTGAATTACACGAAAAACATTTTCCGTCACTATATACCTTCAAAAATAAGAGGAAAAAACTCCGGAAGCTGTAACGTTAAAAATTTTTTTTTCCATTTTGGGCTTCAAAAGAGTGCATTTTTTGTGGATTTCGTCATATGCGTTTCCTTGTCAAATGAACGGCAATTATAAAAGAATTTATTTAGTTTCTACTTATAGTAGCTACAACTGATAAAAGAAAATTCGACAAAAATTTTTTATTTGGCATGTCAATGTTTATTTGCAATCAGAAAAACTGACGAACGCAACTTCATGAATTTTTTTTTCAATTAAAAAAAAATTGCGCGGATAAACTAATTACTTTTGCTATCTTTGTTAAGGTCACTCAGTTTATCTGTATTTTTTTTATAACAATTTTTGTCAATGTCCCGCTGAGTTCTTTTAGCCGATTGAAAGTTTGAAATTGAATGAAAAGCGGCAGTTAGTCAACTAATGTTGATAACGTAGTGTTCTGTGCGAACCTTACCAACTGAGTAGTGTCGGTACTTGTAGTAGATCACTTGATCAACTTGATGCCGTCCATACCATATATTAATTTCCAAAGAACCAGTCGTGACCAGTCGTGGCTGAATAAGTGTCTTCCTCCTGGTCGTGACTATCAATGGTTCTTTAATTATTCAAAGTGTAATCATTTTTAATTACAATGGCTGGAAAAGACAGCAATTCCCTTTATAGCCTTTTCGGAGAATTATACCGGCAAGGGCAAAATGGGCAATATGAAAGTGCATTGAAAACCGCTAATAAGAGTAAATCATCATCTCAATTATTTGTAACAGATGTTCATTCCAACTTTTAGTTTTCTTCTATTAAACCATATTTTGTTTACAGTTCTTGGACTCTCACAAGATGATGAATCCGCACTGCACTGCAAAGTTGTTAGTTTTATACAATTATCCAAGTTCAATGATGCCCTGCAAATTATTAATAAGTGTCCGAAATTGTTACCGTAAGTTCAATTAAGTATTAAATTATGTCGATGCATATTCATAACTATTGACTATGTACTTTTTTTATAGAAAACTGGAATTTGAAAAGGCATATTGTCTCTATCGTTTGAATCAAGTTCCTGATGCATTTAAGATTATCGATAGTATACATAATCCTTCTTTAAAGGTTAAAGAATTGAAAGCACAGATTCTTTATCGATTGGAAAGATATGAAGATTGCTTTGCTGTTTATCGTGATATAATTAAAAACTCTACAGATGAATATGAAGATGAAAGAGAAGCTAATCTAGCAGCAGTTCTTGTTCATCTAGCCCTAGAAGGATCTGTAAGAATTACAATTCAGTTTACATTTCAATATGTATCATTTTTAAAACTTACTTTTGATAAACCCACATTATAATTTAATTTTCAGAAAACAGAAGTTCCATCTTTGAGGGAGGTTACATATGAATTGATGTATAATGCAGCATGCTTGATTATTGCATCTGACAGTGAGGATAAAACTAATTTAGTAAAAGCTGAAAAGAAATTGCGTACAGCTGAGAAAATGTGTCGTGACTCTCTTGAAGAGGAGATGACTGAAGAAGCAATTGAAGATGAAATTGGTATAATAAAAGTTCAACTAGGTTATTGTTTACAACTCCAGGGACGTGAAAAAGAGGCACAACTGTTATATGCCTCAGCTGTCAAGAAAAGACCTGATGACATTGCTCTGGCTGCTGTTGCAAATAATAACATTGCAACATTAAATAAAGATCAAAATGTATTTGACAGTAAAAAGAGAATGAAGAGTGCTACGCAAGATGGGTTGGAGCACAAATTGACATCTCGACAAAGAAAAAGTATTGCTTACAATCAGTGTTTGTTAGCTTTATACACAAATCAGGTATAGATAAATATACTATAATTTTTACTGTAATATAATTTGGGATAGCATTGAGAATTAAATAACTAATTACTTTTTCAGAGTGAACAATGTCAATCACTGTGTAAAAAGCTGATGAAAGATTACCCTGACATTACAACGGAGGCTGTCACTGTATTAGCTGTACAGCTAGCGAAAGAAGGCAAAGCTAAAGAAGCAGTTAAGATCCTTGAGAAACAAGCTAAGGGCGAAAATTACCTGCCAATAAAATTGGCATGTGTACAATTGTTGTTGAGCAATGAGGAAAAGGAGGAAGCTATCAAATTACTAGAAAATCTTAATGAAACCGCAAAATCATTACCAGGAATAGTTAGCGCTCTTGTTACTTTACACATGGCCAGTGGAAACAGAGACAAGGCTTCTGCTGTTCTTAAAAACGCCGTCAATTATTACAAAAAGAATAAGGTATACATACATTGATGAATGAACATTTTACGAGTATTCATCAACTATTATAATTTGAATTTTTGAATGAAGGAAAATACGGGCAATCTTGGAAAGCTGTGGCGTCAAGCGGCAGATTTTCATTTGAGAGGAGGAGAAGTTGCCGTTGCGGCAGCAAGTTTAGAAGAGCTTCTGGCAGCATCCCCGTCAGATACAAAGACGTTGGCTCAATTGATAGTTGCTTATGCTCAATTCGATCCATCAAAAGCACAAAGTCTGTCTAAACGACTACCTTCATTAAAAGACCTAACAGAATCAACGGATGTTGATGCTTTAGAGAGCAGCAACTGGGTGATTGGAATGAAAGTTGTCAAGAAAAAAGTTGAGCCTTCTCCTGGGTAAGTCCGATCAATGCATACCAGATCTCCGTCATTTTTTTGCCGAAAATGTCTCTACATAAGAAATGTTTTATTGGTTTATTGTAGAAAATCGGAAGCACTGGATAAGAAGCGCAAGAAACGTAAGCGTAAGGGAAAACTACCTAAAAATTACGATGCGAGTGCTGCACCAGATCCAGAAAGATGGTTACCCAGGCACGAGCGTAGTGGATTTAGAAAGAAGAGGGATAGAAGGAACCGTGACGCTGCTATGAAGGGTACTCAAGGTGCTGCGACTGGGGCTGCTGACCAGTTGTAAGTATTGCAATAATATCTTGTAGAATTGAAAAACTTCAATTATTCCATGTATATTGGCTGGTTGACGTGTTTTAAACGCAAAATCATCAAATAATTTTTAGAGCCGTGATTAACATCCCAATATTGTTAAAATGCACTAGATGTAACTTTATTTTTCTTTTTAGCGATATTACGAAAATGTCAAATACTAAACCTTCTCCAAATCCCCGTCAAAGTCCTGCAGCGGAATCATTAGGACCTCGTCAGCAACAACGAAAAGTGCAACAGAAAAAGAAGAAAAAAGGTGGAAAATGGTAATAAAGAAGGATAATCAATTAAAATATGCTTATCATTGACATTGAATATTTCGAAAATATAAAAATCATCATCACTGCCATACGCCTGCTTTTACGATGAGATTATTATACTATATTAATTTGTAATTTTTCCATTTTTATAGATACTTGTGTATCCTTACAGAGAAAGATAAATGTATCTTCGAAAATGATTTTGAACTGAAATACACGTTCACTTGTTTATAAAATATTTTATTCGATAATTTTTCGATCACAAACATTTCCTTCCAATACATAATGCAGCTAGCAACGTCGAATATAAGTAACACACTTTTTTTTAGTGACTAGGTCATGTGTTGCACGGTTTAATTATTCAGAATATTAACGATCATCGTGTACAAAAATACTTTGATAAGATTTCAATTGCTGTTCATATTTTAAGTTTTGGAGAACATCAAATTCACAACAAAATTATTCAATTTAGTCACTCAACATTGATTTGTTTTCACAAAATTGTGCGTAATTTTTTAATCTATATTTATGTTTTATTCAAAGCAAAAGGGTAACATTTTTCAAAAATAACATTACAACTTATTCTATCTTGGTGATCTACTTACTTATTTTATTAAACAATAAAAATTCAAAGGTATTTTTTATTGTCAGTTCTAAACATATGAATCAATGTTCATAAAAAGTTGTCACATTTAAAAGTAATTCAAAAGATATCAAAATATATTAAAAAATGAATTTGTAGCTATGTACTTTTTTGCATTACTATGATCTAACTAGTAACTGTATTTTAAAAATAAACTTCTTAAGAAAAGAAGAAGTAATAATAAAGTTGGTTTCTAATTATTTCTGAGCCTCTTTATGAAAGGCACATATGTAGTTAGATTAGCGTACGATATTATACACAAATCGGCAGTAATATTTTCAATTCAATGACTTTATGAACTTGATTTATCTGCAATAATGCCCTCCCAAACATCCTCTCGTTGTTTATTTGCAAGTCTTCGTTTCTCTGAAAAATAAAAATTCCGCGATTGAATATTTACCTCAATTAATACTTGGCACAATATAATATTTTTGAATTATTAGTTACCTTTAGCCTCTCGTAAGACTATTTTTTCTTGTTCGCGTTCTTGTCTTGCTGTTGCAAGCTTAACTCCCAGCGATTTTGTGACTAAGCGTCTTGCAAGGGCGGCACAAGTCTCTGGCCGAGTTCGATAAGGCTGAAGGAATTCCGAACTTTTTCGAACTTTCGATTTGCTTAATGGAGTAGCTTCACTCAGTGGTCTTGTTTTTACAAATGGATGCTCCGACGATAAAACTTCAGCAGCTAGAAGTAAAATTTTACTTTAAAACTTAGCGATAATAAAAACTTAAAAATTATCACCTGAAGTTTCAGATGTTTTTAACGCCGTAATGTACGCAATATATTATTTCAGAAAAAGGAATATAATAAACAACTAAAATCAAACTCACCAACAAGGGGACTGCTAAAAACTCCAAGGCAATGGTTGTCATCGACCCATTTCAACTCAAACCCTCCGCTTTTCCAAGGGCTAAATACAGCAGCTAAATCACTCGATTTAAATTCCGTTGGGAAGTTATAAATCTCGACTACATGACCGTACTCGTCGTTTGATACTTCGACTGGCCGGGTAAAAGGTTTATAGTTGCTTTTCGGTTTCTCTATAACTACTTCTCCCACTGATGAGGTCAGCTACAAAAGAAATTCCACAACGGATTTATTTCTTGATTTCATATTTTTATACTGCAATCAAGTTAATTTAGCAAAATACTATTGAGAAAATCATTAAACGTAACATAAATGTTTGAGTAAATTTTGTAAACTGGCAGATTGATAAGCAATATAAGCTATTCTTAAATATATGATGCAAATGTTTTTATAAATTGTGTAAGATGCGAATAAATTCCAAAAATTACCTCGTCGATCAATGTTGGGTCAAGACAGTCGCCGTTATCGTCGAACAAGCTTTCCCAATCGCACTCATCGCGATCGATTTTTACAGGCGGTGCAGGCGGAGCTGCAGGTTTACTCTTTGGTCTCTCAACTTTCTTCACCTTTTTTTCTGGTGGCGTCATCGGAACGGCCACCGGTGTCGGTGGTTGTTCTTGCTTCTCTTCAGTTTTCGGTTGTTCTTGCTTCTCTTCAGTTTTCGGTTTTTCTTGCTTCTCTTCAGTTGACGAAATTATCAACACCGTAGAAACTAATGGCTGTGTCACTATTTTGTCATTTCGTTTATTAGTATCACTTTCGAGGTTTTCTGAGCTTGACTCTGTCGATTGTTCCACTTCACATTTATTATTGTCACTTATATTTGTAGCACACGAAACATCATTCGAACTCGTGGGGGTATCGGAAGTGTTATTGCTATCTTCATCAATTTCCATTGATTTTCTTCGATCTCTTTTATCGGATTCTTCTAGGCAAACAGGCACATTTTTAGATTCAATCTTTTCTTCTCCCTCTTGAGATTTCGGGCTTTCGCCTAGATTTTTATTCGGAGAACCAATCTCCATAATCGTTTCTGCGATAACGCTTTGATCTTGAATTTTTTCAGAATTAATCTCATCCAGTGGCAAGTTTATATTTTTCGTTACTTCATTTTGTACATTCGTTTCGTTTGTAGTCTCTGCATGAGTTGGAGCTTCCACTACTTGGTCTTCCATTTTTTCAATGGCCGAATTAGTGGTCGTCGATTGTGCATTGTCATTAGTGGTCCTAATGCTCCGCACCTTTGGAGTCTCTTTTGGCAACTTAGATTGAGCATCTTTAACAGGAACATTACTAGTTTCTACTTCGGGAGCACCACGTCTGTGTCTCGGGACGTAAACAGCACGATCTGGACGTTTCTGGCGATTTGGCCTGTAGGGAAAATATAAACATAACGATGAACAATCGCAACAAGATATTGTTAAAGATCAAAGAAATTGCGATTAGACAATTACTTTGTAGCGGAATCTGCGCTCGTTTGCTCACTTTGGGAAGACCCTGCTGGCGATTTTTCAAGTCTAGCTCGCCTTGCTGCTGGCGGTCGATAGATTTCATAGGCAGGAGCAGATTTCACTGAAAGATATTCTCGTGTTATTGACAGGCCACGATTGACTAAATTTTGTTAAGACTGCTTCATGTACTCACCCTGCCTTGCCTTGTTGTGTTCCGGCGATGCAGTAGGAGTGCATTGACTTTCAATTCCCATCGTGCCAGAAGATCTGCCGACAAGCTCGTTCGTTTGTGACAATTCACCATTGACTTTTGGCGGTCTGAATAAAAATTAATCAACAAATGCATTACGAAACAAATGATCTAAAGTGTAACGTTTCAAAACGCAATTATTGTTAAAAGCAATAAAAAAAATGAAGGTGGTAAATAGCGAAGTAAAAAGAAGTGAAGCAAGCAGAATGTTGGTCTTACCCAATAAAGTCAGTTTTATAACATACGACTGTTCTCCTGGAAAAACCCTGACCGATGGAGAATGTCTGCAGTAATTCGTTGTACCGCTCTTGCACGAGCTGATGGATGAGAAACCGCCGGTAATTGTTGACTGGCGGAAATATGAGCACTCTGCAAAGATATAAAAAGCACGTGCTATTTTCATTCTGCTTTGAAGAGCCTTAATAGCGTCTAATAAAGTTTATTTCTGAAATTGGTTTCAGCAAGACAGATAGTTTTATCTGGTCCACGAACGTGATTATTTCTCAACGTTAATAGTAAAAGTGGCAGAAAGGCTGAAAAAAGTTACGTCAGCTGACACAGTCGTTAGAACAAACGTGTTGATTAGAATATCCTGTTTGTAATTACTCAATTTTAAGTTATTTACGAGTTTGACCTTTTTATACTGAATGTTATTCTTAAAATCTTGCCTCTTATTTGAAAAGATTGCTATTGTATCCTCATTTCTCGATTTATAAAAAAAAACCTATGAATTTATATGATGTGTGTATTTAAAACAACAGGTGGTTGCGTTGGAATATGAAAAGTGCGTCGCTGATGATTACACTGCAAATAAATGAATAACAACTCTATCGCAAATTCCATTTAAAAATGTTATCCCGCTCATGAAAGTCTCTAGTTTATAACTCGCGTGTCTAAGACACAAGCATGAAAGTAGTAATTTAAGGTTTTCAAGTAAGTTTAAAAATTTTGAAGTGATTACTCCAACAACGAGCATCTTATTCGTAACTGCTTTATTAAGTCTAATTTAACTTCGCTCTTTTTTTTACTTTTGAACATTCGAATAGCATCTGAATACAAAATGACAAACTTACACGATTGTTCAAGACATTCGTTGGAATGGGAGCAGCGCAAAAAAAAAAAACACTTCCACAAAAGAAATTTCCGTGTCTCTAAAGTCACGCAACAATGCAGGCGAACAAAAAAAGAAATTAGCGCAGACCGCCGAAGGACAATGGGTTTTCTGGCAGAGCCGGTAATAGCGTGATGGAGCCAAATGACACTGTAAACACACGGCCGCGCGCACGGATGTCCAGCTTAAAATGTGTACATAATACGGCCTTCGGTTTTAAAGGTGAATGCAATAGCGCACACGATACTTACAAACTGCAGATTCCCCCCCCCCCCCCTCCCCCCCGACTATATAAACTTTTACATAACACATCGTCGCGTGGAACAACACTTTCTCTTCGGACGCGATCTTCTCGCACGCTCTCTCGGACTCTTTTCGCTTACACAATGATTAAACATACAGTATTTTTTTGTTTTTGTTTTTCTACACGCATGGTATTTGAATCGACCAACGAATCTTCTTTGCGCTTTATACTCGCCTGTTCTTCTTTGAGAGCTTTCTTGTTTTTTTTTCTCTCTCTCTCTCTCCGTGCGGCGATTACCGTTGCTAAATTTGTACTCGGTCGTGCAAGACAGACTTTGGAACGCGTTGACAGGCTTCTTTCGAGATATAGTGACGGTAGAACATTTTTTTTTCCTTTACAACTTTTTTTTTAGAAGTAAAATTATCAAGTTATTTGATTATACCGCATTTGAAAAAACGCTACGAACCTTAATCTTTCTAGGGTGCGCTAGCTTGCTAGCAAAACTTCAAACATAAATATTATTTTTCCGAATGTTTAGTACACTTGTCGAATTCTATATATAATTTGATACTAATTGTAAGTACGTGATATAAAATGAATTAAAACAATTGATTTCATTTGGTCGCAATATTTAAATAAAACTAATAAAGATTTTTTTTGAACCATGATTTATAGATTTTAAATAATGTTAAAATGTGTGTGTGTGTGTGATTTTCTACATTGAATCCACATAAGCATTATTTTCGATAGCTTCATAATAAATACCAATTTGAAATCATCATTTCAATATAACGAGATATTTTTCAATAATACATGCAAGGATAATTAATTTATAAATATTGCAAGACGTTTGAAATTTCAATCATCAACAACCAAAAACTCGAAAACACTACAGTTATGCGTCGACTTTGCTGAATATGCAATTTGAATAATTGGAACAATGAAAAAAAAAATTGAGAAATTTACAGCGATGATAATACGTTGGTAAAACCGTCGAGGTTATGTTGGAGTCAATAAAAAGGCAGCGCATTCTAATACCCGCGATGAAAACCTTACCTTTTGCGTTTGTCGCCCTTCAAGAAATGCTCTAAATCCTCCTCCGCGTCCTCAATGAATAGTGTATTTTGCAGCATCAAGACTATTTTTCACTCACTCATCGGGGGTCAACTGAGGGCAAATCGGGTATCTCAATAAAAAGCCAGCAAGAAAAGATCCCATCGAAGATTCTTTTTCTGTCTTCGCGTCTTCTCGTGTGAGCCTCTCTCGTCAGGCCAAACAAATAAATAGCTAAAACATTCGCACTGAATTTTCACTGCTGGGAATTCAACACTGTTTTAACGTTGAATATAACACTCGTTAAAAAATCAAACACTTCCGTAAATTACATTATTATTCTTGTTTCCTTATCGAAGGTCTAAGCACTTGGTTTTTTAATTCTCGTATGATAAAACGCGTAATATCCACATAACACGAGCTACATTATCGCGTCTACGCTACTGGTGGCTACTGGCTGACTGAGTGAGGTGAATACCAATTAGTACCTATACCAACACAAACGCTGTATTGATAATTCCATGTGTATTTCTCACATATGTATATAAGTGTAACTACTCACACAGTAGACGGACGCGCAGAAGTTTGGAACAATGTGCGCATGCGCCATTTACTAATTTGCCAATTTGGCGTGAAAACTTAAAAAGTTCAAAAGTTTTACGAAAAAGATTTTTACCATTTTAACGATATTTTTAGACGGTAATTTTCTACAGAAATTCGATTAATTTTAACATAAGAATCTAATTGAAAGTATGCTTACTCTCATTAATAACAGAACAATTATATGTTTGCGATATTACAATTTTTAATACGCCCGTATGAGTGTAAATCAATAAATAATTGAGTTACGGAGTCGTTTCTTTATTTTCTAGGTATATTTCTTTTCAAGCTTATCGATTAATGAATTTCTAATTCAAGACAATGTATACAAATAATTTTTTAAATATCTGTACGGAACACGTGTGTCAAAATGCAGACAACATCGGGGCGCTACGCCATTGGTTGAAAACTGGCCCACTGAGCATGCGCCAAAGTTTTCTCTATGGACTTTGACAAAATATGGAGCAATTAGCAGTTGCGGCTGCACGACGGAGATGTAAATATTATAAAATACACGTAATACTCTTACAAATAAAAAGAAAAGTCAAAAGTGGAAATTAGCTTCGATTCAATGAAAAGTTAGTAAACTGAACTTTTCAAAATTTTATTACAAATTCTCTCCGGCTTGAAAAATTGTCATATTTGTCAACGATTTCACTTCTGCAACGTACGCTCAACGACAACATCATAATGCGTTATATTATCGTTCTCTTGTTTGTAATTTTCTGCAATATAATTGCAAATGCTACCGAAACTAAGAAAAATGACAGTGTCTTTGTGCCTACCAAGGAATGGCAAACAGTAAAAAAAGGTATGTTTATGTTAATTTTTGTAAGATAAATAATTATACATAAATGATCGCGTTTGTTATTTACTTTATATGCTATAATAGAGCTTTCTAGAGTTTTCAAAAAATAAATGAATACAAACTATTAATTATTGTAATAATATATTTAATAAATAAAATATAAATGAGTATACTTATCTGTTTCAACACTCAATATTATTATATTAATTTTAGGAACTCCAATACCTCAAGGTTTACATATACGACATAACTTAGAAACTGGAGTAACAGAAGCTAAATTAATGGATGATGAAAATAACGAGGAAAAAAGTTCTGAGGATAATCTGAACAGTTCACAACAAAACTCTTTGACAATACATCCTGAAAAATCATTAACGGATGAAGAAAATCATTTATTAAATAAAGACGAAGCTACAAACAAAATGAAAATTCCGATTGATGAATTAAAAGCAATGCTTAAAAAAATCAAGTCAGATGAAAATGATGCTTCGAGCAATTCAAATGTAAGTCACAAATATATACATTCTCAATAAGTTTAATACAATTTAACATAAAATTTTTTACATTAGAATGCTGAATCAACTCAACCAGAGCGAAGGAAAAAATTTAGAAGCTACGCACAGCTAAAGGAAGAACTCGAAGCATTAAACATGAATGTTTCTACAGATTCTGAAATACTTAGTGGTTTATTTAACCAATTTGAATCTCAAAGACAATTCATTTCAACAGAGAATCTTGATTCTACAAAAGTGGAAGATGTCATGGAAATTCTTAATAATATAGAATATCTTATTCATCAAATAGATAATGCTCGAACATTTACTGACATGGGAGGGTGAGTAAAAATTTATAAATCTTTAAAAATCACGTGGTTTTAAATGACTGTATGAAAATAACTTTCAATCAAACAATAGAAAACTTTATAAATGTACTTTTTTCAGGATGTCAAAAATTATCTCTCCTTGTTTAAACTCAACAAATCCTGAAATTAAAGCAGAAGCATTGAAACTCTTGGGAGCTGCAGTTCAGTCTAATCCAAGAGTTCAATTAAAAGCACTAGAAAATGACTTTGTACAAAAAATTTTACACTTACTGACTGTGAACAACGCAGTTGTAGTAAAAGCTAGATGCTTATTTGCCCTTGGGGCTCTTGTAAGACATTTTCCTGCAGCTCAGAAAGCCTTAGTTAATAATGGAGGTTTAGAGATATTTGGAAAAATTTTAGCTGATGGTCATTTTCAAGTCCAAGCAAGAGTTATGAAGTTAGTCAACGATTTAATTATCGAACGACAGAATTTGAATGAAATCCACGACGAAATAAAGAGGATTCAAAGAATAAAAGAATATGAGTCTACAAATTTAGAGCAGAAACTAGTAATGCAAGAATATTGTCGAAATTTAATTGGTTTGACGATTAATAGCCTAAAGACAAATTCAGACGTTGACGACTTCCTTGAAGTAATTTACGAAAGTATAATAAAATTACGTTCTGTTTGTAAAAATGAAATTGCAAATAAGGAACATCCACTTTCTTCGGAAGTACAAAAAATGTTGGTCAAGTATCGTGATTCTCCAAAGATAAATGAAGATGGTGAAAATTTAGATGCTGAACATCTGGAGTCCTTAGAAAAAATAAAAAATATATTGTTAGAACTACACCACGATGAGTTATAGCAGTTCACAAAGTTGTACTTAATCATATCCATTGTACATATATCATTAACATACCCCTCAAGTGAGGTGATTTTTTGTTGACAGATGCATTTGTAAATTTTTTATTACTAGTCTAATAGACTGAAAGTGCTCGCAAGTTATCGAGACGTTGTAATTAATGTAAGTTTATAAACTGCTGGATAAAAATATTGTAATAAAATATTTTATAAATAAATGCATTGAGTATTTTTTAACGTAATTTCATTTGCTACAAATTGATTCAATTTTCTTGATTTTATCATGCAATGAAATCAAAGTACTTATTAAGTTACGAAGGTAATCGGGTTTTGAAGATAAAATCAATTCAAACGCAGTATATATATATGGAATATTATAGTTTATTTACAAAATGTGAGGACACGTTGTAGTTTGTCCACTATTATTGTGACAAAATTTATTCTCTCAACATTGGAAAACATGAGACCTTGTTCTCGGTTTGTTAAGTACAAGGATCGATCATACAATCTATGTAAATGGAGTTACCAATTTATTTTTTGATTGTAATTGTTTCTTTAAAAATATATGATTTTTCAACTAGGTATCTACCTAAACAATTATGGGCTCCGAAAAAACAATAGTATTTAATAAAAAAAACAATAAAATTGATTATCACTGTGACTTTTTCATTCTGATTCCCCTTCCAGCAGGAATCATAAACAGATAATTTTTTTCAGCGCAGAGGGCTTTTAAAGCCCTGAGTCTTATTTACAACGGTTTTAGGAACTTGTATACAAGACTTTCTGTTTTCCAAATTTTTTTCGTGGCTCGTGAAATTCACGAATTCAAAAGATATAAACACTACGTCAAATAAAATGTTACTACTTGCAAAAATAGAAATATCATTAAAAAAAATTGTTTGTTTCTTTTCAACTTTGATCGAATAATGTTACATCAATACTGATTTTGCTTGATCGCAGTGTTAATGATCCTACGATCAATCTTTTGAGCTTCTAAAAAGGAAGCGCCGCTATCTTATCACCAAATTACATTTTGGTCAGACGCATCTGCGTAAAAAAATATTTAGTTCAGAAAAATTTTTTTTTGGAATGAAACTATTCTAATTATCGTACTAAAGCTTTTTAAAACGTAGACTTATTTACATAATAATCGATTTGTTCAATAAATCACAGAGAAAGAAAACTTTGTTGAAAGCAATAAAGTATGATGAAAGCTATTCACTTTGTTGTAAAAAAAAAGAAAGCAAGTTGCGAGGTTGAAAGAAAAAAGAAAAAAATGTATATATACACAAAGTGAGTGCGCTTATCGTGCTTTCTAACAAACGTTTTCTTCCTTCGAACCGAAGCATTGTAAGAATCCGCTTCAAACTTCATTCGCTGAAACGTCGAAGACATTATTCATTAATCGCATATGATTGTTAAAATTGCCATCACTACAATCCCAGTAAGTAAGGCGCCAATTTGCTTCAGCGATTCCCATGTATCAGTTTCTTTGAGTAGTTCTGGCAAAACTGTTACCAAACCAATGTCTAGAAAACCACCTGCAGTAAAAGGAAGAATCCAACTTGTCTTCGACTCTGAAAGAGTAAAAATATATTCATTTTTGAACTGGCATAAATCAACAATGACGTCATTATATAGGCGTTGTACTTACCAACAGCATCACCGCTGAAAATAACCGCGATGAGGGCTCCACAAATGCCTCCAGTTGCAGTCATAATTTGTGCTTTTGCAGCGTCCCACCGATTAAATCCGCTCTTCAGAAGAATCGCAAAGTCACCGATCTCATGAGGTATTTCATGAATCAAAATAGCAAATGTTGTTAAAGCGCCTAGACGAAAGGAGACCAAAAATGAACCACCAACAGCAAGTCCATGTGTGAAGTTATCGACGCAATTAGCCACGAGATTGAGGTAGCCCGCAATGCGTCTTGATTTCTCTTTCGTATGCTTTCCTGCGACTTTGTTCTCGCACACTTGTTCTGTGAAATAAGAGAATAAAATTAAGTTCATGTAAAACGACATTAAATTATCACAATGAATAATGATTAATAAGCTTAAAAATTACTTTGCAATACATATTTCATAAATTATATAATAATAACTTCGAAATTTTCCAAAAAATGTTCAATGTTGGCTTTTTCATGCACAATTCGTAAATGTTGAAAAATATTATTGAAGGTCTACTTGTTAGAAATTAAAGAGAAAAAAATGTATCTAACCATGTGCGCTTGCCGAATCTAAAGTGCAGAAGCCATTTGATTTTGTTTTTACACAATTAATTTTTGAAAAACCATTAACGTATCCATTACCATTTTTGATGCCATTCGTCGACTTATTGAATCCGTTCAGCTTCTCGTCTTTTCGGACACCATTGAGCTTTGTTACATTGCCATCGATAAGGCCGTTTTTCAAGCCATTCAGCTGTTGATCTTTCTTGAATCCATTGATCTTCGTAACTTCGTCATTGATGAGACCATTTTTCTTCAGATTTTTCAGGCCGTTCAGTTGTTGGTCCTTCCTGAAGCCGTTGAGTTTCGTCACTTGATTGCTGACAAGATCGTACTTCAAGTCAGTTTCGCCATAATTGTTGTTCTCAGATGCTGCAAGATCTTCTTCGAAGCTAATGGATTCATCCTCGTCGGAGTCTTGACAAGAGCTGAACATTTTTTCCGCAATGATGAAAACAAGAAATCCACACAGAACCCAAAGTCCGCAGCTCATAGATTCATGGTTTACATCACTGTTGCTTTTCCCTGTAAGGATATTACAATTTATTTATAATTGAATTTTTTTTTTATTGAAAAGTAGAATTCTATATAACATTGTTTCCATTATTTTTTCATCTACATACGACTTTTAAAAATAGCAATGTGAATAATCTTTTGCTTAACGATTATTTTTTGTATTGATGAAATGACGAGTCACATACTTTTGATAAGAAAACGTATTCGAGTTTTTTGTTGCAAGTTCTTTAAAAATTATTTTATGGACAAAATTAGAACTATTAAAAATAAAAAAAATGCTAATTACCTTTATTTGCCGCAGAATGATTTGCCCATGCTTCTGGCAATAGATGTAGAAAAACATCTCCAAGAAGTCCACCAACAGCAAAGCTCAACAGAATTTTCAAAGTTTTAGCACCATCTGCAATGTACAAAAAGAAAAAAATCCATCAGAAAATTAATTAAAAAAAATCATTATTAACTACCTATAATAACTTCAAAATAAGAAGCGTCAAGTGCATTGTAAACTTTTTTTATGAAATTAGTAGCACAGTCTTTTATATCGACTATCTAGTAAAAAATTTATCATTAGCGGTACAATGACATTATCGGTAGTTCTAGTCACGGGAACAAAATTTTCCAGCTGTAATAAAACCGCGTAATTCATAAAAAAAAAGTTACGATTCACGAAGTACAGCCAATACAGTCATTTACATTATTTAAACAAAATGTTCGAAAATAAGCACGAATAAAGAGCGGTCGAGCTCAATGATAAGGCAAAGAAGACAGTTGTTTGTTCTGAAAAACTCAACCATAAAACCATAAAACACAAATTTAAATATAAATTTTTGATTGCCTATCGCAATTTTATTATTGACAGTTTTACAAGTTGCGTCTGTCTCTTATCGACCGCCGTTTATTATTGCCTTGAAAATTTACGAGTCTATCATCGCCGATACCGTAATTTTCATTGTTGTCACTCGATCTTACGGCAAAACTACATTATAATTACATCAGAAAATTCCATGCATATTCACAATCGATTGTTTCGAAATTTTATATGCAGCTTCGTGCCAGTAAAGAAAAAATGAACGACGAAGCACCACCGATGGTCTTTTACCGTACACGTAGAGTGGCAGTCCTTGATCTGCTTTTGTACTCGCCGCGTATAGAAGCGGATGCTGCGGGTAGTTGAAATTTAATTATGAGCCTCTTTCACCGTACGAGAATTCCACGATGCTTCAATATATATATCGCGTTGATATTATAGGCATTCTCGCTCGCATTATTTGAATACTGCCAAAGTGTAATATCGACTGAGTCTTGGTTATCGTGAAATTATGTAAGAGAATTATTTTTTTCGTGTACTCGAATCGGTAAGAAATCGCTTATATCTGCGGAAAAAAAGGTAAGAGGCATCAACGATAAGGCGAAGCAAAATATTACCACGATAGCCGCGAATTTTTTAACGATAATTTCATTAATTTACTGCATGTGTACCGTCCATTCGTTTACATTCGTTATCAATGACATTACGTTGTTATTGAACTTTACGCAAAATTCAATTGGGAGTACCTTGAGCAAATATAAAACATTGAATCAACGTGTGTACTACAATGTCTGGAAACGATAGCGAGCGTGTGTACAATTTTTGCGCAAAAATAAACCGTAACACCCGAAACATGGATGTTTCGTCAAAAATTGTTACAATAACCGTGTTACTCAACAACAATGTTTCGCCATCTTTCCTACGTGTATGTATTCTACTCGCACATATATAAATATTCAGAATATCGCGCGTGGAATGATTCACATCATTCAATGCATGGAATAAATATTGCGGCGATGAATAAAACCAGTCTGTCTGCTACTGCTGCAGCTTGAAACAAAGAAGGTTTTTCAGGCGCACGTTAATGTGTCAAAAAATAGAACGCACAATACATACAAGAGCTTGCGGTTTTGCGGGCATTGTTATTTCTTTTTTATCGTCGAACGCAAAGAATAATAATAATGAATTTTAGAGCAACTGGCACAAAGAAAGTCTTCGGCGCGCGAGTGTTATATCAGAGCGATACGTGTGCATCAATTTGCAAGCGCTTCCCGTATGCAATTTTTTTTTGTTCTCGCATAATCAGTCGAGTAATTTTTTTTTTTTTGCCGGAGAATACGTAGCTGTTCTAATATTAGTTGGAAAGTCACTGCTGGCAGAAGGAAATCACGCGTTTTTTTAGCGCGCAAAATGGAGCAGCTGCTGCAACGCAGACTGATGATAGTGGACATCGGATGAATCATTGCAGGCGTTTTCCTGATATTTCGTTTTTATCTCATCCTTTCTTTCTCTCTCTCTCTCTCGCGGGCTTTGCTTTGCTCTGA
>JAWWMK010000032.1:1012055-1038438 GCA_035047105.1 Galeopsomyia nigrocyanea | reverse complement strand
TTGTCTCGGCAAACTGGAGGTGGGATTTTCGCAAACTACTCGTTGGAGGTGGGATCTTTTTCCACTGACCCGACGAATTAATCTATAAAGTAATATCGCCATTGATTAGAAATTGTCTTTAATAATAGACTGCGTCTAAATCTACGCAATGAATTTATTTAAACATAATATTTTTTTTTCATATGTAACATTGTTTTAAGCCTTACTGGCACTCAAGAAAGATGAAATAAAGGTTTTTAGCCAGTTTAACTAAATATATCGCGATAAAGAGACGATAATTGAATTTTTTTACTTTTTTGCGTAGATATAAGAAAAATCAAAGTAACAAAACCAGGGGGCAGGGGGGGGGGGAGGGCGGGGTTGAAAAATGGGGTGATTAATTTATCATTCTTTTCAATTACGTACATAATTTACTTCATTTAGAATGAGGAATTAGCCAGGACAGCCATGGTCTTCAAATCTCCAATACACCTCTTCAACCTTCGGATAAAAGCTATTAAATACGATCTAAGTATAATATCCTTTTTTGACAATTACACACAATAATTCAAAAATAAATAGCCAATTGACCACCTCAAAAATCAAATATTTTAGTCGATGCTCAATCATTTTTAAATACATCGTTTGGATATATTATTTAAAATTCAACAATAAAGAAATTACGACCAATTTGCTTTATTTACATTCATATGTACTTATACCAAAAATGGTCACGTAGCTATATGTATATTACTTTTGAGATCGGCAGCATTATCAGCATGAATACACCGTCGCCGATTAACTCGAATTGCGACGATCGAGTGGCCATCTCTGCGAAGTCGCGTGAACGTATCGCAGCATACCTCATCCACCCGCTGCGGTTAAACAGCGCGTTACACAACGTTTAATTAATCAAGTCAGCACGTGGCGACGAGCCAATTTTGCATGCAAGATGCGACGAGCTGCGCGCATGTAAGCTCAATCACAAGCTACAAGGAACCTCGACAGTCCCCTCGATTCGATTGTTAGCTCTCTTTATATACACACTACCTACACTAGTTCCCCTTCCCTCGTCTATACACTTCCCTCGATTCTTTCGCTTTCTTTTTTTTTTTACTTCATTTTAACAATATACGAATACGCCCGATTGCCGGGCGAGTTGTGTGTCGTGCTATCAACAATGCAGCAAATTGCGTAGATTATAGCCAGTGAGTGCAATGAGCGCAAGGTAAATGTCAACTGACTTTACAATTAATGACGTGTACCAAACTTCGTAACTGTCTTTCTGACCTAAAAAATGTCCTCTCTTCGTGGATGAAGTTTTTTTTTTACAATAACATTTACATGTTTATTCAGCGCTATCCTGATTTGATGACCAATATGTGGCTGTGAATGTTTGCTGGAGATGACTAAAATTATGATAACTGTCACGAACGATAACACATTGATTTTTTTTTTCACTTTATTGGTGATAATTAAAATGTAAATAAATAACGTTAAGAATACAAAATAATAAAATGAAAATTCTTCGTATAATGGATAGTTCGCCAATATTTTCAATTTTTTTTTCAATAAACGAAACGCTCATCTTTTCTATAACACTTGCGGCAGCTTTGTTGTGGAGGAAATAAAATAAATAATCCATATTATGCAAGGAGATTACTTGCCAATGTATGCGAGTTTCGGCCTTTAAAACAATGTTAAAAAATCTATATATATAGATTTCGATCAAGTGCGGACAGCAAATGATTTCAGTCGCGTGTAGACACTTGCCTTGCATGGGCGATGCAATTTGATTTTTTATGTTTATCGTGTGGTTATACAGTTAATTTAAGCTCTTACTCAGTTTCCTTTACCATTACCAATGAATTTTCCAAAGTTTACAGACATTCTTTTGATTCACGCAAGGTATGAAGATTTAATTACACGATCGAATATTTTCTTGAATCTATACACTTTATGATATTAATTCGAATGAAACATTATTAATTGTCAAAAACAAAGTGCTTAACTGTGTTCAAAAAATACATGTCGGTGATAGACTTACACAATGTGAATTGATTAGGAACCTTGAAACCACGTGCTCGGCTTCGGGCAAATATAATATTAATGCATAGTTCAAGAACGTATCATTTAATTTATCAAAATTAAATTCAAAATGCTATTCAATTTTTCATAGTTAGCTTTTGTTTTACCTTTAGTGCTCACATTGATTACTGGAATAGCAAAAAAAGTACATACGTTTCTTTTGAAAAAGCTCAATTATCGTCCCATTCTTTTTCCCATCGATCATGTTTGTATCTCTGCTTAATTTTTCTTGACACTTTATTTGAATTAAATGTGACTTTTGCTTTATTTAAATCAAATGTGACTGTTCTCACTTAGTTATTATTTTCCTACACTAATTAGAGTTTGTCTCAAATAATATTTCTTGGATATCCCAAGTAATCCATATTTTGAATATTTTTTCAAACGATTTATATCAGTGACAAATAAAATTAAGAAATTTAACCATTATGAAAAAATAAATCCCCAATTACATGGTAATTATACAATCACACTATAATATTAGACCGTTTAAAAATAGCAATCTAATAATAATAAACACAATTATAGCATTCTAAAAGTCATATTGTTTGAATGACAATTTTTTTAAATTTAAGTTGATAGTGAGTTCAAAAGCAATAAACCGTTGTTATTATTGAATGTTTACCAAAATTTTGTATAAAAATCAATACTAATTTTATGTTATCATGGAACATTAAGACATTTAAAGTTGAACATTAATAAAAATTTAAGAAAACCAAATTGGAACATGCGATATATAATGTTTATAACGGATAATAATGTGAAACACTATTCAACGGTTATTATAATAATAACTATACAACTTCAAAACCAAATATTGCCTGAATGTTATTCAGTGAATAAAAGCATGGACGAGACCAATTTATGATCATTCTACTCACACTATATAATATACCCACATGATTGAAAAGTTCAATATAGTCATATTTTTGAGTTTCGTTGGATTAACGTTTGTAAACAGAATCGTTCAGCTATTTATAGAGCAAAGCTTCCGTCTTTTTCTTTATCTTAATAAATGTCTCTAATAAACTGTAGTTTTTATTTTCGTATTTATAGGGTTATTGTAAATTTTAGCCAAACGTTATTTAATTTTATTATTTTTAGTTTGAAATTACTATACTATAGCTACTTATCGAATCTCGAGTACGCTATATTTGAAGAAGAATGCATATTGAGTCATCAGACCAACAAAATGTCGTTCGCAAATGTTCGAAATTTATTTTCAAACATCAAAATTCGTAGAGCGGAACTGAAACGAACACATAACTCCTCGAAGAAGATGAATAAGGCAGTGAGTCAAGCGGGCAGGCAATATGCCACTCCCGCGCTCGCGTATACAACAGAAGTAGAAGAAGAAGAAGAGCGAACGTCGCCGCAGCGGTAGACTCTCCAGAAGGTCTATTTCGGGATCCGCTCGAGCGCGGAGAATGTTACGCGATTATGTTTCTGCCGGATTTTTCAAAGTCGAGCCGGCCAGCAGAAGAGTGGATAGTAGTCACAAGCTTGAGACGAGATCGAAAGCTTCGCTCTTTCTCTCTTTGTGCGCGCGAGAAAAGAGAGAGAGAGAAAGCTCGCGCTTCTTTCTTTATTCGCCGTTTCATTGTTTCTCCGTGCAATAAAGTCGGCCAAAGAACAATCGCAATCAAGATGATGACGATGACCGAGTAGGCCGCACTCTCTCTCTGCCAGATTATATACTTGACGCGTGTAGCTTTCGTGTTGTCTGTCTTTAAATTCACTCACTAAAAAAAAAGAACTGTTGGTGCGCGCGACGACTCGTGGTTGCTGGATTTTTTTTTCCTTTTTAATTTGTTTAGCATTAACGATCGAGGTCGTGTTTACCTGGCCTCTAGTGTTGCAATGGCGCAGTAAAACGAGATGAACAGCGTCGCTGCGTCTGTGTGAGCGAGAGGGAAGCCTTTTAAAACAAAACACAAAGCTACGCATACACATACACCTTAATGCTCGGGGCTATAGTCGGAAAATAAAAAGAAAAAATGAAAGACCTGATGGATTTGACGACACGGTAAAACAATTGGTGATATTAAAAACAAAAAAAATAAGATTTTTCAAAATTTTCTCCTCCTCCCGCGTTCTTCTCTGTATCGTCGCTCGCTATATACCATCTGCACAAACTATATACGAGTCACAACATCTTCGATCACCGCTTCTGTCGCTGAGCTTCTCTGCCTTACTTCTCTATACATTTAATCAAACTACTGCGGAGCTTGCAGCAAGCGCGTTCACTCAACACGCCGAATCACAACATTGATATCCGTCAGTTTTTTTTTTGTCAAAAAACCAAAGCATCCTCCTAATCGTGCACTTCTGTGTGTCTATCTATTTTTGTTGTTGTACGTTTATTATTCGCGCGTCTTTAAACGGTTTAACAATCATGGATGCGCGCAGAATGTCCAATTGGAACGTCCTGAGCGTCGAGGCTGCACTGCAACAGCTCAATGGGCCTCAGGATGGAACGGAATTGCAACAGATTATCCGGAAATCGAATACGGTGAGTGTATTATCTTTCTCTCTATCTATTGAAAACTCAATTGCTCAAACTCGCCTAGATAGAAAAAAAAGTAAAGTCATGTTAAGCTCCTAGTGTGTTCTATTTCTTTTCGTTCGAATATTTTCTTTCTTTTCGAGCAAGTATAGGTTGAGTGACCTCACACTAATAAATTCACGCTCGCGACAACTGTAATTATTCAATAAAAAATATCTAGTTGAATGGAAAATTACTCTTCGAAAATGTCTTGAACAAATATTGTAGTGATTGAAAGCTAGCGAACTTACAGTGCTTACGCTCAATCTTTAGCTCGAAAGCCATTAGGGATAAAAATAGCGCTGCTTTTCAACATTCTGAAATCGTTTAGTGATGTTGTCAGGAATTCCGTTTTAACATTATTTTTAAAACGTGTCTGTTGAACAAATATTCATAATTTCTTCTTTTTACAATCAATTTTTTTTTATCAAAATCGTATTTATTTATTGTTTTAGTAAATTCACACTAATTTTGTAACATTATCTATCTTAAGCTTTCGTTATTGACACAGGAAATAGAACCATTTTCCAATGTAAACGAATAGCAAATGAATAAACAAAAAAAAAAAGAAGTCAAAGCATTTAGCAATTTCCACGAAATCTCAACGTTTAGTAATCGATTAAAGTGTTGTTAAATTTACAAGAGCGAGCAAATAGTTTGAACAACAGCGTGTTCGACAAATCGACATCATCGATAGACAATCAATATCGATTCGCAGTCGGGAAAAGTCGGTCGAGCAATAGCCAAACTCACGGGCAATTTTCGCACGCAAGCTCGGCCGTTCCCGACATTTGTTAATCGTGTCTCGCGACAAAGCGCGAAAATGCGTGCACGGTACATTTGGCATAGCGGTAAGCTTCCAACACTTGTCGCTTTGCTGGGGGGTAAAAAGAAGATCAAGAGAGAGAGAGAGAGAGAGTGGCTGGCTGGCTGGTACGAAAGGCGGGGAGAACAATAGGTTTGACTATATTGTGTCGGCGGCGGCTGCTGCACATGTGCGTGTGCGTGCAGCACAATACGGCTGGGCGCGCATCGATGCTTTACCGAGTAGCGTATTGTCGATAGACGGCGGCTAAGGCGGCGGCCCACTCTGGCCGAATGCCTGCCTTTATTTATAACTAATTAAAGACTGACTCAGCTGCGGCTTCGGACTAGTCGGGGTTGTGTCTCGCGTCTATAACGTCACGCGCGCCTATCGAGGGTTGATTATCACCTTTGCGTTCGCAGGATTTTTTTTTTTTTTTTTTGCAATTCGAGGCAAAATTCTATTAAACTTGCAATCTTCGGATCTACCCACATATACACACACGCCACGTCTATATGACGCAACGGGCGCGTGAAAGTTGTTATCCGATTGATCAGCTGCTGCTGCTGCTGCTTCTGAACTGACGAGCGTGGGTGCGGCGCAGGGGGAGCAGCTGCCAGCGAGATGAGCGTCTGGAATCAGCTCAATGTCGAGCATGCAACCAGCGCTATTTCGCGCGACGATTTGCACGGTAGCATACGCAAAAAGAAGACCACGGTAATCGTCGACTTTTTTTTTCCTTTTTGTGCTGCTTTTTATCTGCTACAGTGTTTGCTTACAGTTTTAGCTGTGTCGACTTATCGAGGCAATTTTTTTATTATTTGGTGAAACAAGTGGTTTGAAGCTCCGTTTTATTGCTTATTCTTGATAGCGATAAACTTTTAATTTTTATAATCGCTTGCCAAAATTATTGTGCTTCGTTCGAGCTACCTAGTTTTTGGTCGCGATTGAATTCCATAAGTTTGAAAGTATTGTAGTGCCTCATTTGTTCTTGTTCATCGTCACATTTTTTTTTCACAAAACTGTAACTAATATTTTGGATCCATTTTGGGTTGAGCGCAAAAATTGATAGCAGTAGACTGATAGCATTTAAAGTATAACAATTTCTTAATTTAAATTTCAACATTGTGCTGGCAAACCACTATATAAGTTCGATAATTTCCACTCTATTTCGGTTAGAATCAAACGAACATTGAGTTTAAATGTAAAAACAACCAATTTTTCAATTCAGCTCGCTTAGGAATGATCATTGTCGTGGCGCTTTTTTTTTCTATTCTCAATCATGACGATTTTTTCATTTATTTTTGCAGCAGCACTGATAAATTTAACATTTCATGAGCAAAATGTCTAAGAACATAAAACGTGCTCCAAAAATAATGGGACGTACTGTAAGTAGATCGTGAAATTTCGAAAATGTATATATATGTATGTGTTGCTACGTGCTTCATTGTATCAGTTTCTATACAAGATTATTATAATAGATACTAACTTTATTGAAACATCGCGAAATAGATATATGTAAATATAATTTATTGTCAACTCATGACAGCTCTCTTGCAAAACAAATGTGCCATTATAACATCAACCAGGAAGTCCGCAAGGCATTGTGATTGATTTATTTCGAATTTTTTCGCAAAATTTTTTCATTGTTATCATTTTAATCAGCTACTTAAAGTTTAAGCAACGACCGAACAATAATTTATAATTATAATTAAAATCGTGTATTGCTCAACTCGTAGTAGCCATAATATTTGCGTTTTCGAAATTCGTGCCATTTAATTCTATTTTTTACTGAGAATAAATCTTATCCAACTAAAACATCAGTTAGAAAGGGGCATTAACGTAATGCATTCAACAATTCTTAGCCGCGCTTGAAGATAAATTATCACATCAAAAGACAATGAAATATTACAAAAACTCATTTTCTTAATTAATGATAACCATGAAGTTTCATCTTGATTTATCCGAATTAGTGGTTTTCCATGTTATTACAATAATGTTTATAAACATACGTCATTTACAAATAAAAACAATGTTAATCGGGGAATCAAATTTAAAAAAAAAGTTTCTTGTCGAAATTAATTGTTGCAGATGTCCTCTATCAAAAGTAATAAAACAATAGACTCCCAGATTATTGTAATAATGGTAAATTATGAGATATTTATTCGAAATTCGTGTATATTAAGATTGAATGAAGTTCATAAATTATGATCACGAATCGCGGCCAAAAATTTGTCTGGCACTTAGTGCTTTTTGGCAACGCTCAATAAAGTTCGCTGAATAATGTAAATTCAATTCGCAAACTTGAAGTTCTTTAAGTTCGAATCAACATTTTTTTTCCATTGAACCGAAAATAAATGAAATGAAGATTTATACACGTGATTGATACGATAATATCATCACATATATGTGTATACATAACAATGATATTTTCCATCGATTCAAATTCACTTTTCGTGGCATTTCAAACGTTTTAAATAACGCTCGTCCATCAATAACCATCACAGTATTGAAGTCAATCTGCATATGGAATTTGTTGAATTTATGGCCAGTCCAGACGCGAGACGGCTGCACCGGCGGTGCATGTTTAAATTTAAGTCTGAACCAAGTCTCGGAGGGTATATTTAGGCTGTAGTTGCGCATGCGCGATTAGATTAAACACCGATGAATATCGTGACTTTTGCTTCGAAAATTTTGCGACAGAGATACACACAAAAGTGTAGTGCAATTTTGTATATGTGAACCAGACCAAACCACGTAACCGAACGTTCGATCGGAATTCGGCTATAAAAGCGTACAAAAAAACTCATCGGCACGCTCGGCACTGCTCGGCTCGACGCGACACTGTTTTCGCTGCTCTGTGTGTGTTTTCGTGTTTGGGCAAAGAGATTTCGTGAAAATTGCGAGAAATGGAGGGTCTAGACGTATGGGGTCAAATTGCAGTGGAGACCTCGCAGATGTACGTCTGCGAGGGTGGTGTGATTAAGAGTCGATTTGCGAATACTGTAAGTTCACGAAACACATCTGGTATCATCCGCTGAACGTTCACCAAAATCATCATCCCACATGATATTCGAGGCCACGTTGCATTTTAGATGTAATGTGTTTCTACCAGTAGCCATTCGTTAATCCACATTTACTCTCTTTCAGACAATAGAGAAGTTACCGGACAAAGTGCTGCTCAACATATTTGGTTATCTGTCTCATCGGGAAATATGTCGAATGGCAAAAATCTGCAAACGATGGCGTCAAGTGGCTTACGACTCGAAGCTTTGGACGCACGTTTCTCTACGACCGGAAATTAGTGGCCTTCACGTCACGTCCTTGGAAAATCTTCTTCATTTAGTCAGGTGAGTCAAGACTAAAAGAAATTTTGAGCAAAGCTTTTTCACTTCCTTCTTCAAACATCTGTAAATAAAATAGTAACTGCATAATTGTCACGGAAACGTTTTTGTTTCTGTTCTCTCACACACTCGTGATTGTTTACTATGCGTGTACGACGTACGAATAATACAATGTTCATTGCAACAGTGTGCGATTCGGGCCGTCCCTGCGCTACATTGAACTGCCAATCGAATTAATCACCCACACGGTCCTTCACGAGCTGTCGAACAAGTGCCCGAATTTGACGCACATGCTCCTCGACTTCTCGACGGCGATGCAGCTTCACGACTTCTCCGAGATGCAGGCTTTCCCCACCAAATTGAAGTACATGTGCATCTGCCTGTCGGAAGTCATCTTCATGGAGGGCTTCATGCGCAAAATTTACAACTTCATCAATGGTCTGGAGATCCTTCACCTCATAGGTTTGTCGTCACAAACGGAATTTGGTTAAGTGAGAGAGAAGGAAATTCATTTGCGAATTGTTTCTGTATAATCAAATGACTTTCCTTCTCTCGGTCGCCAATCGAATCACGAATATTGGTGAGAAGCAATGACTCGACGCGCTTTCAGGAACGTACGAGAAGGTCGAGGAAGAGGAGGAGGAGATCTACGAGGTGATAAACGTGCACAAGCTCAAGTCGGCGACGCCGAATCTCAGGGTAATCAACCTCTACGGCATCAATTTCGTGGACGACTCGCACATCGACGCCTTCTCGTCGAATTGCATACAGCTCGAGTGTCTAGCCGTGAATTTTTGCTCCAAGGTCACCGGCTCGACCATGAAAACCTTGTTCCAGAGGAGTAGGCGGCTCAGGTGTCTGCTGATGCAGGGAACAAGTGTGTGACAATATCTTGATTCTCGTTTTCAAACCAAATTCATCAAATTCAATCAATAACTGGCGATTTGATTGCAGATCTTCATAGCGAGCACGTGATGCAAGTCGAGTGGGAAAAGTCGAGTATTCAGGAGTTGGATGTAACGGGGACCGACCTGACGACCGAGTGTCTCATCGACATGCTCTCGCGGATTCCTGGACTACGTTTCCTGAGCGCCGGTCAGCTGAATGGTTTCAACGACAGCGTGCTCAAGGCCTGGATGGAGCTGGGAAATCCACGAAATCTCATTTCCCTCGACCTCGACAGCTCGGACAATCTCAGCGACGATGCTCTTCACAAGTTTCTCTCGCGCTATGGCCATCAACTCTGGGCCATTGCGCTCTCGGGCATGCCGCACATCACCGATCAGCTCTGGCAGAGTGTTTTGCCTATTCTCACTAATGCCAAGTATGCGTATATTCGTTGTTTCTTTGTTCGTTTGTTGAAAATTTTGTAAAGCGTGATAAACGAGACAATCTATGTCGGCGATTATATGTTTGATTTAGAATCGAAACTCCCTTGTAATTGAACTTCAGTCGCGTGTAACAACGTTTCTTCAACCGCTATATAGCATTCAAGGCTGCCTTGTGTGCTTGCAATCGTTTCCTCGGTATGCAACTTTTATACTGTCGTGATGCACGTTTAGATTGACTTTTACACGCTACACTCGAATTGAAAAATTATTAACTAATTTTGGAAAGATATAATTATTTTTCTTCAAAATAAATACTTTTATTTAATTTTATTCGTCAAAATGCCAAAATCGCAATATTGCAAGTACCGGGTTTTATTTTAATCGCAACATTGAACGCATTTCGTTAATTAATAATTCCGATTACAGGATCATAGTAATGGGCACCAACGAAAGGCTGGGTGTCAATATCCACGTTGATCAATTGATGGACGGAATAGCGAATAACTGTCCGAACCTAGAACGTTTGGAGCTACGCTGGGATCCGGAAAACTTACGATTCTCCGACAAGAGTCAAAAAGCTATTGACATTCTGAGAGTCAAGTGTATCAAGCTCAGATGTTTAGCGTTGAGGTAAATTACACTGAAATATATGCGAATAACAAATTTCAAATTCCACGAGCATCGCATTATCCGCATATATTTAATCAAAAAGTTTATCCATTACTTAAACTTTGTATTTCAGCGACGGAAGGTACTACGAGATCGTTAAAGCTAACTTCGAAAGAGCCGACAGAACTACCGTCGTGAGGACGACAATTTGTTACCGAGTTTCCAACTACTACATGTTACAGAACTACAAGGATTTAATTTTTAATTGATACGATCGTCTCTCGCGTCTCTTACACGGCGATCGCTGATTTTACTCGAAACAAAAAAAAACAAAGTATTTTTACAGGCGGTATTTTTTTTAAGAAAGATGAAATATTTATTTTAGATACGCAGTCTATTTGGGACTCGACACTGTACAGTACGCGAAATGAAAAAAAAAAAATATGTAACGAAAGATAGAATTCTCAAAAGTATCGCATTAATACACATATACTCACTTTTATATACATGTGCAAACGTGAACTGCAAATTGTCCGAAACAATAGTTGATCGATGCGCGCTCTTCGATAAATTGTTATATATTATATATACTTGCGCGATAAAAAGCGTAGAGGGGAAAGGCAAAAGAACGAGTTAATGTTGATAAGCAAAATTAGAAATAAAGTCAATAGAGACCGCATGTACATAAGCGTGATTGCCATGTGCATTTGACCTATTGCATTATCGCTATTTTAGCTTGTGCTTATACTTTAATTACACACTGGATTATACTTGGAGAAGGCGCATTTTCGATCAATCAACGACTTACCGAGCTTTCATAACGTTTTATTCTACTTACTAATATGTACAAATTCAATTCAATTTCACTAGAGAAAAAAGCCAGCGGAATTGTTAATATAAGTATTTATACAGAAATTATTCAAGCACACGAGATGTTTGCTAATACAAATTCGACTTGAAGTTTCAATATTGTAATCGAACGATCAGTCAGTTGAATTGTTTTTGAATACAAGCAAACCGGTAAAATCTTTACGAACATTTGAATAATGTAACAAGTCCACGTACAAAATTGATAATAAAAAAAGTGCCAACACACAATTTGCAACAAGTTTGACCTACTTTTATGTATTTCTCAATGTTCACACTTTTTTTTTAAATAGTTAATAGATATGCAAATGGTTTAATATTGCATTAGACTAGTTTAAAAGATTTTTTTAAGAACTAACTTTGTTGAGAATGCAATGAAGTAATAAAAGTATTGAGTCACCTAATGGTATTACATCACCGCTATTCAGCAATTTATCGACTTTCAGAGTAACGCCGTTCAACGGTCTGCTATATAAAAAGCAGAATGAAAGAAAAACTCAATATATATTACAATGTCGAATAGCGTGTCAAAGGGTATTTATTTTTCACGACTAACTTTTACGTTTTCATGGAACGGAGTAAGGATTGTTTAAAACTATCTGTCGGAGAACAACAATTAATTAACGTTCAAAGTTTGCAAATGATTGTAAATGAAAACAAAAGTGACCGATCGATATATTACTATACATATACCGAGTGAGCGGCTAAAGTTAAAGCCCCCCACAGAGAAGCCATAAGTTTCCAAGGTGAGGCTTTGTTGTGACGCCGATAACGAGCTAGCGGCTCGCGCGCGCGATGAGGGTGGCGCGACAGTATTGTGTACGCGCAGCGCAATTGTCGTCGCTGAAAAAAAAAAAATAAATATCGAGAAAGAAAAAAAAAAGCGAGATATATGTACGCAGGCGCGACTATAAGTGATCAACGTTAACCTGAATCGCCATCACTGCCCCAAGAAATCGTCACGCGAGCCGCGGCGAGTTGGTTTTATCGATTCGGCCGCACGATAATTTATTCATGTTGGCGGAGAGGTGCGCGCGTGTTTTGCGGGTCGATTTGGCCAAGGCGTATCGGGGGCTACTGCTGCCTGGCGGTGCTGTGTTGGTAGGGTCAGTCAGTTTAGTCTCGTGGTGGCCGCGGCTCGGCCGGAAGCTATCGACTCCCACATGTCCAATACCGAGGACGATTACACCGAGAAGCGCATCAAGATCGTTTTGGTCGGCGATTCTGCGGCTGGCAAAGTGAGTTTATTGTCCGTTCGCGATTCGATCATTCTTTTCAACGAGCTTTGTTTTTCTTTTTCTTTTTGCGTCGATCGATATCAAATACTCGACGCACGGTTCTAATAATATCGAAAGCTCTTTGATATTGACGCATAATGGAGCATAATTTGAGCTTTCAGTAAAACAAATTTCTTTAAGCTACAGTATTAAATATCCATAGCAAATGAAACTGTATTAGAAAAGTTATTATTATAAATATCGGAAAATCGTTTAGATTATGTTGATTGCCACATTGAAATAATTGATTGGCTCAAAAATTTTATAACATTATCAATTTTATTCGTAATAATACAATTGAAGGATATTGTTTTAATTGTGAATCAAATAAAACAAAAGCTATTTCTTTAGACCAGCATTGCAGTGAAGTTCTGCAACGATGAATTCTCACGACAGTACACTCCAACGGCAGGTATAGATTTCTATTTGAAAAATCTCAGCTTGGGAATTTACAAAAATGTCAGCCTACATTTATGGGACGTTAGTGGTTTGTCGCTTCGCGGCAATATGCTGGATAAATACATTTACGAAGCCAACGTAAGTTGCAATTACACTACTAAAGGTTTTCTTGCAACAATGCATGGACGCACAATTGTACGAAATTGCGTCGAAACTCTATTGTTACGTATGTTTGAAGTTTGCTAGCAAGCTAGCGCACCCTTTAAGGTTTATTTGTATATTTTGCCCTTAAGATTGTAATCTTCCAACATACTCTATTGTTACGTTCATCGATATACAATCAGATGAAAATTAAGAAAATTCTTTTCAGATCGTCATGCTCGTTTACGACGTAACGAATAGCTCCAGTTTTGATATCCTCGAGGAATGGATTGGAGAAATACGCGAGATTAGCGAAGATCTGAACGCAATGCCGCTGTTGGCGATTATAGGTAACAAATGTGATATGGAACATCAACGTACCGTGAAAAGAGAAAGATCTTACAAATATGCAGCGGATAATGGATTCTTCTATCACGATATGTCAGCCAGGACAGGAGAATCGGTAAGACAGAAGATATTTTCCGTGAATAAATATTGGCTTTTTTGTTTGCTTATGTTATTCAAAAAACCGATAAACGTAGAGCTTGCGGATCTTCGACGTATTAGATCGCTACCATGGTCCTTCCTGAAGAGAAAGTAGTGTAGTAATAATGCAGTAGTATTGAAAATAGTTTTACGTTTAATAATCTAAAATATATTAAATAACTCATCGTGTTTCTAACACAAACCAAAAACGCATTACAAATAAGTTACCCTAAAATTCATGCACATCGCCTGTCTAAATGCAATGATTGAAAGAATATGTTAATTTCCGAAGTACATAATAAAAACTAGAAAAAAGACACAAAAAAATCTTTCAATTATATTTATTGAAATTTTTCAGGTATCTCTTTCTATCGTCAATCTAGCAGCAAAAATTTTAGGAATTCGATTGACTAAAGCAGATCAAGATTTCCACAAACCGATCGTCGTTGCAGAAATAGGCGATTCGGTGGATCTACCACTATTCAAAAACCGGAAAATCGTTAAGAGACGTCCGAATAAAAAGAAAATAACAATTCATCATTTTCATCCACATATAAACATGTCGAAGTCGATTGCCTGCTCTTTACAGTGACACACGAAAACATGATCAGTTTGTATATATATTAAAACATGCTCTGTAAAACGTACGAACATTTTTTTTAAGTATTCATTACTAATTTTTATGTATGTGGAACTGTAGAGTTATTATTGTTCATAAATGTGCTTACGCACGAGGTATATTGAAACAAACGGAATAAGTCTTTTAAATTCGTGTAAAACCAAGCAATTTTAGAAAAACTTTTACATAAACAGGATTAGAGAATAATAATTTCTTTCAGCAATACAATGATTAGTTCGATTTGAATTATAAAGCCGCCAACGATTTCCATAAATTATATTGTAAATGGAGAGAATTTATCGCGATTTCCTTCCAATCGTTCGCCTAAGCCATCAATTTCTAAAAAAAACACCATTAATGAAACTTTAAACTTAAATACCGAGTTATTACGAAAAACTCTTTACAGCCTTTTTTAAGAAAATTTCAAAACTAAGCTCGCATTCCAGTTGCCATTTTTGTTTATATTAGCGATTGAAACAAAGTATGATAACGTATAAATAAAAGTTGAAAAACGAATTTAGTTTTCAAATTTTTTTCCTGAAGAATTAGCTGCACTGAATCCTTAAACAATCTTTAGTCGGCGATTATCTTTCTTTTATAGGAAAACGCTTGGAGGGAAGCCGCGACAATTTTTATTTTAGTGTGCTATGGATATCGTTGGGGGGAGCTTAATCAATGTAAGTTTTAATACTTTGATGATACACTATGGTATACATGTATTTTTTCCTTCACTTCATGTGCCTTACTGTATGTAATTTACTACAATAAAATGATTATTGTCTGTTGGGCGTAAAGAAATGTGAAATAATAAAAGTTTGTACATAATTCATAAAAGAAAATTTAATATCATGTTTTTTCCGTTATTACAATAGTATATAACAAATAAAGTTCATAATTTTACATAAACTTCGAAGTAACTTTATTAGAAATGATAATTCAGCTGCCTCTCACAAATTATTACGTATTTTACATCACAAAAATTGTTCGCTTTTAAATTGGGTAACAAGGCGTTAACATTTCATGTTAATGATGAGTCTACTTCTACAATTAAATAAACAAGTTTTGTTCATTATAAATTGTGCGAAAAAAAAATTCGTTTTGATCACTGTCATGTGTAGCAATAAGTAATATAAAACTTGTCGTTACCTTTTGATTCGGATAAAATAGAGTGAAAATAAATTGAAATAATAAGATTATTTAAAAAATGGACCAGACATTTAGATCAATCACGTCTGACTTATTGCACTCGTTTTTGAAATATTCATCTAAAACGCTCAAAGCTATTGATAACAATTATTAAAGATTTTGTTGCTTTAAGCTTATACATATGTACATGTTTAATAATTTCAATAGGTTCACAGTTCTGAGTATAATTAGCAATTGTTAATGACCACTGGACGGTAAAAAACCTTGAATTTCAAATAAGGTATTTGCATCAAAACAAACATACTTCTACATGCTACTTTATATTCTTCTAAGGACTTTTATCATCTTGTTGAACAAAAGCTATGTGTTATGTATCAGAAGGTTTTACTAGTGGTCTCCTAGGCCATGATTCTCTATCAAGTATTTTTTCTTTGGCATCCCATAAGGCATTTATTTTGTCATTCAAGGGATATACATAAGTTTCAAGCCACTCTTGTACAGTGTAATTATTGTAAATCCCTTCCATAGCGCTTCTCATTTCTTTTTCAATGTAGTTTACTTCCATTTTGTATCTGTCTAGTTCAGCAACTGCTCTTTCAACGTGACTTGGATTTGAAAAAACATACTTGATATTGTATGGTTTCAACCATCCTTTGAATGTACTATCTTGTTCCATCCTTGCAATATCTTGGCACAGTGAATGAAGACGAAGCGTAGCGGAATAAACGGATGCACCAAAGTAATTGCATTTTGTCCATCCGTATTGGGGTTCTGGAAGACTCAAAGTAATCAGACCATCACAGCTTAAAATATCCATTATGTGTCGTGGTACTTCCACGGGAAAAGTATTGTAATCAGAAGATTGCAAAACCATTAAGTTGATGGCAAGTGATGGCAGTGCTGATGGTAGTAATTCGCATAAAACGCTGAAATGGTCATATCTCTGCCATCCAGTAAGCATTATTCCTTGAAAGTTTATGCGTTTAGATTGGTGAACAATAATTTCTAACCATCTCTGATGATTTTCAACGTGATAAGAAATATCAGTATAATATCTATCAGGTGCCGTAGCACCTTTAAAAGCTGTGGCTACCCACACTGATTTCCAGACTTGAGCATAATTCTCCCAAAGCTGATCGGTTAATGCAGACATTGGATCTGTTGTATATTTCCAAACAACAGGCTGTACTAATTTATTCAAACCTCTACTTATTATTTCTTGAGGCTCTATATCTCTATATTCATCATCCCACATAAGTACAACAAGATGCGGATGCTTGCTTTTGATATACGATGCTATAGTGTGCACATGATTTAGAAAAAGTTGTTTCTTATTCCATTGATTTAGAGACATTTTCTCTACACATCTAGTGCACTCTCCTATTTGGTAAACTTCGTCTGCTCCAATATGCAAGTATTGTATGTGAGGATGCATTGCTATAACTTGATCTATCATGGTGTACAGAAGACTTAGAGTTTTGTTGTATGTAGGACATACAACTTGTGGATAACGATAGACTTCTCTGTAATCTATGTATTTCTTTAACTTTAAAATAAATTCTAAGTGACCAAATGTTTGAATCAGCGGTATAACTATGAGATTGTTTTCTTTAGCAATTTCTTGAATGGTTGATATCTCACTTTCAGAATAACAGTTTTCTGCACTAACATTGGCAAGATCATCTTTGAATGGAAACATATCCTCATATTCAATAAGTATTCCAGTGGCACCTAACTTTTTGATTAATGGAAATAAATATCTGTAATAATTGATGACTGGTGGTGCACCTTTAAGATCTAGATGTACAATTTTATGCCCTTTATAAAATGATTCACTCCTATAAGAACTTCTGTCGACATCATTGTTATTGATACTCTCAATTTCATCATTCGCGTCAAGCGTATCACGTAATTGTGCTCGTAATTTTTGTCTTCCTAAAATATTTTGTGGAATCCTTGTTATGTAGTCATTATCTAGCTTAATACGTGGACGTAACTTACTTGATGAGGCATCATCTACTTCACTGCTTAATATGTGGTACACTATTATTAACAAAGCAAAAAGAATCAATAAAATGATTGTCATTGACGTTCTGCCTTTTAGGCGTGACATTTTGTCTTTGAATCACAGCATTTTCTAAAAACACATGAAATGTTATTGACTGAAATTAGACTGCGTTTAAGTTATTGAAAAAATATTATATGCTAGTGTAAAACTGAGAACTACATTTTGATTGTTTTGCTATGATAAATAAATTTTTATATGTTTTACGTATGTGTTATGTTTTGTTACACTAGTACATGGAATGAATTGTCATTTGCACAATCATATTTATTAATAACTTGGTTTGTCAAACTAAAAACACTTTAATTTAATAGATTACAGAGTTATTGCGGGTTATTAGTAATCAATGTGAGCCTCAGTTGTAGTTAGGTTAGGTGTCTCTGTACTCTGCAGTCAATGAACCCGATGTAAACATATCGGGCATCGAGGAGAAATCTCAAATCTTCATTGATAAATCATGTTTTGTGCAGTTAAAACTCATTGTTTAAAAGACAGGTATTGGAAAAAAGTTATGTGTTAATTATTAATAGCTAATAATTATTTAGAATACTTTATATCTTACATCGCTTTGAAAATGTATTATTTTTGTTATGTTGGCAAGGTTATGTTCAATTCAGAATCCTTAATATACACGTGCATTTGAAATTATTATTAAAAAATTTCAACTGCATCTACTGTATTGAAATTAAAATGGAACAATAATACGTTAAAGTGTTTTTTTTAACTTGCTGTTTTTTTTCAGCAGAGAAGAAAGAACATGAATGAGTAATTAATTTTTACAAAATATTATTTCAAAATGAAAGAGCACACGCCAACAGGTAGTTTAAACTGTTATTGGAGTAAATTGAAAGATCATCCTCAGTGCATCCATGGTAAGCTATAAACTTTACATTCATTTCTAGTCTACGTAAATAAAATAGGAATCATTATTTAAACTACATAGAATAAATCTTTAATATACAAAGCATTGATTTTTTCACTAACTATCTTGATCTTTCTTTAGGCCCATCATTGTTGTTTGGACGTGAAACCAATGACGATTCATACAAATTTTATGCTTGTTCAGCTTGTAGAGATAGAAAACTATGTCGATTCTCTTTGGAGTATGGAAAAGAGCAAAGCAAGCAACAAAAACAAATTTTAGAAAAAGAGAAAGTAAAAGCATTAGCATTGTATCCTCAGCAGAAATTATTTATACAATATAATCAGTTAATGAGTACAAGTAGTACAAAGAGAGCATATTGTCATACATGTGAGAAATTGTTCACAATCACTGAAAACCACAAACACACCGATCATGAAGTTGTAGAAAATCTGTCAGATTATCAGATGACATATCCATCTGAACTTTTAAAACCTTTGGAAGATTCTAAAAAAGAAGCTCAATATTTATTTTCAAAAAAATCGGTTTTGGACATAGTCAATATATTATTAGACTTGAATGCTGAAAATGTATTATGTATTGGAACACCAAGGATACATGAACACATTACTGACAATTTTCAAGGGAAAATGTCCAGTCTTTTATTAGACTTTGATGGCAGATTTGTAGGAACAATTTATTTTTCTTATCGATAGTTACCTTCAATCAATATTAAAATTTTTTTTTATTGCAGCATAACTTTTTTGGGCCTCTAAACTACTGTTGGTATAACTTATTCAACCACCACTTTTTCCAAAAAGATTCAGAGGAAGTTTTTAGAGAATTTCTCACTCAAAGTGGTGGAAAGAATATGTACTTAATATGTGATCCACCTTTTGGGGGTAGAGTTGAGCCAATTTCACAAACCTTCAAGACAATTAGTGATTTGCATAAAAAGTTGAATAAGATAACTGATAGTAAAGATGAACTGAAAATAATGTTCATATTTCCATACTTTATGGAAGCTGTGATGAAGGAAAAATCAAACCCTCCGAATGTTTGTGGTGGCTTGAAAGATTTAAACATGACAGATTATAAAGTGGAATATGATAATCATCCATTATTTGTTTCAAAAGTTAATAATCAGCAACAGGGTTCACAAGTTCGTATTTATACAAATATACCCTTGAATTTGATCAAGCTACCTGAAGCAGATGGATACAAATATTGTAAAAGGTGTCAAAGATGGGTATCAGCAGAAAATAAACATTGTAAAATTTGCCGTAGCTGCACTTCAAAAGATGGTCGTAGGTATAGACACTGCAAGACATGTCAGCGTTGTGTCAAACCTACATGGCAACATTGCAAGAAGTGTGACAGATGTTCATTACCCAACCATAAGTGTGGACAAAAACCAAAAATTGGAAGTTGCTTCAAATGTAATGAAACAGGTCAGTTCCTTGATATTAAATATTCACCTCAGTTTCTAATTTTTTGTATTAATGATTGACAATTGCGTATAGGCCATACAGAAAAAGAATGCTCAAAACTTGAATCTGAGAAGCATAAAGCAGAAACACCAAAAAGCAAGAAAAGGAAAAATACAACGAATGAGGAGAGTTTAGGGTCAAGTGCAAAAAAACAAAAGATTCATACTACACAATCCAATTTGAAAGTTGGAAAAAAGAAATCAAAAAAAGTATTAAATATTCCAAATAAAAATTCAAATACAAGCAAAGTCAAAAACGTTATTTTGCAAAATAACACAGACTGCAATAGTGAACAATTGAAAAAATTATCTGGTATTGAAAACTTAGTAAGTGTTAAAAAAATAAGAGTAAAAAGGATAAATTGAAAAAACAAAATGCAGGTGTAATTGCAAATAGAAGTAATAAAAAAATAAAGTCAACTCAGAGGTAACAATACTAGATAGATTTTTGAATTTGAAGTATTGTTGAGTTTGAAAGATGAAATTTTGCAAAAAATACGAAAATGACAATGTAAATGAGAGAAAAATTGGTTTCAGAAGAATATTTAACATTTGTAAAATTGTGTAAATACATTATGCAAATCTTTCATAAAATTGCATATTTATTTATTTATTTATGAGCTCATTATAAGTAGTATTCCTTATAGAAAAATGAATGGATGAATATGGTATGGGATTGAATGGATGAGTATTTCCATAATCCTGAGAGTGCTCTATTGAGGAATTTCTATCGTGAAAAACCATCTGAATTCCTAATAATAAGATTAAGTGGGTATAAAAAGGTGTGAATAAAGTACCTGCAGGGCAGAAGATCTTTGAACGTCAGGTGGACAACATCTCTTAAGTTTATTTCAAAGCATTGATTGAAGCACAAATTGCAATATGTTCAAATTAGTTGTTGTTTTTGTAATGATTATTTCATCAAGTTATTGTTGCTTAATAACAAATTGTCCCAGAGGAGGTAAACGAGGAGATCCAACATTTTTGTTGGAAAATATTGCAAGAGAAGTAAGTTTTTGATGTCATAAATTGATGTATAAGTGTTCATCATTGCTTGCTAAAACATTTCTTTAGTGCCCTGCATGTGGTCATGAAGAACAAGGACGTTGTTTTGGACCTCATATTTGTTGTGGTCCAAGTATGGGTTGTTTGATAGGAACCCCAGAAACATTGCGTTGCCGAAAAGAAAGTTTATATTCAAGACCCTGTGTGGCAGGCTTTGCTATGTGTCAAGGAAATAGCGGAAGATGTGCTGCAAACGGTATCTGTTGCTCTCAAGGTAAAAATAATTAAGATAAACCCATATAGATGCAATCGAAAAGTTATTTTTACTCAATTTTTTCATGCATTTTTCAGAATCTTGTTTAATCGACTCCGCTTGTAAATTAGTAGATGAAACCGGGAACGATCGGAAAATTGGAGCAGAATTTGGGGCTTTTCTTCTAGAAAACACTGGAGCTAATGAACATATTCTCTGATTATCCTGGTATATTCAAAAAGTTAATTATAAAATATGCAAATAAAGTGCTTCAGTCCAATTATCATTCAAGCAAATAACAATTCAATAAAATTCAATAAATAATACTTGAAATCTTATTAAATGAAAATTGTTCAATAATTTTTCCTTTATAATTTTCATCAATCCTTTTTTTAAATATAATTTCAGTTATCCACAAATCATAATATTATAATATCAAAAATTGTTGACAGAAAATAATTGGAGTTAAATTTCAATCTTATTATGTTTATTTTACCTCGATTCAATTTCTTCCAAAGAGGCCGTATTTTTAGTTTTTTTCGTTTAAAACACTAAAAAATTAAATTACATTTATTTGTATTTCCCGCAAATTTAAGGAAGCGCGAAATTCAAAATGATTGAAGTGTCAACTCGAAACAATCTTGAATGAAAAGCTTTTCCGAAACAAAATGATCTCATCATTGACGAGCATATCACGAAGAATAAAAAATTATGAAGTAAGAATATTACATACCTATTATGTAAAATGATAGGAGATAAAATTATCCAAAAAGACCAAACTAGGGCGAGGAATCGGCAGCTGCGCTTTAAAAATGGCTGCTTCCTTGTTGCAAACAGTGCGAAACTCTTCTGCAAGGCTTCCTTTTACAAGGCTAACAGTAATAGTTTTTCCCAAAGATTTTCACCAATTAAGACATTCTACTTCACACTCACATGATTATAAATACAAAAATCAGTCAAGATCATATAATCGATTTTTAACCTATGCGGCACTTTTCACCTCGGGTGTATGTTGTGCTTTTTATAATTTAGAAGAAAGAAAAACTGTTTTCTCTACTTTACGAGATGCCATTTTTCCAAGTGTTTATGCTAAAAGTGCTCCTTATGATGTTAACAACAATAGAACCAAATATAATTTTATTGCCGACGTAGTAGAGATTTCTGCTCCAGCTGTTGTTTACATTGAAATAAAAGATCAAAAGAGGTAAATAAAATAATCGAATTAGAAATAGAAAATTTACAATATTTATTAAAAAATGGCTAATGTTTTAAAAATAGGATAGACCTTTTCACAGGCAAACCAGCAACAGCGAGTAATGGTTCAGGCTTTATCGTCAAAGAAGATGGATTGATTCTGACAAATGCACACGTGGTTATTAACAAACCAAATTCTGCTGTCCAGGTAAACGTAAGTTCCCCAACCCAAGTCCTTATCCTTCCTATTCCTGGTTTTCTTGAAAACTTGCAGGATCTGAAACTGTGTGATGTTTTTCTTAATTTTGGCAGGTACGACTTCAGGATGGTACAACTTATACTGGAATAGTTGAAGATGTTGACTTTCACAGTGATCTTGCTACAGTGCGAATAAACAAGGTATAATATTTATAATCAGTTCAACATTTTATTAAAATAATTCTTTTTGTATGTATGTTTATTATTTGCAGTCTAATCTACCAGTCATGAAACTTGGCTCGTCTGCTAAATTAAGACCAGGTGAATTTGTTGTTGCTATAGGTTCTCCATTAGCACTAAGCAATTCCATCACCAGTGGTGTCATTAGTAGTGTTAACAGGCAAAGTCAGGAATTGGGTCTACATCATAAAAATATGGAATACATACAGACTGATGCTGCAATTACGGTATTGATCATACCCAATTAATTTTTTAAGTTAGTTGCAGTAAAAATATTAATTCTATGTTATTAAGTTTTTTTAAGTTAGGAGAATATTGTTAAAATAAGACAGACATGTGTAGCAAAATCATAGTTCTTCCTTAGCAGACTGTTTATTAAGTACTAACAAATCATAAAATAAGCAACAAAAGAGAAAATTATAAATAAAAATTTTTTTTTGTACTTTTTCTCTTGTTGACTAAAATTTCCTTCAAAATTATAATCTCAAATCGGAAAACAATTTCATATGTTAATTAATTGTTCTAGTCACAAGTGGAAACTATTATAGTGTAAAATTTACTTGTTTCAGTTTGGCAACTCAGGAGGACCTTTGGTTAACTTAGATGGTGAAGCAATTGGTATCAATGCCATGAAAGTAACGGCTGGGATTTCCTTTGCAATACCAATAGATTATGCCAAAGATTTTTTGAAAAAAGCTGAAGAACGTAGAAAGAACAAAGGTAAATTAATAAAATATAATTGACATTTTTAGTTATAAATGTATGTTTTTGTAAAATGTTAATTTTTAAATTATCTTTCATTAAAATTAATAAAATAGTCTAAAAGTTATTAATTGCAATGGAAAATTTTATTTTTTAGGAGCTATGCTGACTAGGACAGGAGATTCTTTCAGAAGAAGATATTTGGGAATAACGATGTTAACTCTGACACCAGATATCATTAATGATATGCAACATCAGGGAGGGTATGTTCCAGCTCTCATAAGACATGGCGTTCTTATTTGGAAAGTGATGTTTGGATCACCTGCATATGTGTAAATATTTAAAATAAGCTAAACTTATATGTTCTCTATCAAAGTCTGGACAGATGAATAACAATTTTTCTTTATTTCTACTATTTAAGAGGAGGATTGAAACCAGGAGATATTATAACACACGTCAATGGCGAAGCTATAAGATCATCTTCAGAAATTTATAAAGTTTTGGAACAACCTGGTTCTATACTCATTACACTGATAAGGAGCGGAGTTGTCTTACAGCTAGAAGTTCAACCTGAAGAAACTTAAAATTCCTATAGTTTTTACTGAAAATTTTCACCACGTATTTCTGTTAAAACTCAAAAAACTGACTTTTTCGAGAATCGTTATACAGAAGTATTTATGAAATATGTAAAGTATCGACTTTGTTACGCCATAAAAGCAATTTATAGCTAAATTTGCAGCAGATTATTTATTTACTCATCCACAATAGTTTTCATTATTTATCCAGCTGTTCAGTTTTTAGTGGCGCGTCATTACTAAGATTAAACGTAAAGCTTTTATATGCTTATAAACGTGATTTTGTAACATAAACAAGCATAAACTAAGACTGTTAGAGAAAAAAAAGCACGGTAGAAGAAATTATACATTCTACAGGTAAAAAGCGCTTGCGGGCGTGGTTTAAAGCTCTGTGTGTGAGACGAGAAGAAGAGAAGGCTCCGTTCGCGGTATTATGCTTATGATGTTTACGATAGCCCGAGCGAACACACTGGTTTGTGGGGCGTGGGTGTGAGTAGTGGCGCACACGAGGGAGAGAGAGAGAGATGAATTTTTTTCTTTCTCTCTCTCGCGAGCGCGGATTTTACTGTCGTCGCGCAAGGAATGCAGAATGCGTGCCGGGGCATCTGTCCTCCCCCGCAACTATGAGCCGCGAAGCCGAGCAACAGGAATGAAACATTTTACGCGTCTTCTCGCGAGCGAGAGTTGCTTGGCCGCTCGTTGTGTCGTTCGCGCGAGAGAGGATGCGTTTGCTCAAAACTTTTTTTGTTGCCGCCTCTGGTTTTGTTTCGACGCCGCCGCCGCCGCAGCCGCGGCAGTTTCGCTGATTTATTTCATCGTATAAAGTGTTTTATGCTCTATCGGAACTCATAACTCAACCGACGTCAAACATCGAGCGTGCTTCCTTTTTTTTTTATCTCGGTTTCGTTTTGTTATTCGGTATTTCAATTTTTATCATTTTTTTAACGTAGTTCCAAACTTTATCGTCGTAATAGGGAGAATTGATTCATCTGTGAGAGCGAATTCAGCTTTTGTTTCGAAAATTTTTTACTCCGAAACGAAATAAGTCAATATTGGAAATATTGACTGATTATATTATATTGAGTAGTTTTATAAATTATTCAAAACTGGTGCGTGCGATCCCATGAAAGGTAAAAAAAAAAGCTTTGCGTCTAATTTGGAGTTGTAATTTGAGTAAAAGAAAGAGATATAATTTGGTGGAAAGAAGATGAGAAAGTTTATTTAACTCGACATGCTTGCGTCTGGCAGAAACGAACTTTTGGTCATCTCTCTCTGTAGGATTGCATCTGCTCTTGCGAAACGTCAGAGACGAAGCCGACGGTATTTTAAAATGGTGCTCAAAGGAAACTGAAAATTAGCTTTCCAAGAGGAGGCAAAGTCTTTGCAGTATTTGAAATTGCCTTCGTATAATTAACGCGAGTTACTTTTTTTTTAAATTAAGATAAAACTATACTTAGCTCCCGTGAACAATTTCTTGATGAGAGTGAGTTTTGTAGAAAAAAAAAGTATTAAAAACGCTATAAGAGAAGTTAATTAATGTTTTTTTTTTGTTTCGAGTAATGACTGACACGTAGAATTTTTTTTCTTTTCAACTTTCTTTTGTAAAAGAATATAATTAGAATTTCAAATCTACTGACGTAAAAATTAATCCGAAAAAATAATTTAAACATAGCAAAACAACAAGCAGAAATAACAAACCAAACAAGCGCCAAACAAATCGACAACCAAGTAAACGCATGATATTATATGCGAAAATTGCAAACAGCAAAGATCCGGTGTGAGAAGAGCAATAGTACCAAGCAATAGCAATAACTGAAACACACATGCACGTACATAGTCGACAGCGAGGCTGATCTCGCACGGCAAACAGCTCAATTTCGAAATTGCCTCTATACTGCCGCCGCGCAAGCGACGAAAGTAAGATACACACACATGCGAACTGTCAGAAGCGTGCGTGCGTTCTAATAACAGCAAAATACTCGGCATACACGCGACATATTTCGAATGCCTATATAGTAGTATAGTTCGCTGAAACTCAGTTTCCCGAGATGGATATATGCGTATATGACGAAATCCTTAAAAAAAAAACACTTTTCTGGGGTCTAGAATGGCAAAAATTTTTTTTGATGCTAAGGCTTCCGGACCTTTTTCCTCTTCTTTTTGA
>JAWWMK010000032.1:977919-1011955 GCA_035047105.1 Galeopsomyia nigrocyanea | reverse complement strand
AAAACGGTCAAAAAATAATACACTAAATTCCATAGTTTTTTGGAATTTGACAAAAAATGAAAAAAGATAGCGTTAATATGACTTCAGAATCGAATTCTACGCCTCAAAATACATCGAAGACCATATTTTATTTTTTTTTTCTACTCGAAATTCCGATGCTTGTAGAGCTTTTTAAACTACAACAATGCGTAAAAAGCAAATCTGGCACGTTCCATCAATATTGTGTGTTTTCAGAGCTCTACAAGGGTCGAAATTTCGAGTAGAAAAAAAATAAAATATGATTTTCGGCGTATTTTGAGCCGGGGAATTCGATTCTGAAGTGCGATTAATGCTATCATTTTGCCTTCCTTATTAAAATCGAAAAAAACCACAAGAAACCAGAAAAGCTCAGTTTTCGTTTTTATCGATGACAAAGTTCTCACGTGATTATGAAACTGTCACAAGCAAAAAAGGGGGTATAACATGAAAGGAGAGGGTGGGCAAGAGCATTACGAAACTTTTGATGCCCCGTAGAATCGCGTAACCCTAAAATTGAGAGCGTACCCTCAGTTTGAATATTTCAAAAAACGCTGCCGAATTAAGGCACTTTTTTGTGGAATTGGCCATATACATATACCTTCCCACGCTTTGACTCTCTATATACACGCTTCACGTTCCTCTCTCGCTCGCGCATTAAATTTCTTTGTCTTTGGCAGCAGCAGCAGCAGCAGAAGCAGCGAATTTCATTGCTAATAATTCACGAGGATTTAAGGTCCGATTGTGGCAGCTGAAGGCGTTACCGCGGCGCGTCAGAACTTTTGCGCGCGAATGTTTACACCTCGCGAGAGAAAAAGAGAGACACGGGGGCTTCTGCATATAAATTTCACGTGCGCTCGAGCGAAGTGCATTTTAAAGGCTAAATTATCGAAGTCTGGCGAGCATGCACTTGCCTCGCAAAATTTGATATACGATGCTGTTTGCCAGAGCAGGTTCCTGTCTCTCACTCTCTCTCTCACTCGTACAATACTTATACACATTTGTTTGACAATAATTGGCTTCCGAGAGAGACCAGTCGCGCTCGATAGATAAGCACGCTGTTGCTGTGTTCAGTCTTGCCGTGAGACAATGGCCAGCTCAGTTGAAATAAATAAGCTCTTATTGTAGGTAGAACAATCAATTCGTTTCCAATAATGCTTTATTAATATGTACGTAATTAAATAAGACTTCGATTCTGAAATTGACAGCCACTGAATCGAGTCTTCTGCGTGAAATTTCCCCTTTTCCAGTGGATAAATATAAAGTTAAGTCGAATGGAAATTAGTTAGACGCTCTATTTCCCTCGGAGAGCGTCAATTTGATCTCTCCCTTGTGTTGTCGGCGCAAGCTGCGTGAGCTTTATATAAAGGTGCGAGAAGCAAGAACCTCTCGTCCTTCGAGCCAAGAATCAACAAAGACGGATTAAAGCGCGCGACGAAAGTGAATTAGAATAAAAGAGAGACTCCCGCGAGCATCCGAGGACTTTAGTCTAAAGGCTACGGATAATCCGGGAGAAGACGAGCAGAATAAACATCGACTATGCTGACGTCTTTTCAAATCCCCGCGCACACATTGTCGCAAGCGTTACTATACACATATATACCTATCCTACATCCACCTGCACACGTTTAACTTGATTGATGCCGATATCTCGGAGCAGCACTGCACAGCAGCAGCAGCAGCAGCTCCATTTCAATATGCCTTATGAATTGCAAATTTCGAGTATCCTCTCTCTTCTGCACCCGCGCGTATACTGCAGGGAGGACCTCCAATATGAATAATTTTTGTACTCTTTACAGTGTTTTCTTCTTTTTGACAGTACTTGCTTTTTTTTTACCCTGAGATAAATTTATCTCTCGCACTTCACTCGTGGAACGTTTGAAAAATTGTCGTTAGAACATAACTGTGCACGTGCAACGTCGTGTTTTTGCGATATAACGAGCGTTAGTCTTTCACTTCCGCGAGCAAAACGAAATATATAATAACGATGCGGCGAGACTTCAGAATTGTTTATTATTAATTATCACGCGAAAGATATTATTGTCAGTTGTATTTCTAGTCGTTCTCGCGCCGTTGGTCTATGCATAGTTAATAATAAGCAGAGAGAAATATGCATTGCATCTGCTGTTCAATATCAAGAGATACAAGATAAGCGATAGTTGACACGAGGCGAGAAGGCATATTATAAGCATTGCCTCGCTTGTTTGTCGCCTACACTCCGATACTATTTCCCCCTTCTCTCTCTCTCACTCTGGTGATGTTCGTTTTTGCAGGACGATTCTTTAGAACTGGTAATGGAGCCCCAAGCGTAGTACTGTCAATCTGTGTGCTGTGCAGATTGGCCCTCGTCCAGTGTTGTATCCTCAAGAGAGATTCTGTCTCTCTTGCTACACGCTATACGACAGTAATACTATATACATGATACACCGCTGAACGTTAAAAGCGCGCAGATAACCGCGCGCCACTGGGAGCCACTTTATCACCTGTTGAAGCTTTTATAAATTATACGACGCTCGTGCTTTGTCCTTTTCCTTATACTCCTCCGCCTACTCCCCCTTATTCCCGTGTTTCTCTCCCTCTCTCAGTCCACCGGTTCTCTTATTATTTCATTTATCATCGCCTCCGTTCGTTCATTAAATAACATTAACTCGCCATTACACGGGTTGGCAAAGACATGTTCTCTTCTCCCCTTCGTACTTTACGTTTCAGTTAGCCGCGCGCGACTTGACACACGGCAATTGAATTCGTTTTATTTGGCAGGAATTAATGACAGGCTAGTATGAGGATATTATAATACTTATGGATGAGGATGTTCTATTATCTTAGATTGAGGCGTGAGCTTAGAGAATCAATACACAAATCTAATTATTACATTAAAAGATCCATCGAACGTACTGCTATTTTCATTTTATCGAAAAGTAAATGTATATACATCGAAAGTGAATAGGCTGAACAGATAATTCTAATTTGAACAGTATATAATGGAGAAAGAGAGCGTTTATGTACGGCAACGTTAATGCATACTAAATATAGAAGTAGAGCAGCGCATCGGGCGCTAAACTACATCGAGATTGTACAGTTGACAAAAGCAGCAGTTATATACTGCGAACGTAGTCGTGGCACGCAATTGTAATTATCGGATGAGACCAGTGCTGGGAGGCAAGCGAGGGAAGGGGGGGGGGTAAATAAATTTTCATTCATTCGTCGCGAGAGCCTCGCTTTAGCACAGCGCGCTCGAGTATATATTTTGCAGGGTCCGCTAATTGCGGCTTAATCGCGCGACCTACCCCCCTCTCTCTCTCTGTACATACATATATCCTATATTCTATATATGTAGATTGTATGTACAAGCAAACAAACAGGATAGCGCGCGTGCATTGGACGACGTGCGGGGTACTTTCGAATATCCCCCAGGTGAGCTTGCGCGCCAGGGCAAAACACTGCAAGCTCGAATTTTAATGTTTCTCGTTTGCATTTTCATTATGTAGTCGTGGCGCGCCAGCGTCCAAATAGAACTTTGCCGCTGTTCCTCCCTTCCTCTCCCCCCTCGCTCCCGCCGTGCAAACTTTAATTGAGTATTCAGCTGAATTTCATTTTCATCACTCGAAATATGAGCGGATCTGCGAATCTCTCTCTCTCTCTCTTTTTTTCCAGATATGCGCGCGGGGCATTATGTAAAGCCAGAGATGGGTACTATATATGACTTTTTAGCCAGCATTTTCGCTTCGGTTTTCCACGCGTTTTATGCACAGCTATCGTACTATATATCGGCCTTCTGCTTTTATCTCGGAAGGATGCACTCGCGCTCAGATTTTAATTAGCCATTGAGTTTTTGCTCTGCTTGTTTCGTTTTATCTCTTCGACCCGTCCCGATTTGTTAATGCCATAGAAAGCTTGCATTTTGTAAATACATTACATGATTTCGTTTGGCGCTCACGCGCAGAAAGAGTAATGCGTATTACGTGTATATCTCCGCTGGAAATGAATCTCATTCGTTAAAAATTCCAAATTAACCGGGGATGCATCAGCGTGTAATTTTGAATCGCTGACGAAACACTACCTATATCGTGTTAACGTAAGTAATTACGTAATGTTTATTTTAGTGTACAAATTGCAAGTGTATTCCAGTCTGATGTCAAAGTTCTATAAATAAACTCGTTTTCAGTGTATCACTGAATAAATATCAACGCATATAATAATAATCAATTTTAATTAAAATCTTTTTCGAACATTCGAAAAATAAAGGAAAATCAAATTATCGAAACGCTGTATTTGCATTTTCGCAGTCGCGCGTAGAATGAAAAAGAGGGAAGGGTTAAACCCGTGAAATCTCTTTATAGAATAAATAGCAATTTGGAAACATGTAATTTCGTTTTGCGCCGGGGAGCTTTGGGTCATAAAGACAGATCCAGAGCCACGCGAGCGCAGGACACTTTGTAAATTCGAATGCAAGCTTTTGAATATTCATTGTCCACGCATCTCTCCCTCTCTCTACCTAGTTTCTCTGTTTCCGTTTTTAAAGCCAAAACGGGCATGCTATCTTGTGTTTATCTGGCGCGAACAAAATATGTTTCCCCAAATTTATTTCAAAATTATTCAAAGTTATTTACAGTATAAGTAGCACCGCCAAACTAACTGCTTTAAAAAAAATATAATACCTACTTTCGAACGCCATTGAAAATCTCTTCACGAAACAAAAAAAAACTTGTTAATCGCCGCATTTATTTCAAGTAACTTGCGCGACTTATATTTTGCTCGCTCATAAAGCTGTAAGAAGTTTATGATACGAGCGGACGCGGGCGAGTATATATTTAATGAATGCACTATTTGACATGTGTAGTAGCAAGGTGCTATTTAACTTGTGTGTGTGTGTGTGGCGTGTGCTTGCGGAGAGAGGCAAATGCGAGCTGTTATTCCCACTAACGAGCAGCTGGTAAATAATGACAATTGAAAAAAAAAAAGAGTGAGAGAAGTCCTTAAACATTACTGTTACTTTCACTGTACGAGCGAACTACCTTTTGTTCACACACACACATACACACGCGCAGCAACACGCGAAGCTACAGTGCCGCATCTCTCAAACTATACCAACATGCAATTAGCGCCTGTAAAAGCGTCCCTTCCGCTCTTGCAATTTTGTCGTTCTGTTTTAGTTTTTTTTCTCTCTCTCTCTCTCGTCAACATATTTAAAGGCTACTACGGCAGCACAGGCTGTAATTACGAAAGCGCTTGCAAGATTAACGTTGCAGCGTGAGTTTGCACGAAGGGGGAGCGAGGCTTTTAACGCAGAGTGAGTGCGGTGACGTATAGATCGCGAGGTGTGCACACCTTCACCAATTTCACTTGCACTTGGGAGCGATTTTCAAGGCGATGTGCTCGGCGCAAGCAGAGAACCGGAGCTAAACTCTCTCTCTCTCTCTCGCTCCACGATTCACGTGATCTTTCCTCGCGCCCGTCACGAGGAGATCGAGAGCGCGCGCGCGCGCGCGAGAAAGAGAAAAAAAAAAGGAGATAGCCGCGACGCTATAACGTACAAGCACGTATATATACCTGTATGTTGTGGGAGCATCGAACGACCTTGGCTGACGTAAAAAATCCTGCTGTACGTTGCAGGATGTTGTATTGCCAAGCCTATATATCCGTTTTATTTCTGTTTGCCGCCGTGGCTATCGAGCGCACCGCCCGCGTGACGTGTGTTTAATTAATGCCGGACCGATTGGACGCACGTGAGATAGCTATATAATTTGCCTTCTTTTTCTTTCCTGCCCTTTTTTTTTTTTATCGCGCGTGTTATACAATTTTGTATTTGAGGATGGTAGATTCGGAGCACACGCGCGTGTAAGTGTGTTTTCACGCGTAGGCGGCGGGTATATATTTCTTTCGTGCAGCTGTCTGATTTATATCGCAATCACGAAATTTTCACGATTATCGTCTTGTTTACTTATATCGGTGATAGAGATCTTATTTTTTTCTGTTTTTATGGCTGCTTTTTTTTTTAATCACACACGTGTCGCTAAATTGTTTCGAGTTTTTTTTCTTCTTCTTCTCGATAATGAGCTGAATGGATATAAGGAACGAGAACCTAATACCGCCACAACTGCAAGCAAATTTTTTAACGTACGTGGCCTCATTTGAAAGCTGCCCGTTCACCCTTTAAAATGATGCCTCTCACGATTAATTTGGTTAAGTTTAACCAGAGTTACAACAATTTGAAGCGAACAACTTATTTTTGGTGTAAAAAATAAATACCGCCACTTTAAGAAAAAAAATATTTTGGCAGATGAAAATATTGTTTGATACTAAAAAATAACTTTCGGTATCAACATTTATCATGAAAACGTGCTATTTTCATGTGATAAATAATTTATTAATGTCTTAATTATTAATTAACACTGATTTAAAAAAATAAACTATAAATTGACCGCCGTACGTTAATAATTGATCGAAATGATTTTTTTTCGAGATCTCTTACATGTGCCGTTCTCTATTTGAACAAATAAATGCAAAACTCTATTATGAAAAACGAAATTGACATTTTTACCCATCGTTTATATAGGATTTTTGAAAGTGGCGGTATTAGGTTCAATCGAATGAAAATAGTAACTGAGGCAGCATTTGGTTTATTTATGCACTAAAAAAATTTCTGATGAGTGCTTTTGAAAGCTTAAAAGAAGACGAATCGAATGGTGTGTCGCAATTTTATGCTTAGGCATATTAGACTAGTTAAAATGACATATATTGAAAATTTAGAGATTTTTAAAATATGCGCATCCAGAGCATAAAATAGCACGCGTAAAGCGAATTTCAGATTCGGAGATGATTTAAATCATTGGAACTTTCATTATTTAACAGTATAAATATAATGTCACGGCGCCGTACCGCTGTAGCAAGCGTACATTTGAGTACCAGCAAGTGGCGGTATTAGGTAGATGGCGGTATTAGGTACACTCACCTTATTTACAGGTCGTTACAGAAACATTGTATTACATCAAAAAAAAAATGTTGAATATTGATTTTTGTATTCTATATTTTGTCGTGAGATGTTTCGCATCTAAATTATACGTATATAGACATCATGTATACATCTGTCTAATCTGGCAGTAGACGCTTATAAATTATGATTAATTGACGGTCGTGTCCGAGATTAAGAGCGCAATAATTCAAATTTCAGCTCCAAACTCAGTGTATACGGATAATTGAATGGAAGTTCATCCTCAATTTATCGTTCTTATTTCATTAATTTGATGAGTCATTACTTCAACTGCTAGATTCAGCAATACATAAAATTAAAATATTTGACAATAAGTTAATAAACGTTATGAAATATAAAAATAATGATCTTAATGAAGTTGTAATTGCAACGTATAAATTTAACGAACAACGAGAAAAGGAGGGAGGGAGTATAGTAACATCTTGACAAGTGGTGATCGGTAATTAAAGGGTATAGAATAACGTTAGCAGTAGCTACTGCAGGCCACACGTTCAATATGCGAATCTAGTGAGAAAAGCTTCTATTCCCTTGGGGCACAGACAGGACTTCCGGATTCAGAGCGAGTGCCCTACCCAGAACTCACGTATATCTACTATCTCGTTCTCCTTCTCTCTCTCTCTCTCTCTCCTTCGTTTTCAGTTGCCGTTCGATTACGAAAAGTTAGCCCGTGCAGCCTCGTTAGCCGTAGCAGTGGAATCTCGCGGCGTGTCATGAATATTTAATAATTTCTCCTTTGTTCATCGACTTCGTGCGCTCGCTTTTTTTTTCTCTCTCTATCCCTCTCTTTCTCTCTTTAATTTTGCTTCCAGCTATATTTGGCGTACCGTCCAATTATTACAAGAGTAAACGTTATCTTTTCGTAACGGACCGTCTGCGTAATGTTTCCAAGCGCGCGCGCGCGTTCCTTGCTCGTGGTTTAATTCGATGGATATGAAAAAACCCAAAGACAATATTTGGCTCGAAAATTATTGTATATATACTCTCGTATAGGGATATAATACGCAAGGCCGTTAACTCGCTCTTTACCTCCTTCCCACTCGTTCTTTTTTTTTCGTTTCTCCAACTCACCCAACTGCTTTATTGGCGCTTCCAGTACCAATCGATATACGATTTATATGCTCTAACGGGTTTTATCGCTGGACCGAGATTTGCGAGGTCGCACACACTCTTTTTTTTTTTCGTTTTATATATTTGGCGCCAACAGCCGGTTATCATGAGTTGCACGCCCTGCCTTTTGTTAAAAAAATACCGGTATCGACTGATCTATGTGTTTTGATGGAGGCGAAAGAAAAAAGTGATTTCGATATCGGAGATTAAAAAAAACGGATCCAGGATGTCAGAAGCGAGACGCTATTATGTCGTTCAATATAATGATCTGTTATGCGGTTTTCAAGGGTATCCTCAGGGTTTTTAATTCATGCCTAATTTCTTTCCCTCGACTTGTTGTATTCAATCAGGCGGTAACGTGTTTTGCATGCTGAGCATATTTTACTCAATTATTTCACTTTTTATAAATTCGGTATCTGGAGGGGATGATTGCGCTTCTGAATTAATTTTAACTTGGCATCTCGACTTGGGATATTATCTCTGATTAAGACTCAAATTCCTATAGATTTGTAATTTTCATTTAAATCTAGATACAGCCTGTTTTTTTCATAATATTAATTTATAGACAAGCACGTTGAGACTTATTGCATTCTAAAAATTTAGAAGGACTGAGAATAAAATAATATTTATTAATTTCACTACTTGAATGCGTTTTTCAAAAATTTTTATGTACCTATAAAAGGGCATCAACCCGTATATTAGTGTTAAAATAAAATATAATATAATGTGTCAGAAGAGAAAATTTTTCTCAATTTTGATTTTTATCTATATTTGCATAAATTTATAAGTATACAAATTTTTCTTCTTATATACTAGCACTCACATATATGTATAATACCGGTTCGATTACACCTTTTTTTCTTGATAATAAGTATTTACTGAACTTTGATCTCAATATGTTACATAAATAACTCATTCAATTATTTTGGAGTCATCGATAAGAATATACATTATTTTTCTAAATAATGTGGCAAAAATTAAATTGATTTATAATGATCGATCTATATAATTGGACAATTCTCGTTGTCACTGATCACAAGATTGATCCTCCTAAGAAGATCTTCAAAATCCTTAATATTACAATATTCATGATAATAACAGGAGCTTACAAAATATTATGATTAGCTGTGGCCTTTTTCAAACTTAATTTGCTTACAACAACACCAGAGGCATTTACAAAGCTACCCAAACAGTTTCAGCTCATTTGCATAAATTATTACAAGTGTATTACTCGTGACTGATGTTAGTGGCACGTTTAATTTGCATCAATCAAACTACAACTTTGCAACATACACGAATTTTTTGAAACGTCGGCCTTTCAGAAGAAAAAAAAAGAAACACATGAAAATTCGATGATGACATCTCCATTGATCTTTCACAGTATACATCGACTGATGTGTGCCACGTACAATCATCTCGTCGAGAAAAAAAAAATGACTCAAGTTCACGGTACATATTTTCGAAGTTTTTAAACTTGACTCTTCGCTTGCCACGATTCCATATATGCATGCGTATACACAGGCATGCGGGCACGAGAGAGCAAGAGCTCGAGAAAACAACTCATTACAATGCATGTAAATATGTCGTGCACGTATACTATATAGTAATACGAGTAGCTACATTGCGCAACGGCAAATCCACGAGCTCGACCGCGCGAGTTCGATGTGATTTTCTCGCGCGCGCTGCGGCTGACGTTGACACGCGCTCGCTAGTACAAATCGCGTGGCCCTTTTCTCTCTCTCTCTCTCTCTCTCTCTCTCTCTGTCTCTCTCTTCTCCTCCAAGGCGAGACGCAATCCGCGCCGGAAGAACCTTATTAAAACTCCATAATACGCGCTTCGATAAACATCGTCTCTCTCTCTCTCTATCTCCCTTTCTCGATGTACCTACTTATACTACTGCGCTGTCTATTTCATCACGAGAGCGCGCGATGAAAATCGGATGATGAAAAACTAGTCTGGAAAATACATAACGCAGCAGCGGCTCTCTCGTTTATTTCACGTAATCTCCGGGAAAAATTGAATATATTATATTGTACGAGACAGTATAATGGTTACGTGCAGCTAAAGCATCTCGTCCGCGCCATAGGCACATATATGTTTCCCATTCTCTCTCGTTGAATGACCTAACTAGCAAACTGACTGACTGTCACTCCCACGTATTATTCACAATAATATTAAATTGAATCGTAGTTAGTTCGATACAAATTGAAATTTTGGCGCAAGCAGGCCGATCAGACGAAAACGCGGAAATAATTAGTCGATCGATATTCATCATCGCTCTCTTGACGTCAAAGCAAGCACGCGAAATTTTCGAGTCTCAGCGCATATAGCAGTTTTTTTCAAGCTGTGCATGTTTAGGCACAAAGCGATCGATCGCGAGGCAAAAAACTACAGCATATACATACATATCATCGAAGATCGTAATACTACCAAGCGCAAAGTCGCGTATACGTATATTGAATGCGGCTTGGAGCAGCAGCTAAGAGAAAGAAAGGGACGAGTATTATAGAGTGAGCGGAATTCGGTTGTCCTTCGATGGATGTTACCCGCGCGCGCACGCACGCGGTTCCTGGTTCGCCCCGGCTATTGGCTATAAGCGTAGCATTATACCTCTCTCTCTTTCTCGCTCGCTGCCAAGCCTGGCTTTCGGCCCACTATATAAGTCAATTGGAGGGTCCCCAAAACATCGCACTAGCAGCACGGTCAACGCAACCGTTAGCACCTTCTCGCAGTTCTCATTCTCGACTCAAAATGAAGTCTTTCGTGAGTATTTAATCAACTCGACGCAATTTGCTTTTTCTTCTTCTCAGACACACAAAGACACAGGGATCCAACTACGTGTGCGCATCTCTATTTCTTTTTTGAGCCCTCGAGAGGAAGCTTCACGTCCACCGCAAGCACGCGCGAAAAAGTTCTAGCTGAAGTTTCGTTTTTTTTTTATTTCTCTGCTTCTTCTTTTCGGGCTCAAAGGCGCGCACACGCTCCTGGATGAGTCTTTTGTTCTTTTGAAAAATAAAAAAAAAGTTTCCCTCCGCGGCGGAGATTCAAGAGAATACGAAACATCGGCGCTTCCGCGTCCTAGATCTTTTTTTTTTTTGTTCTAATTAAGCGGCAGCAGCAGTTTTTGATAACACAAGAGAGTTTCCGAGCTGAAAACGACGTTTTTTTCGCAGGCACTCCTGTCTCTGTTCGTCGTCTCGGCTTTCGCCGGCGACATCCTGCACGAGACTCTGGTGGAGCCACTGCCTTCGTTCACCCAGGAGCAGAACACGGCCACCGGCGAGTACGGCTACAGCTACCATGGCGGCCCATCGGCTAAAACTGAGTTCCGCGCCCAAGACGGCACCACCACCGGAACCTACAGCTACGTCGATGCCCACGGCATCCTCCAGACCGTGAACTACATCGCCGACGAGTTCGGCTTCCGCGCCGCCGGCAGCAACATCCCCACCGACGGAGTCACCCCCCTCGACGCCCCGGACGTAGCCGTCGCCAAGGCCGCCCACCTGGCCGAGCACTCGCGCCAGACTCTGAACGCCCTCAGCCACAGGAAGAAGCGCGGAATCTTCGGCGAGCCCATCTTCGCCGCCGCCCCCGCCGCCATCTCGGTGCACAGCGCTCTGCCCGCCATCGCCACCACCTCCTACACCCAGACCCTGCCCGTGGCCACCTCTCATCAGAGCCGCTTCCAGATCCACAACGGCGCCAAAATCATCGAGCAAGTGCACACCCCGCTGATCGCCACCGCTCACGCCGCTCCTCTGGCCATCGCCAGCCCTTATCATGCTCCACTGCTGTTCCGCAAGAAGCGCGGAATCTTCGCCGCTGAGGCTCCACTCGCCGTCGCCGCCGCCCCACTGCCACCCACCACCGCCAAGATCTTCGACGAGTTCGCCCAGAGGCCCGCTCTCATCCGCGCCGCCCCGGCTCCTCTGGCCATCGCCCCCGCCGCCATCTCGGTGCACAGCGCTCTGCCAGCCATCGCCACCACCTCCTACACCCAGAATCTGCCCCTGGCCACCTCCAGCCAGAGCCGCTTCCAGATCCACAACGGCGCCAAGATCATCGAGCAGACCAGCCTGCCCATCTACGCCCCGGCTGCCCCCATCTACCCGGCCGCTTTCCCGAGTCCCGCTCACATCCGCCCGATTCAACCTGCCTACCCCGCATCCGAGGCCGTGTTCGCCGACAGCGACTCCATCATCACCGAAAGTGCCTAAGTTCGTCTTCTTCTTCTTCTTCGTTGTGACATAATTTTCTCGCGCTCGAGGAGGGCCGCCGCGACTTCTTGAAAAGGAGTTGCCGAAACCGACGTTCATAAACAACAAGACGTTTTGACAATTTCATTTTCGACCGTCGCCCAAGTACCTTTTACCATTACTTTATTATTATTATTTTTTTTTCATTTTGCATTTTGTTTGTTTTTTTTTTGGAGCGATGTAAGGAGAACCGTAGCTCCCTCATCATGGAGCCGGAACTTCGTTACGAAAAACGACGACGTGGTTCGCTGTATGACATTTCAGCGAAATTTTACGACTCGCTGTATGTTTTATTTTCCCTTTCTTTTTGTAATAAAACGATTGAGAAAACCCCAAAAATTTCAATTGTGAATAGTGTGATAATTAAAATAAACTTACTTTTAAAAAAAATGAATTTTTCTTGCTGTTTTTATTGCGAAAACTCGTCCCGCTGCACCCACACTATGGTGAAATGTCGTTGGCATTGAGAATCCACCTAATAATTCGACTCGCAACCAGTTTTTCGATACGAAAATAAATGCATCACGACAATACGGATATAGCAATTGTTCAACCTTGAAAGTACATCACAATACATACTTCCGTTAACTCACTTGACCATGCACGCTTCAGTAATAGCATACTAGTGGATAATTCGACGCGCTGAAGGTAGAAAATTGAATAGGTGAATTTGGCGTGAAATAAAGAGAAATTACGCGATAACGTGGCAAGCGTAGACGAAGGTTGAATAATAATAAGGGGGAGGATGCGAAAATTTCGTGACGTCGCGCCGAGGTATTATAAATCAAAATTTTATCTTTCAAATTATCTGCAGAGACGTAGTAAAGCCACACGGCGTGCAGTAAAGCTGAAAACGAGTAGAGTCATTGCTTTCCCGTTACGTTCTTATGCTCACACGTTATGAGCGCGGTTTTCCTATCAATGGACTGTCAGACATCGCAGACTGAAGAGTGTAAACGCCTCTAAAGTGTATCTCTAGTAGTTGCTCAGGTGCGGACACGGACACGCTTGTGTAGAGTTGAAATAGATTTTGTAATTGTCCATTGGCTTTTTATTAAAAAAAAATGACCCTGGATAATGCGTGTTTACATTAGCTTATGAAATCAAAGAGAAGATAATGTAGCGATGTTTAAAACAATGTTTATTTTACAATGAAGCAATATAAGGTAATATGCTAATGTAATATTTGTCCGAGCATCGAAGGTCGATCTCGAGCGAGTATATATATTTTGAAAGCTGAAATCGAACTCTCGAGCATGTTTTATAACTATAACAGCTAATGGCAGGCCTTAAAGTAAATGACTTCATACGTAATTATCCGGTCAATATCATTACCAGTTCGTAACTTTAACACTCAATTATCGCAATACACGCAGAATACATAATTAATACAACAAAAGCTTAACGAGCGTATAATTTTTAATATTCAGCTGTTCAGTTAAAAATATAAAGTGTCAAACGTGTCATCGGGGATCTAGCAATCATTAAAAGTTGGCGCTCAGCCGAGACACCGCGAAAGTTTTAACGAATGTTCGTAGGAAGTTGGTTGCGCTTCACTTCCCTGCGGATGCAACAGCAGCAGCAGCAGCAGCAGTAACAGCGATGGGAGTACGTAGATAGATGTGGCAATGAACCTGAAAGTGCGCCAGCAAAGCTATCCTACGCGTCCAGCGCATATCTTTGTTCTTTACTGACTGTAGTTATACCCTTTCTCGAGGAACGCTCGCTCACTCTCTCTCTCTCTCTCCCACTCTCCTTCTCTTCTTCGTTTGCTCGCTCGCTTTGCTATTTCATTGTAGAATCCAATCGCGTCTGCATAGTAAATCTGGATGTTACGACTTTGCGTGCCCGCGCTCACGGATATGCCTTTAATTTTGTTATACGACATATTGCCGCGCGTTATGATTACGTCAAGGTGTTTTTATAACGACGCGTGGATAAAACGCGACGGTGTGTGTTTATGTCGTCGCGCGTTTTCTATAGATGTTTATCGCTTTCGGCGTATTGCAGCTGATTTATGCGTCAACTATCTATATGTAGTAGCTGCGGCTGCGGAGAAATGAAGTTGAAGTCAATAATAATTCATTGCCTAATTGAGTTTTCAGCGAAGACCAAGTGAAACGTATGAATGGAATATTTCTTCGGGTATCTATATAACGCCAACTGACGTTCAATTTGTCATACACAATCGATAGTATCGGGGGCCACGTGTTGTTACAAAATTTTCCAACAGATATAATATCGGAACGAAGAGAAACGCGTTGGCAATTATTCGACGTCGAATAAATAGAACTTGAAAATAGTTTTTTTTTTACTCGGCGATCGATCGCATCAACACGATATTTCATCGTTAACTACCAAATAAGGTGTAATAAATATATTTCAACGAACAAGCACAATAAAAGTAAAGAAAAAGAAGTCCATTAAGTATGCAAGATCTTAAAATAAAGTCCAACTAAAAGAGAGAGAGAGAGAGAGAGAAAAAACGTGGAAAACTCGAGGGATACAACATTATTTAATCCTTATCTACGCAAAGTTTATTTAATTTTTTTTATCGCGCAACGCGCGTAATACAAATGGTCGAGCTCGAGGGGGAAAAAAAAAATGTTGTTGAGCATAGAGCCTCGACGTACGCGACAATCCATTCTTGAGCTTGAAGATAGCGTGTGGTTAAGGAGTAGTGAGAGGAAGAGTGGGGAAAAAAGGGGTGACGAGGCAAAAAGCATGCCGCGCGCGCGAGAGTAATCGCGGCTTGACCTCTCTCGCGCTCGGAGCGTGAGCTTTAGCGTGTCGCCGCGATAGTGCATCTTCCGAACGAGAGGCTGCTGCTGCTGCCTGCCCCTAATGATCGCCACCAGCTCTAGCACCCTTTACTGCATTCCGCTTGATTGCAATGAGATTCCCGCTCTTTCAACTCTCTCTCTCTTCCTCTCGGGGCACTATTCGATTTCTTGTCGGATAACCGACGCTCGATTTATTTTCACCTTCGAGTTAGCCGAGGAAATAGCCCTTTCATTACTCGCACAGAGAGTATGTGAGTTTGTGTCAATTAGGCCAATAGCAGCAGCAGCATTGTTGCCACGATCTACGGTTAATTGGGTCAATTAATGATTCCGCTGGGCAAACACTTTCACGTTTGCGGGAGCTTGCATATTTTATTCGAGCTTGACTGCACAAATAAGCTATTGAAACAACCTATAAACGTTATGAATTATGTGTCGAGTGTGCGTCGGAGAATTAAAAGAGCTTTTTGTGTTAATACACGTAAAGGTAATAATAGCGAGTAATTTCGTCGCGCGTTCTCGTCAATTGCTGGCGATAAAGCAAACAGAGCGAGATATTAATTGACGTGATTTTCACGCTACGTATATAGCTCTCGTTTGATTGCAACTATAGCTTGGTAATTGCTCGCCGTTCTCGTCGGATTGCCAAGTGTACATAGTGGCCGTTTACAACGAACTATCTGTCGGTTAATTGACGTTTCATTGTTGCCCGCTCTAAGAGAGAAAAGTTCTATATCCGCGTAAGCCGGCTCGCTATTTTTGGCTATATTGCTACAGTGTTTTACTTCGAATAAGGATCGAAGGACTCTGTAAAAATAGAAAGGATATATATAAGATATACGTGCTCGCACCCCTCTCCCTTTCTCTCGCTGATTGACGAAGACCCGATGGATAAATACGCTTGCCCTCGATTAATTCGTTATTTGCGTAAATATTTCGAGAATGTTTTGATTGTCCCCCACTCTCTCCATTCGTGGGGGGGATTGGCACGTTTTTATTACCTTTCCTTAATTATGTTGGTCAAGTACGACGGTTCAAGTTTGATTGCTGGTCAAATATATATGACATCGATGTAATTATCTCGTTAAGTTAAGTAAAAGCGTTCACTTGACGTTCAATTAGAAATAAATCAGCTGCACTTACAAGTGCACGACAATGTTCGTATAAATTTGATTTATCTGATGGAAAAACATTGTCTCGATGAAAAAAAAAACTATATAAATCAACAATGGAATTGAAATTCGATCGCACGAATCTCATCGTTTCGCAGCTCGTAATAAAAGCCACAAGATATACACACGCACACGCGCGGCTAAGAAAACGAACTCATCTATAGCAGTATCGCGGGGCGTTAAATTGGTCGTAAAGGGAGAGAGAACGCGCCGCGCAGCCCGAGCTATACAAGTCGCGCGAATCCGTAAAATCGCGAAGATCCGGTGCGTCAGTGTAAATCAGCGAGATGCTAGAACGAGAAAGAGAAAGAGAGAGAGAACGCGAACGCGTGCAGGAGAAGAATTTACGACTTGGTTCGCTATCAGCTCGCGCGGGTCGAGAGAGATAAGAAGCGCGCGAGCGCAGTGGAGTCTCGATTAGATTTACAGAAGGGGGTGTATATTGGCTCTCTCTCTCTCTCTCTCGGTGCGGCTGTCGACGCCTTTTCCTTCGGCGCATAAAGCACTTCGTCTGCCTTGCATCATGCTTTTGTTTTCCAACGCGCCGCGCGATCCTGTTTTGCTGAGTTATGCGTGTTTGTGTACTATAGCTGCTTTGCGTGGGTGCGTATAGTTCTTCTCTCTCTCTCCCTCACTCTCTTTCTTGCGCGGCTCGAGTGACGTATGAGCAACGTAAAGAGATGAAAAGACAAGGTAAGTACTTTCGTGTGTGCGTGAAGGATTAGATGCCAAGCTCGTCTTGACCACCATCCGCGCGAAAAGGAATCGCGTAGGACGCCTACATTACATATAGTTTACTTACTCGGCTCTGTGTGGATTTGAGAGAGAGAGAGAGAGGCAGAAAAAAGGCTTTCGCGCGTAGGTGTAGGGTATAATATTTCATGAGCGAGTGACAATTTTTTCTGTTAATTGACTTGTCGTGTATCCTCTTGAGAGGGTGGACTATTATACACCACCTACGGAAGTTTACGCCCGCGCTTGTGCATTTTTAATGGAGAGGCTAAAGCTTCGGTGAATATGGGATATATGGTTTACTAAAGGATTGATCGTAGATAAAGAGGAAAATGTGCTGACGTGGAATGTCTGCGTGGATAAATGTTCGATTAGGGATGAGGGTGGATTTTCCGTGACATTTCGGTGGCATCTGAATTCGTAAACTGTCGTTCGCGTAGCTTGGATGTGGAAAATTTTTTCACGCACGTTTAATCGATCAAGTAAGTCGAAGACTTGTAAAAACGGAGTCGATTGTGGTTGCTATTAAAATCATTTCGTTTTGTAACTCTATATATACAATCACAATGAGAGTCTGTTGTAGCTTGGACCTTGCGGAGAGAATTTTCCTTTCCTAAAATATCAACCCAAATATGTCATTCTTGTCAATACTTTACAGATCAATATCTACAAATACAATGGATGTTCGTGTAATTGCATTCAAACAGCCTCCATTCGTTCTGACGTTGTATATTATATTTAATCGAATTGTATGAAAGCTTTGTAACGGAAATACGCAGAAAGGACAAATTAATTCCTCTAAAGACCTTGTAATACTTTTATTTTCAATACTTGTCGCGTTAATGCGTAATATCCCCATTAAAAATGCTCTACATCGAATAATAGTAAACATGTTTTCGAGATCAATAAGTTTCATCTCCGAAACTATAAAGATGAGCCGAGTGTACAGCTGAGTGCATTTACAACAAGAGAAACAAACTCATAACTGAAAGCTTTATTGAAAGTCATTACAGGAAGACCAGAAATACCCGAAGTATTATACTTGGGTGGGCGCGCGCATGACATTTAGCCGGTTCTCTCATCCGACGGCATAATATCTCACTCGCTCGGCCACCAAACGCACGTGCGTCTTCAATAATTAAACGCAATATAATCTTCATAAAACTCGTCGTTGATGGCACGCGCACACGGATATATATTTTTTTTTATTATATGATAATGAATACAATAATAATTATCACGATATATCCATAGACGAGCGAATCCATCGGTCAGCAGGAGGGGATAAGAGCGCGTATGAAAGAGCAGGCATATAAGAGAAAAGGAGGCGATAAAATATGAGGCGCGTCGAGGGGGTAAAGCGTAAGTAACAGCCTCGTATACCTAAAGCCGCTCTCTGTCTCTGGCGATCCGGCCACGCGAGAAAGGGCTATAATATAAGTGTGGGACGAAGAGGGAAAGGATGCGCATAGCAGCTTCCTATAAACACGCAAGTATTTGCTATTATCGCGAATCCGCAAGCCAACCAGCAGCAACTGCAGCAGAAGCTCTCTTATCTGTTAGCTTGCACAATGGGCTTTATTAAAACCACACTGCCGCGATTGTTTCGCTAAACTAGCCGCCACACCGCCGCCGCCGCTGTGTGCTTTATTGCGCTACTGCGATTTGCTTGTTCTTGTTCTTTTTTTTTTTTTCGTCGGTGGTGCCTGCACAGCAAGCCGCCCGGATTTATATCAACAGGTTGTTTCTCTTCTGCGAGTTCCTTTGAGCCGTACTAGAGCAGAGCAACGAGGTTCATCCGTTATCGCGACTCGAGATTAACTGACCTGAGATTATCGTCGGCGATTCACCCGCGCAACTATACTCGCGCTACTCGACAGCGAGACTTGTCGACCACGCTCTTTATACATCCTTTTTTTTTTAATTTTAACACTTTCTCCACGAGGTCGCGCGTTTATTTTTAATTTTTTTTTTGTGCCTTGCTTTCACGCCCCGCACGTTATCATCTCCTTTGATCTTTTTTTTTTTCATCGTCACTCGAATTTTTCACTTTGAGGACTGAATTTTTCATTAGAGTCAAGTTAAATATTTTCACTTGACAGCAGTGATGCCCGAGTAAAATCTCAGGGGAGGAAAGAGGGAGAGGCAACCACGCTGTAACTACAATGGAATTCCACTTTAATTGAAGCTTGCAAACACAGCCGAGAATATTTAATAACGCTCGTTGTCGCTTTATGAAAAATAGAACGTCTGTGTGCCTTTTAAAAGCAGCTTCGTATACCAACAACACCACGACAAAAAAAAAACGATATCAGAGGAAATCGTTCTTTGCAAAAAGCAAAGCTGCACCGGCATTCAATAAGCGAACGCATCAGATCAAAGACCGTCGAAGGATGGGGAAAAAAAGTAGTAGGTAGCCGCAGTCCGACACACACAAGAAAGAGAGAGAGAGGATATTGAAGACGTCTACTTGGTCTTGGCGCATATCGGGCAGCTTTATCAGGGGGGGGGGGGGGACTATACGACAGATTCTCGCATAGCTCGCGGATCTGTAAATCGGCTATTTCTCTCTGCTTTTGCCATTCCAGTTTGTCTCTGTCCCTTTCTCCCTCTCTCTTGCTTCTTATCAGGGGCATGCAGCAGCAAGAAGCAGCAGAGGGCGGCACGTGCTTATGCCATGCTCTTTCCTCTTCGCGAGCTGCATTCTAAAAGGGGGTCCGCAGCTATTCAATTCAGCAAAAGCTTAGAATGTGCGCTGCTACCTCCCTCCCTCTCTCTCTCCTCTCATCGGTTTCCACGTCCTCGCCTTTTGATATTTCGCATTGCTCGATCTCCGAGAGAACGAACTGAATTTCCGCAGCTTCCGTCTGTATTTTCTTTTCTCTCAACTCGTTACTCGAGAGCTTTCGTAAACAATTTCGCTTTATATATAAGGTAGGTGTACCCAATTTGGGACTACTTGTTTCAAACACCCATATCTTTTTACCATGAATGAATTTTTCAACGTGCGGGACATCATTTTAAAGCTTATGAAAGCAGCTTCAAAATGAGCCGTCGTGTGATTTTTTCGATGAATGCTAGCCCGAATTGTAGCACTTTGAATGAAACTACTTTTTTTCGTCATGAAAAGACAGTGTACCCAATTTGGGATTATTTGACAAAAGGGCATTTTTTAGTATCTGAATCGTGCGCGATACGTATAAGTAAGTTACAACTTCAATATTTTTCACTTTTCAAGTATTATAAGCTAATTAGCAAGATCTGACAATGTCGCACTTATGTATAAACATTAATTTTCAAAAATATAACGAAAATCGATATTTTATCATTGATAAGTGGAATAAGTAAATTTATTTTGAATAACTGTCAAGTTTTGTCTTTGATTATTCACAGAAATTCGGGACTGGACGTGAAAAAACAATTTTGTGATGTTTATTCATAATCCATTATTAATTTTCGATGTAATCCCAAATTGGGTACAATCAAAAGCGATCGAAAGACCATAGTAATTGGCGCGTCATTTGGCTTATTTACACGCTAGAAAATTTCTGGGTAGTGCTTTTGAAAGGGTGAAAGAAGACGAATCGAATGGTATATCGCAGTTTTATGTTAAGATGTGTTAGACTAACTTAAATGATACATATTCATTAAAATGGAAATTTAATTAGCTGAAAAATTTGGTCGTCTGAGCACAAAACAGCTGCTGCAAAACAGATTTCGTCTTTGGGGATGATTTGAACCTATGGAACTTTCATTGTTTGATAGTACTAACATAATGCCACAGCGTCGTACGGCTATAGCACGCGTAAACTCAAAATTCGAGCATTAAGCCCAAATTGGGTATAGTCCCAAATAGGGTCCACCTACCTTAGTAATAATGTAATATTACGGTTTTAGCCTACGAAGGCAAAAACGGATGGCAATCAATTACAGGAAGTGTATCCTTGTACGCGTAGAGTTGTACAGCGTAGGTATATACGCGTGTCTCATTCTACCGAACTCATTTCCATATCGACTCGAATATAAAAGCAATATTTTCGTGTTACGCTTGGACTGACACGACTGTACGATACTTCCTGCTCGTGTGTACATTCAACTGAGCATCCGACTTCCAATGCATCACACACCCTCTTTTTTTTTTGTTTATCAACATTTATCATATTTGTTGACTGCAAAAGTTGAATGCATTCGTATAGCCAAAGTGACGAAAATTCATTAATAACTGTGTTTTATTTATTCATTTGCGTAGTTACCTACGTATTTTCCGAATTAATGTGTTTTCATTAATAATAAAAATATCATTAATCAGCCGTAGAACTAGTTAGCTATATACACAAACTCGCGTGACAGCGCGCATCTCGTCGCGTATCATGAGTTATGAAACATTTATACGCCAAAAACGCGAGATTATCAAACAGCCCGGGAGATAAATCAAAGTAACGATAAAAATGGAAATTGATTAATATCGAGTGGACACATATAAAAAAAAAGAACGAAACACGGTAGAAAGAGAGAAGATACGGTGCGTTGTATATACCTATATATAGCGTGCACGAATGGGCTAGAAATAATGAATAGAGCGAAGCGAAGGGTGTAATAGAGCAAGCGAGTAAAACCCGATTAGTCATCGGAGCAACGCGTAAGTCATGCTCGGCAAGTTATTCAATTCACTTATGGCGTCTCTCTTCCTCTGTTTCTCTCATGGGTGCGCCACCGTATGGCCTTTTGCGTATACAATATTTTTCTCTATTTATATACAAGTAGCAACTCTTCAGTGTAGATTCTTCGGAATATGCGTTCCCAAATAAATTGAACGACCTGAGATAAAATGCGAGCAGATACACAGCGTTCGGGCAAATCCGTTGCGGAGAAGCGCGCATACAAAGCAATCGACTTGCGAGATCGATTACCCCGAGCGAGCATCGACACAACCAACGATGTATGCTTTATATGTATAGTATACAGTGCCGTTGACTTATATGCCGCGACTTATAGCTGGACACTCGAAAGAAAGAACTTCACGAGCGATTATTTTTAAAACTCTAACCCGTGCAATTTGTAACAATACGTCTTTTTACATTTTTTTTTTTCTGTTCGTTCTATTTTTAACAGCGCTGAGATTGATCGCGCACACATTTACCTGTACAGCAGTGCAGTTGGCTGAGTCGTACAAGGAGCTCGATTAAAAAAAAGAAAACAGCCAAGTATAGTTTAACGAGCAGTGATTAATAGTTAAACTTGCGACACGTGATCGCGTCTCAATTTGTCTTGTTTTCTCGTCTCCTCTCTCTCTCTCTCTCTCTCTCTGAGAGAAGTGGCCTTAGCAATGCCACTCTGTAGGGTTTTTGTGCCAATGTCGTATATATCCGCAGTGTTCACCCACATGGCTATTGTTCGCTCTCCGTGGAATTTCTCCACGGCTGATTTGCGAGAGACGCTAATAACTTTGGAGAGCTGCGATTAAAATCGATTGATAGCGTATAAGTACAGCAAGCAGTTTGTATCGAGTTCCAAACTATCGTGTTTTTGGTCTATCAACCCCTTCAAATTATTCCGAATTATGGCTCTCGATGAAAATTTAATAATTGTTAATTACTAAAGAGTTAAAATTAATCGATTGCGTAACGGTTCAATATTCATGAGAGCCGTAACGTACGATTGAAACCTCGATTGCAATGTAATTAAAATACAGTGAGATGAGTCACGTAAGTGCACCGTTGTAACCTACCGTTATTATCATCGATGTTTAAATTGAGAAAAGAAAAACGACACGTAAAGGACGTTTAAAAAAAAGAGAGAAAGAGAGAGAGAGAGAACTCTTGCTCGCGAAGTTAACAACGAAGCTTCAAAGTTTTCGAAGCGACGTGTACTGCACGTCTAGCAGAGAGCACACGAAGTACGATATATAGGTACATACAACGTTGAGTGAGCAATTTAATTTGGCGTATCCTTGGGAAGCACCTAGACGTTTGTTGCTTCTTGATACGAAACCGGAGCAAAATTAGCCTAAAAGCCGAGCGAGTAACTTTGTAGTATGTATATATACATCCGTACCGCGGGTGTATGTACTCCTGCTACTCCTGCTGCTGCTGCTTGCTGCCTGTCGTCGTCGCGCAACGTATATTTGCATTGGCACGGATAGCGATACTTGTCAACGTCGTCACTCGTTCCCCTTTGGCTTTTGCGCGCATCCTAACCGACGTAGTCGTCGTGTATGTGTGTGCCCCGTGCGTGTGCGTCTCTCTACATACTATGTCGTCGTGACAAAGCAAATTATCGTTCGACGTAAAGTGGCGAAACTTCGTCTCGCAAAAAATAAAAAATAAAAAATAAAAACAATTTATCGTATATATCCTATTCCAACTTGTTGATGGTTTTGAACTTTTAAATATTACTTTTGAGTTTTAAAGTAATTGACAAATAAATACGAAATCGGAGTGAAAATTAGACGTACAAATCAGCAAACGCAATCTCTCGTATCACGCTAATCGTAGCGTTTCCTATATATCCGCTCATAATAGTATAGAACAAGTATTACGAGTACGCAGGTATATACCCATAAGATATCTATGAAAACAATGGCAATTGCGCGTATATATACGCCGGTTGGATACGGGGGTCGCCGAGGCTAATAAAGCTTGATTTATCGGCGTGGAAATCGAGTGCTGGGTGATTTGTGGTTGGAGCGTATGGCGCGTCATATAGGGCCCCCTGTGTACTACTATAGCGCGCGCGTGCGTGCCGCAGTCGAAGGGCCCTGTGCGCGCGAGTGCTGCTGGTGGTGGGTGGGGGAAAACGAACGAACTGCAGGCTATTAAGCGCATCCCATAGTATATAAGAGCTGCCTAAGACGACCTTATGCTTCTGCAAGCGCGCTCGCTCGAGCTTACGCATCAAACCAACGTACACGGTTCTTTCGTTTAAATTTTACTGTAAAATTCGGATTTTTTTTTTTCGTTGGAATTTGTGTGATTCGCTAGTGACAACGAGAGACAGCGAAAGTTTATTTTTGTAGTTTTTGAATTGTTGCAATATAATCGAGTGAATCTGCGCGCTGGAATCATGATTAACGTAAGTTTTCATTTTATTTTCACTATATTGTGCTTGCAACCGGTAATCTGACGTGAACGCAAACAAGTTTAGGTGAGATCAAAAGTCACTTGTTCGAAGACGATATTTTTCATTAATTTTACATCAGCGCGTTGTCGGAGAGTGTACTTCAGTTTCCTATTTTCATTTTATGCGAAAAGTGGATGATGTATATATTAGAGTGCGTAGGCATGTGAATAAACTATACAATGATTGATCGAATTACCAGCAAAGTGGATGTAACTTTAACGTTTATTACATCACGAGAAATTATAAATGCTAAAATTTCGAACGCGTAGGTACAGTTTAATTACAATGAAGAGCTTCGTTCGAAATTTAATATCGCAGCACTTTGTATATTGATTTCTGTTGGTAGCATATAATTTACTTTTTATAGCTTTGTGTTAACTTTTTATTTTACTGAGCTAAAACACTTGAATGACTTTCCATCAAGCCACTTTATATTGACTATAAAATAGCGATAGTTTCTAATAAAAATAATGTGGATTGATGGAAAGTCATTCGAGTTTTTTAATTCTCTAGAAATTTACAATCCATCATCAGCATCATTTTACCCATTTTTATTTTACTGTAGCATTTTCATCGTTTATTATCAAAACAATAGTTCGAACATTCGCTCATAATCATTTTCTAAACAGCTCGGCACAATCTGAAGATAAAATAGTAGTACTTAGTTTTTTTTAAATTTATAATTAATAGCGATTTGCTGTCGTCGTAACAGTTTTTATCATTTTTCCAATTTTAAATATCTCTTCAAACAATCAATGCATCTCATTCTAACGCTTATTAAACGGAAAGGAAAGGAATAAGTAGGTTACTGGAATTGAATATTCATGTCAGATATTGCAAAAAAAATGCAATTCATTCGAGTGACCTTTTCATTGATTTAAAATATACGTTTTCTCTTGACACAATTAATAAAAAAAGTAATTTACAGTTAACAACGTTTAGCTATAGAAATACACGCGACACGGAAAAATTCCGTCGTAAAAAGGCGCGATTTTGCAGCTGTAGGTAATTGGCGCGGTGGAACGTCTGTCGGGGGTGTATACGTGCGATCGGCACTTGCTCGATATGACCTTAGTGCAAAGTATGCACTTGACGTTCAATTTTCTTCGATCTGATTGGATATGAGGAAGGCAAAGAATTCCAGGCGCACAACTTTATTATTTTCCTCGGGGTTTCAGGCAAAGCTTTTATATTTTCTTTTTTCAAAAAGAAAAAAAATTTTTTTTCCGTACTTTTAACGCAGTTGAAAGTCATTTCGTTCTCGCGCGAGTATGACGGATGTTTAAGTAAGTTGGAAAAGCTGATTTAAGAGTGTGACGCAAATATAGGGGGTAAGTTTTTTTTTTCGCATCCAACTCTCGACTGCATTTCAAAAGTTCACACTCGCGCATCTGGCAGTAGCGTTGAAAGCGAGAAAACAAAATAAATCGCGGTGCATATTTACTTTACGGCTTTTCGCTATTGAAAGACGTAAAAAATAAAATTTCGTTGATAATTCACAGACGCGGCATGCTGTAAAAAAAAGAAACTATTTTTTCCTTTTACGTCTCGAGTTGACTTTGAGCATCAACGCTCACTTTTTACGAGCACATCGATCGCCGCCGCCGAAGCGGGATACTAAAAATCGAGACAAAAAAAAGTACAAAACAAATCCCCAACAACGACGATTGGCACACACATACACACATATCATTGAATTCTTTTGTTCTTTTTTTTTCTTGGCTCCTTGATACAATTTCGCAGGTAGCAACAGCAGCAGGACGACCCACGGGATTAATCTTTGCCGGGCTCCTGTGTTTACTGGCCGGCTGCGTGGCTGCGAGCGCGGAAGTCTGGTCGCAGGGGCGCAAACCCAAGTCGGCCCAGTATCACACGCAAGACTCTCAGAGCGGTGCTTATCAGTACGGCTACACTGGACCTCATCACGCCAAATCCGAATCCAGCTTCAACGGTGTCACTCGTGGTGGTACGTATACCCTATAATATACCTATCGTTTGTATAATTTACGAGAAAATTTTTTTATGCCACGAGCGAGCTTTCGCACTATACATTATTCATGCTCGACACTGTTATTTTCGTTATAATATTTATTTTACAACGTCCGATCATTGTGTCGTATACGCGATTATTAACGCGTTCGAGATTACAGGTAACTCGAGTCGAGTACGAAACTGGAATAAACGAATAAATCCATAGCACTAGTAGAGGATTTCGAGATTCGTACATCAGCGACGTGCTCGCGGCAATTAGTGTCTATCAAGATCGAAGTTATGCGCGACGTACGACGCGACGGTTGCTTGCAATTCTGAGTTAAAGAGCGAGTGAGAGAGAGAGACGCATGTACGACGACTTAATTGGGCGCGCTGCAAGCCTCGAAAATATCACCCGTGGAGAATCTTCCGCGGATATGAACGACAGATATTACAGCATATATGTATCACGTGCTGCATAGCTTTCGAAAGCTCGCACGCGCCCAGCTGAAAGCTTTAAGGCAACTGCGCGCGGGGCACGTATACTCGAATGAGAGCATGAGCAGAAAGAGATTATGTACGTAAAGCGTGTCGACGAGGTGGATGTGTATGCACCTCGTGGAATTCTTAGATGCTATTCTGGAGAGAGCTGTTTTAGACATTTTACGAATTGTTAGGTTTTTTCGTTGTTGTTACGATTTGCGCTATTACGGTAGGTTTAATGGATAGTTTATATGTATATGGTTTTTGGTTTATACTCGGCTTTTATAAATTGCAATAACCCTTCAAACTAAAAGTTATCCGGAAAGATTCTAAACAGAATTATAAAGTTATAGAAATCAAACGGTTGATTTAACTTTACTACAGTTTTCTTATTACTTCAACGGAAAATAAAAAGTTTTAAGACACTAGAATTATAAATAAAAGTTTCGCCACATCGAATCAAAATTAACGCACATTTCACACAATTAATGTCTAGGTAGAACAGGTAGAAATAATTCGACTCGAGCAGTGCTCGCGTACGCGTGAAGTGAGTCTGGCTGACAGAGTAGCTTGGAAATTAGTTGGGTAATGCAACAATGTAGTCAATTAACGCTCATACTGATGCACCAACACTACTCGTCTACTGCTGCTGGTGCCGCCGTCGCGTCGCTGCTGGCTGCTGCTGTGGCAGGTATACGAGTATAAGCCGTCGTAATTGGTGCGGTGCGGTGAGCACACTGCACTGCAGTTTATACTCGCACGTTCTTCCGAATTATATATTCCGTGTTCACTGTTACGATGATTAATTAATCCTTGGTAGATATAGATATTTTTTTTCTTCGAATTTTTATCATATCTCCGTTTATACTTTTTCTTTTGTAATTGGGTCACTTTGATAGCGACCCTCTAGAGTGGTTCATCATTTTACGGATTATAGTGCTTCGCGATAATGGCAGCGTTGTATTATCGATAAAAATGATTATTGCCACGTTTGCGCGGAAAGTATTTAATAACGACCGTATACTCTCGATCTAAATGTATCAGATTATACCATATAATCTTATTAAGTAGAGGCCATTATTGATTTTTTTTATAATGCTCATCTCTAAAGTCCGCCATTATCTCATAACGTTGTGGGTCTTGAATTAATCGAACCTTCATAAAAACAACATATTACAATGAAAAATGAGAATGCCTTTTGGTCCGATTCTACTATTTTCAAATAATAAATTTGTGGCTGCACGGCATAACCGCTTAAGCCGATTTTTCGTGCTTTTGAGATATTCGAGTTTAAAGTTCAAGCAAATCTGTAAGATCAACAAATAACTTTTCAAATTCGATATTGGGTAGAAATGATCTATTGCCGGCACCCTTTCGAAAGGTGTATCGCACTATTTCCAAAGTATTGTCTGTGCTGATATTTTAGGCCCTGAAATCGAGTTAAGTTGTTATGCCTTGTTAATCGAGTTAAGCGATTATGCATTTTTCACGATTTCATGTTAGAACCGAATTTTTTGGCCTATTTGACACTAATATACGTAAGAGTAACATAAGTAGTACTTACTAAGTATGACTTACTAGATAAATGAACTTCAGGTACTAAAATAATGAGCTTAAAATTTTTTTAAAACTAACGTAAAAATCGTACATGGAATAACGACTTAAGTCGGCAAAGGTCCAAATGGATTGATATAAAATTTACTACCGTATAATATTATCATTATTCAATTTATTCTGATATAAGAAACTTGAATTTAATGAATAGACTGAGTTTAATTAGAACTTTTGTCGACTTTGTTATGCCGTGTACGATTTTTGCGAAAATGACTTATTTCATTATGCATCGTGACTTTTGGAGGACTTAGACTAAGTTTGGAATTTTCTGGATATGATATCTGTAAAAAGGGGTGCTCAAACATTAAGAATACGATGTTAACTCAATTTTCTCAAAAATTGACTTAATTAAGCAGTTATTTATTTATTTTTATTTATTTTAGAAAATTATAGGGACATAGCCCAATTACCATAGTAGTACATATTTGAAATCCACTCATAGACCGCAGGCAGACATGAGTGCTGTGTAGCCACATAAATAGTTCATTACTTCTCAATTAAATCATCCAAAATTTAATCTCAACGATTCACTCAAGAGCGAACGTTCTACTTGCAGGTTACTCGTACATCGATGCAAACGGCCTGATGCAAACAGTCTCTTACACGGCAGACGCAGAGAATGGATTTCGCGTGCAAGCGAGTAACCTACCGAACGGCAACTCGTTGACCCCAGTGCAAGACACGCCGGAGGTAGCAGTTGCGAAGAAACGTCATCTCGAGCAACTTCGCAAAGCCGACTCGATGTCGTGGCAGGATCCCCAGCAGCTCGACGACGAGCAGCAGGACGACGAGTTCAGAGCGGCGATGCAGCAGTATCGACCACGTCTGTACCGTCCCAGTCAGTACCGTCGCCAACAGCAGCAAATGCAACCCCAACAACAACAACAACAACAAGAACAGCAGCAGCAGTATCAACCCCGACAACTACAAGAAGAACAGCAGCAACAGTATGAGCCCCGAAAACAACAAGAACAACAGCAGCAGCAACAGCAGTATCAACCCCGACAACAACAAGAAGAACAGCGGCAGCAGCAGTATCAACCCCGACAACAACAACAAGAACAGCAGCAGCAGTATCATCCCCGACAACGTGCACGCCAGGTATCCAACGAGCCGAGGTATCTTCTGTCACCCCAAGAAGCTCATGACATTCCAGCACCACGTCCCAGCAATGCCAACGCCATCATCGTCGAGGCTGCCAAACCCGAGCCAATACCGGTACCCACTCGCTTCTCTACCTCGAGCGCCACTGTACATCAACACCACCTCATCGTACCCGCAATGTTTGCCGTGCCAATGCCTCTCGTGCACAGCTCCATGAGGCACACACAGGACTCGCTCGGACAATACGAGTACAGCTACACCGGCGACACTTCGGCCAAGACGGAGTCGCGCTCGTTGGACGGTACGACTCGTGGCGCCTACAGCTACATCGACGCCAATGGGCTGCTGCAGCAGGTGCACTACATCGCCGACAAAGACGGCTTTCGCGTGCTCGCCACCAATCTGCCCCAGGCATGAGATCATTAGACGGCCCAAACAAGTCCGCGGAGTTGAAGCTTCATTTCGAGCGAGCGTATGTATGTGTGTATACTATGCCGGAAATCTTCATTTTTTTTTTGTACGTTTTATGATTTTGTATCGATTGTGCGCGCTATTGATATTGTCTTCATTGGCGAATGAATTTTTTTTTTTATGTTGCGCACTGCCATTGCGAAGAAGTTTGTATTACTATTATTACGGAGAACTTTTTCGATTCGATCTAAATTGTACTTTTATTATCACTTTCACGATCTTTTGTAAAACACGGAGAGCGAAAGTTTTTGTGAATGTATTACGTACAAAAGCCAGTATTTAGAGTATACACGATAACAATGTTCATTCCTATTTATATAAGACGATCGCGCTCGTTGTCACGCTTTGCGAGCCGTAAATTATATTCCCAGTACACGACTGATAAGTAATACAATATTTTATAGTAATAAAAAAAAAGAAAGAGAAAGAAAATAAAAGAAACTGCCCGACGTCTCTCTCTCTCATTTTTTTCTTCTTCACGATTTCTTTTCAGAACCCAATAATCTTATCGACATCGCTCGGGTGCGCGCGCGCGATCACTTGCCCTTTTATTTTTTCGTGTCCTGAATTCATTGCGCGCGAGAGAGGCATCTTTATTCATTCCGAACGTGTATTTCCAAAGCGATACAGAGATAAATCTTGGGATTGATAAGCTCGCCGCAGCACACTGATCAAGTGGATGAGATAGACAAGGAAATGTGAAAAGTCAAATTAAATTTCTTTTTTACCTTCCTAATAATCTATATAATTTTGACGAAAAGGGTAGTGAGCGAGTTTAATGAGTTTCATCCACAGAAAATTTCAATTGAATATACATTCAAGAATCATTCAAATTTTGATTACGATTGAATATTGTTACTACAATATTATTTGATTCACGTAGTCCGAATCTATTCTTCTCTATTTCTTCATTTGTATTTATTAGTTTTTTTTACCTTAATTCAAGCGAGAACCTGAAAATTGGGGTCAGAATAGAAAAAATTGCAGACGTTGAATTATACTTTGCCGTGTCGATAATCACAACGATACACTGTATCATCAAATAAATGAGAAAATTTTTTGCGGGTTTGTGACCAGCATATTGACAAAATTTGTTATTTTCGGTTATATTGGTATACTTTTATACATTTTTTTAGCTTAAATAAATTTCTATCAATTTTACACTTGTTAACGTTCAAAATGGCTTACGAAAGGATTTATGTTTTTTTTTACTTTGACGAAACGCGTAGAACAGTTTGATAGAATATTCAAGTGCTAGAAAAATCCAGTGGTGCAGTCGGTTGCGTGCGAAGCTTTCACTCGGGCAGATGCGGGTGAGTGAGGTTTTGATTGTTAGCTTTGAGGGATTCAAACCCGACTTAATTAAGGGCAAGAGATACACTCCACGTGAAAAAAAAATTAATCCAAAATAAATCCTCGTGGGTTACAATCACGCCATGTTCCTTCATGCAAAATATACGTACATGTCTGTGTAAATGAATATATTCATACGTTTATCGTTCATCAGAATAAGAAAAAGAATGCGAAGCGAATTCAGCACCACGAAAGTACTCTGATCTATTGCTTGTCTATATAGACGAAAATAACTATACTGTTTACTGAAACCACAACATCGATTACATTAAGTCAATGTGTTCGGATTCAATCGAAGAGATGAAAATGTCGAATAAAATACACGCGGAAGCTTGTAAGAACCTTTTTTTCTCTCATACATCGGGATTACTCGCTACAGTTGATTTCCAGTAAATTGTTTGTAGGTACTGACGAAGCAAAAAAAGTTGCTGAGTCAATATAAGGAGAAGGAGAACGAGGAGGAAGTGGGGCAAGACAACGCAAGTAGAATGATAGAAAAACTAGAAAAGAAACAGAGAGAGAGAGAGAAGGCTGTTTTTAAAGCCAAGAGAATGAGAAAGAGAGTATAGCGAGTGTAAGGATAAGATAGAGAAATCCACAAGATATTGAAGCGCGTGAATGGAATTTCTGAATACATTCGCGGCGCACGGTGGTGTGGCACAAGCGACTGCTGAGCGCGCGCGCCAAGTCGCATCCCATCGTCATCGCTCGAATAGTTCCATCTTGCTGCTGATGATTTTCTTGTTTTCCTCGCTCGGATTTATCGTCTATTCTCTCTCTCTCGAAGCCTTTCCTCGCGTTGCGAATGTATTTCATTCCTAATAAAAGGAATTTGATCGGATATATTTTCTTTTTTCTCGCGCTCATTTTCGAATACGATTTATACATGATACAGGTGAATATAGATACTTTGACGTGAACGAAATGAATTTGCGTTACGAATTCTTATGCTCGTCACGTGTTATCGGTCAAATCGTTTCTTTTCGAGCTTGCGCGAGTCGCACGATGGGGTGTAAAGTGTACTATTCAAAAGAACGTACGTTAAATCACAGCAAAGCAATATTGAGAGGCAATTGCAATGACGTACTTTTGCAGCAACAGGATATTACTCGGATGTTCTTTGAGAACGTGAGGGAAATGAAAAAGCTTTCATGGACAAAAAAGTAGACTGTGAAAACAAGAGAGTATGGTATACAACTGGTGGGAGAGGGATTTAAATAAAATACAGAAGAAACAGAAAAAGGGAGAGAGTGAGATGAAAGTGCAGATGTGTGTAGTTAAATGACGTAACCGTAATATAAAAGACGCACAGGAGTTTGCGGCCGCAAAAAAAAGGGGAGGGGGGCAGACTAAGCGTAAGAAAAAGAGATGGATGACTGCCTCGCGCACGCGAGCGTTGCTCAGATTCATAAGTGGCAAATAAAGATGAAAGATTTGTCACGGAAATAACGCCCCGCTAAAAATAGCTACGGGCAAAGTTGGCGTGGAATGGCGTGAGAGAAATATAAGGAAAATGAAATTTTTTTCTCCGCCCGTCTGAAAGTCGCACGAGAAACAAAAGTATACGCGACCTTTGCTATATACACATCAAATGCCCATTTGAGTAGTATATATTACATATGTATATAGAGAGCTCGAATAATACTTTGCTTGCTCTTCTGCGCTGATTTTTGACCGAGAGATTGATCGATTGGCTTGCGAGTGCTTCATTCGAATTATTCAGCTGTTATTTCACACTTTATGCATTTCCTGCTGGCACGAATCGATCGCTAAAAAGGAATCACACATATATATGGGCTGAGAATATGATAAGCCGGAATTAAATGAAACGTCTCTAGATGAATGATACCGCTGCTACTATGACTTTGATTGAGCCATTAACCGTTTTTAAGAGTACTGAATCTGCGTAAGAGTGTAAAATTAAGATGAGGGAGTTATTATTTTAGAAAGTATTCAGTAAGTTTGTATTGCCGAATATCAACATAGCTAGTGTTGAATTTGCCAATAACGAAAAAAATTTTATTCATCAGTCAAAGTAAATAACTTGTGGGGGTCATGTGAGCATGAGAATTAATGTACTTCGATATTTAGATAGATATCAGCGAGAGATAATGGGATCATACGAGTATGAATCACACGACTTAGGTGACGCAATTTTGGGAGTCATATACGATCATGATAAGATGTGTTATCAGTAGTGAAGCGCTTGATTTTCGGGTATATAAGCGAGTGAACAATTTAGACCGGCCTATTCCACGATGCTGTGAATAAAGATTCCACTTCCGCTCAACCGAAGGAAAAATGACTGATGCCTCACGCTTCGGTTGAGAAGAAGTGGAATCTTTGTTCACAGCATTGTGGGTAAAACAGAACAGTACACTCGCTTATATAGCCGAAAATCACGCGCTTCGCTACTGATAACACATCTTGTCATGATCGTATGACTCCCAAAATTGCGTCGCCTAAGTCGTGTGATTCATAGTCGCATGATCCCATTATCTCTCGCTGATATCTATCTAAATAACTAAGTACACTAATATTCATGCTCACATGACCCCCACCCACATTTATGACGAAATCTATAAAAAATGCCGATGCTTGAAGCCTGAAATGGCAAAAAAAAATTGTAACGCTAGAGCTTCCGGAATTTTTTCTTTTTCTTCCTTGAGGTATATAGTGGCGGAAAATGCTCGTGAACATTAGAAAAATCCACAGGAACTACTTTTTTCTGGCTTTTCTATATTTTTGTCAATTGAATTTTTTTCGATAAAAATGGACTTATATATGTGAAAAAAGTTTGCTTGGTTCTTGCCAAATTGTTGTAAAGTCGCTTGTCGTCGTTTGTTCAAAAATGATTCTGC